>JAABNY020000136.1:12951301-12968002 GCA_015164015.2 Brevimyrus niger
CAGAGGCGATGTCAGGCGCGGGACGGGCGGTGGTGAAAGGGCCGGGGCGGGGTGGGAGGGGGGGTGGGGGGGGGCGGGGGGGGGGCGGGGGGTCAGGGGGATAAACACATTTCACACACAAGAGGCCGGCTGTGACCTCTGACGTGTTTGGCATGGTCTCACACGGCACTCCTCCACACGCCCGACCCCCGCCACCCCCCCCCACCACCACCACCACCCACCACCCCCATCCCACAGCGCCCCCAGCTGGCGAGACCGCCGCTGGCATTTCCTTTGTTCCTTGTTGTGGCCGTTCCACACGTAGCATCAAAACTCCAGAGCGATGTAGTGAAAATGTTGGCTCGGGTGCCGCCAAAGGTGGACGGATAGAGAGAGAGATATAGGTCATCTGATTTTTTTTCTGTTTAAAACGGACAAACCAAACATAGGCGAGTGACTCTCTGACCGAGCGCTTTATCCCGAGGAAACTGCTGAATGAGAGGCTGTTTGTGTTTGTGGGGCGCAGGGGAGGGCGAGGAGGCGACTAATCCTCCCCCTGAATTATTTATATTACCTGTAAATGACTCGCAGAACTATTTATACACAAACCCCTTTTTTGAGAATGCCTGCGTCCCTTAGGTCCTGTTCACTCACCAGCAGCGATTTTTGCTTCTTTTTCCACACACGTACGTTTCGAGGACATTTTAAATTTTCGGATGTTTGGCTTTGTTTTGGAATCACTTTTATTGTTGATTTTGAGCTGGGGGCAGACTCCAATATTTCTAAAGTTCAGTGGTTATGTGTTGAAGGATAAATTATTTGGGTGGGGGGGGGGGGTTTATGGGATATTAAGGAGATCGCTGAGCTGATGCTACCTGATTGGAGGAGCTCAGTGAGGCTGAATCGGTGCCAGTACTGCTGGGAGACTGGTGGACGGGGGTCTGTAGTGACGGGAGGGGGTGACCTTAGCAAGGGTGTGTCCTGTAGAACAGCAGGGTGATCTCGCAGGGTCTCTTTCCAGAGGAGAACGACGAGATGTTCTCGCGGAACCCAGGCTGAACGCGCCCCCTAGCCGTCCCGATCTAGGGCACCGCGCCTTTTCCCACCCGCAGCTGTGGGCTACATTTGTCTCGAACGTCAAGCCCCTGAACCTTCAGGAGAAGTGGGCCGTACTGCACACTGACAAAGGAGGATTCAGCAGAGCGTGACGTGTAAAGGAGAGAATTCTCACCCAGCTCTGATGCACGCCGGAGAAACACTGGTGGCCGGGATGCATGTGTGTTAGAGCACCTGTCGCACGTAACAGTGACCCAGTGATGATTGGAAGTGGCCATTTTGTACTCACTTTTGCTTGGAGGAAGGCAGTTCTCACATGACCCTTTTGCCACCCCCCTCCCCATAGCAATTTGACCCCCAATACTGGTTCCCAGCTCAGACAATAAGCCTGCTCCACCCTCTGCCAACCGTATCCAAGCATGGCGCCCCCTTTTGGCCGTTTCCCCCCATATGCTCACCCCCCCTCACTCGTCCCCGTTATCCAATCTCACTCCCGACTTGCATTCAGTTTTTCTGAGGATGACTGACAGTGGATTGACAGGCTGAACTCTTATTACTTTAGTTGTGTTCATGTTATTTCTGTAGGTTACAGTTTTTCTTGTGAGATGCTATTAATATATGCATTTAGCCTCTGGCTGTGCATTTTTTACACACGCTTTCCCCCCCGTGTCCCTAAAAACCTGCACCGCTGACTTGGCCGGGTTCAACGCCATGGCAACACGCTTCTTGGGACCCGGGGGGGGGGCCGCGACGGTCCCGGGACGGGGTAGTGCATGCGTGGTCCAGCCCGCTGCCCGCCTGGCGTGAGCGACGGAAGACCGCCGCCGTTCACGCATGTCCGTTTCGCTCGTCTCCATCTTGCCGCATCTAATGCGTCTTCGGGCGGCACGGGGGGCTGGCAGCAAATGCGGCGCATCACTACAGGCTATGGTCATTATTGCAGAAGTGGCTGTAATGTTATGTGACGTAGGAGAAACGTGTGTGTGTGTGTTTTAAATAAAGCCATCAGGGATTTACGGTGAAGCCTGCCTCAGAACTCCTTTTTTTCCCCTACTGCGTTCACAGAACGGCCACGTACGGCCCAGGGTTTGAGGCAGGAGCGCTATAGCCACTCAGAGGGCTCTGGGTTCAAATTCCATGCTCCACAGTCAGAGGTGGAAAGCGCAGGTCTAGATAGTAAAAATCCAGACCAAGATTGTTTCAATCAACCAGTTGAGTAGACTCTCACTGTGACTCTTTATACTAAAATGGTTGGTTAAAATAAAATCTTGTTCCAACCCCCTGGGCCTGGATTTGAATTATCCACCTTTGCGGTGATATAAACAGCAGAATCAATCACCTGCTTCCGAAGCAATTAAACCTGAATCAGACAAACCATAAGAAAACGATGGACAAGATTCACAAAGCCAACTCTGTCATGGTGATGCAGAGCAGGAAGCACAGTGTATGGCCGTTAAGCAGGAGAGGGGGAGTCAGAGGTCACGAGACCTACTGTTCAAATGCCAGAACATTCTACCTGCACTCGTGTCTGTGCTACATGCCCATTTGCTCGTCTCCAGATAGGGGCCTTTTCAAATTGGCAACCATTTTCCCAGGAAAAGAGACAGATTTTTGGTCATAGGTTTATTTATACATACTGAAACGGGGAGTAAACATTTCTTCAGTTTTGCACTTATTTTCAAATTAACATTCGTAATAGTGTTAATTACTGCCAACCAATTATTACACAAGAGTTCCAGAATTTAGCCAAAATGACATTCAGCTTTTACACAATGCTGTGTACTGGTTGCTACTGATGTTTTGCAGACACAGGCAAACCTGTGACTTCTTATTAAAATCCATACTTGCATTGCAGACATAACCCCTGCAGATTTGGGAAAGCAAAACCCAGCATACAGGTGAACTTCTAAAGGCAGCACCGAAATATGGCACGAATTTCCAGAACAAACTAACAACATACCTCTAAAGCAAACCATTTCCCCCAGTAATCAAAGCGATAAATCAGTCATGTGACAACGTTCAACTCGATGGCATCTTGAATCCAACCTACTTAAACCAGAACCTTCCAAGGTCCAAATCTGGCTTTTGAGTTGATCTAGAACATAATTCCCCGGGACAAAAGTTTGAAAAAAACAATTGTTTGTATTACCGAACAGTTTACATCACTTACAAGAATATGGAAAAACACTCAATGAGCAACACTGGAACTAACTCCCATTGAGTTGCTTTTCTCTGCAGAGTTAAACCCAGTTCGGCATGACGGGATCACCTACAACAAATGTGACCCACAACTCACAGTCCCATGAGTCTGGGTCAGGAGACCTCAAAGTTTTCCCTGAAGACCCACCCCCCTACGTCACCTTACACATGGTACCTTCCGCACACGTGCTCCGTCAATCGCCGACTTACATATGTGACATTTGATTGTCGCCGGCTGCATTAGCACGTCTACACGAAACACGAGAGGAGCTTCAGGGTGATCTTTGGGAATGGTTATCCAAAGCCTGATAGAAATATTGAGCACTACGATTTTGGTCAGTCAAGAACTTTGTGTCCTTCTGGCAGAAGTGGAGAACCAGGGTCCATAGGAAGTGAGAACCTGACAGAACCCTGACAAACAATTCAGACTTGTAAACCTGTTTTTTTGGCTGGCTTTAAGAATCAGTCAGAAGTTCTTAATCACATCGATTTCATCACTACCCTTCTAATCATCTAATAAACTGTATAAAATTACCCCCCCCCCCCCCCCCCGGCAGCCCTGGAACGCACCGAAGCAGAACAGTGGGTTTGTGGACAGCCATGACGCGCAGAACGGAGTTTGTGTTTCTCCGTGAACAAAAAAAACCTGAAGTTGCCCAGATGGGTGTCCGTTCTGGCAAACGCGGCTGTCCACTGGATTTTCACGTGGAAGTTAAGTGTCAACTTCCCACAGTCAGACAGCGTCACTCTGATGTGACACATGGGAGACTCAAGCAAACACACACACCCTCACTTTTTCATACGTAACATACTATCATTTAATTTGGGCCATTGATTGAATCATCTAATTACCGTAAAATCCAATAGTCTTCCACCGTGTCCAAGGATTAATACTGTACCCTCAGGATTTCAAACACACAAACGCGGAGACCCATCACGCACACACATAAAGATCAGTCTCCTACACAAAAACAAACACTCAGTATAATGGTCGATTTCTCTCTCACACACTCTCACACACACACACACACACACACCACAGCTTTGTAAATCTTATATCATACATATATAGATCTCCACGTGGTTAGACTGGGAGTGATCAAGTGTTTGACAGGTCATGGTTATAGAGCAGGTTGATGGCTTGGGTGGGGTTATAATGAAAAACGGACAGAGGGCGATTCCTGATTTTTGATTGGGCCGCTGGAGTGTGACTGTCACCAGGAAGCATCAATCGTTGATCAGAGCCAGGATCATACTGTGGAAGACAGGAAGCAGGTGAGAGTTAATAGGCGAGTTGCATGGTTACATCTGTGATTAATGACAATTCAATGTAAGAAACATATTACTCTGTTAAGGGTTATCTGGTGAGGTCATTCTCCCCAAGTCACAGCTATTAAAAGGCTACCTGGTTTATTAATCCAAAGTTTGTAATTGACACACCTAAACTTGTCAGATGAAGAGATGCACTAATGACATAATCAGGGCTGCGACCAGGACCCAGAAATTGTCACCAGTTTTTGGCAAAGGGCAAACAAAACAGAATACTGGGATTTGAACCTGGTACCAGTCAAAGTACAGTGTGCACATGTGAGATGGTGTTAGATTAATCGCCCACGCTAGCTTCACGGTGTTTAAAAGACTAATCTCTGGGCATGGGCCCAGATTTAAATTCAGATGCAGCTTTAGACGGGTCAGCCCTCACTGGCTGTCATGACAGCTTTACATCTGCAACGGAGGCTTTCCCTTGACTAAAATGGATGGAGATGCCAGCAAACAGTTTCAAAGGTTCTTCCCACTCAACAAATCTGAGGACCACAACTATGAGCTCATTTTACCAGAATATTTGTAAAAAAACACGTTCATTACATTCATTTATATAGCAGATGCTTTTATGCAAAGTGAAGTACATATTTTTTTTTAGAGAAAGCAAGGTCAGACAGTCCCTGAGGCAATTGGGGATTAAAGCCCAAATGCACAAGGGACCAACAATAAAATCACTCGGCCATCAGTGGGAATTGAACCAATGACCTTCTGATCAGAGGCAGTGCCCTAACCTGCTAAGCCACACACCATCCCCCCCAAGCACCATGTGACACACCCCATCTCACACACGGTCTGCAGTGTCACTGAGACTGACGAATACCGCTTGCTGATCATTATATCCCTATGCTGGCTCCCTCCAGCTATACACTGGCTTATATGGAGCTTAAGATTCCAACATGGTGCATAAATGCATGTAAACACATGTGAGGCACACCTGGGGTGGAGGGACAAAGTGATCAGACTGGCCATACTGGCCCGACAGCCTGCCTCACAAGTCACACCCGACTTACTGCATAATAATGACAAGTCATTAGGAGAAACAGACAATACCAGTGCAGGAAGTCATATAAGTGGGAGAGAGAACGGCCTAAACGGTATTCACATTACAGTATTAGTGCCAGCATAAAATCAGGACCAGCCAGAATGCTGAAAATGACAGTTTATTTTTACAGGTAAAAGAAATTGAGACAATGCATGTGACGGCAGGAGACCACAATCACACAAGTACAGCTACAGGCATGCGTGTGCATATGTACGTACATGTGCATGTGTGTGCGTGTGTGAGTGTGTGTGTGTGTGTGTGCGACATCTCACCTGTACAGGTAGATGAAGAAGCAGAGCAGGTGGAAGCCAAGCTTGATCATGGCCTCCTTCATGTGGGACTTTAGCTGTCCCCGGTTGTGGATCTCAGTGGGGTCAAACACGCCCATGTTGCCCATGGGGACCTTGAGGTACCTGTGAAGCACACAGCAGCCTGAGCATGTATGTTAACAACAGACACACACACCCCTCCTAATCACACATGTCTACACACACACACACAGTCACGTGATCATATCCAGCCTACCCCCTCAAGAATTATACATACAGAACATTAAATAGCTGCACATTAATGTCCTGAATGCAAATGCATTAAATAAGGACAACCAGGACATCCATCTTTTCTGCTTCATCGCGGGGGAAAAAAAATCATGAATTTAAACTTCTAAAAGCTTTATAACAAGATGTTGTTGGCCCCATTACTGCCTCACCCCCATCTAATCCCAACTCACCCCCAACCTCCGCTATCTCTAAGCTCCCTACACACTATCCTCACTTCCTCAAAACATCATTATTAAAAACCCAACTTTGTGTGACTTGTCTTAATGTAATCAGGTCTGCGCCTGTGTCTGTCCCTTCATGTGCCACTGCTTCAATTTTGGTGATCATCATCACCCATTAAATGTTCCTGGGAAGTTTGAAAAAAATCCATCAAATACTTTTTCAGTTACTGTGTTCATAAGATCAGCTGCAGTTTCCATCCTTTGCTACCACTTAACACCGCTGCTACAATGTTTTAACAATTATACAAACTTTCTTCACTAGGCCACTAGGCTCACTATGTCAAAGAGTTAATTTATTATTTAAACAAAAGATCATGTAACAATTCAGATGAAACAGCACCAGCATGTCAACATGATGAGCCCCATCAGAACCATAATGGACGTTGTCAAACACAGTGGCAACAAAGAACCATCCCAGAAAATAAATACTCGTACAATGTACAGCGATGCGCATGAATGAGGTGCCACTCACAAGTGGAATGTGATCATTATAAATTCATGAATATGAATGTAACGGGTAGTGGGATCCTGGACATATATAACTAGGATGGATTCTTTCCCGGGACACTCACCGGTATAGGTTCCAGGATGCCACAGGCAGGTTCAGGAGAAAAATGAACCAGTGCATGGAGACCAGCATGAGGACTGTAGCCAGGCCCTGGCACACCAACTCTGGCAGTACCCACTACATGTGGACAGTCAAGCAGAGAGAACAGGGGAAGAATGGAGAAAATGACCAGGACAACACAGCACAGGGACAGAGTGCACAGATTGTGTAAAGTCGGTGAGACTGGCACTTACTTTGTTTAACTTTGAGCAGCAGGCCCGCGCATTGATATAATCACACTCTAGATCAGACAGAGTGATGATCTGAAACGGCGGTTAAAGATTTTGGAGGGTACTAAAGCACACGGACAGCACAATTATAGACATCTGCGAGGATCCTAAGAATCGCGTTCAACTTGCAACCTAGTACCATTAAGATGATTAAATACGCCACGATTGACGATCAATAGCTAGACAACAACAAACCCAACAGCAAAACTCCAAGAAAAGGTAGAGACATTGAGACTATTTAACTAACGTGACAGCTAGTTACACAGATCCATTTTCAGCTCTACTAAGTGTATTGGATCTCTCTAAACCGGAGACCGCATTAGTTACAAGAACATACCCAATGTTTAATTTAACAGACACCCGTAAAAGGATTCGAAGTAGACGGAGAGAAAAATCAAAGCGCAGCAGTCTATCAGGGAGAAGATGAACACGGCGGCCTCCATCTTCCACTTCCTGCTTCTCAACCACTTCCGGTGACGGTGCGCGGGCTGTGCGCGTGTCTGCGCAGAGAGGCAGCGCACAGGGCGCCAACCTTTGAACGGGATTCTTCAGTCATTCCCAGCAGCCGCCTTACTGCTGAGCAGGTGAAGACGGTATTGTATGAAATCATAAAATACATTTTGACCACATTTTATTTCTGCGACACCAGGCCTGGCTAGGATTTGTGTGTGAGCATAATTCACGAGTTTAAACGCTTTTGATGGATCCTTAAACTTAATTATACTTGTTGGCGCAGGTTTTAAATCGTTTGCGACTTCGCTGAGTCAAGTTTGAAATGGAGAGCATCCAGTTCGTAATTTTACAACTTTGCCACTAGATGGCAGTAAATACCGCAAATTCAGTTTTGTAAGCGTGCATAAATAAAGCGCACGGTCTACACTCATGATGCATCATGCTTTACGTCGATGTAAATGAGAATAAATGCTTCGTGTATTTAATATTATGTATTCGTTTAGGAAAGAGGACGTTTCAGCAGTGACCTTGAGCAGTGTCAAGCACATTAGGCCCACTCTTTCCCATGACTTTGTCAGCGTTAGCAGGGGGTGAGCAGAAGTCAAGGCTTGTGTATCAGCCAGAACCCAAAAGACCCCCACAGCAACAGGCTGAGGACCAGGATGGATGGGCATGCCCAGCACTGTCACAGAGCACAAGAAATATGACAAAAGAGAAAAGGCCACGCATGTTAGAGCAGTGCATCCTACAGCCTCAACACAACTTCCTCTGATCTGGGTTCAAGGCATGAATGGATCAGCGTAATCCTCTCCTGCGGCTGGTGTGACTGTGTGGGCTTCTCTGTGAATCTCTCTGGAAAGCAGCTGCTGATACCTCTGTGACGTCGATGGATCAATCTGAACACGAGCAGCTGGATCTCGAATAACCATAAAGTTACAGATGAAACTCCTCAGAACAGGAGTCAGTTCCGGTATGGTCCACTATCAGACATAATTAGCGTGAATATTAGGGTGAACTGTGCTAAACTGGGCCATGTATGTGGTTATGCGTGCTGCACATTAAAATGTATTAGACATGCGACGCGTCTAAACCAAGACAAATTGTAATATTTCAACTATTTCTCAGACACCCAGATGCATAGCTTGAAATTGGCAGCATTCTGGTCAAACCAGGACATCTGGTTACCCTAGTAAAAATATTTGGTGTGAAAATGCTGTACAGTAAATAACAATTTAAAAGGTTTTCCCGTTACTGCTTCAAATGCCTCTCTAAAGGTTCTGTTAAGCGTGTAAAATATAAATGTATTACAGCGTATCCTGATGTCCAGAGATCTGTCCATCCATCCGTCTTCTAGCCACTTATCCCAGTCAGAGTTGCCGGGCGTCTAGAGATAAGTCTGAAACCCGTAAGTACTCACAAACACCCACAAGGACACACGGTGGCGATGACACACTCTGATGCTCAGTCGTGTTGGGTGCCGTTGACGCACAAATACAGAGCGATGCGCTGAGTAATCGTGCATGCACAGGAAAGTGGCCTTGCATCGTCATCCAGAGCGTGGAGTGGGACTGGAAGGACTACTGCAGGGGGCGGGCTCACACACCAAGAGAGCCACAGATGAGACACACAGATAAACTGCTCCCAACCTCTAGCGTTAACTCTCACGCATTCCCAAGGCAGACGATCAGAGCCACGGGCGCTTAGAGTACCTGGCGGAATGTTAGGAAGTCATTCTGGAGGTGAGGAACGATGTAGTGGAGACCGAGGGGGCCGCCTTATAAAGTGTGCGCGGGTAATTTTATTAATGGCAGATGAAATTATAATGAGGTGTAGTGGATATGATGGGGCGGAGTGTGGGACACCACAATAAGCAGCGTCAGACCCTGTGCGGGGGAATGAATTCAGGGAGCATGACTTGTAGTTTGAGTTAGAGAACATTAAATGTGGTTTTTGCCAGGCAGTGAACAATATGGCAAATATCTGAGGACGTTCTGGATATGACAACAAGTGTTTTTCCAAAACACAGCCTCCTCCCCCCTGCCAAAATGTCAACCCCCCCCCCAGACCGCCCCCCAAATGATCCTCTGATGCAAATCCACTGCTGCTGCCACATACACAGACCCAATGAACATACCCGGTTTACCCATTATGTACTGCTGTGCTCAGTAGCGTTTGATGCATGGCTGGAGAGAGGCGTACGTTGGGTTGGGCATTAAACATTCCGAAATGAACCAGAGTGGGTCAATAACCAGGAATGATCCCATATCGCTTTATAACAGGTTCTGAGCAACTTCCAACCGCCTATCGTCCAGCCTATGCTAATACAATTGGGTATACCATTGTACTTTGAAATCCTGGCAACAAAATGACTAAAGAAAGGCAGGGCAATGAAATTGTCCCCTTTGCTCAGTGAATTTTATTACTGCCCCCACCCCCCACCCACCCATCTCTGCTGGACAGCATTTACCAGCAATACCAGAACAGCAGCATTTTTTTTTAAATACTGTTGTACAAAATCAGTCTGCATGGGGTGGCGTCCTGAAAAGCTAGATGCTACCCAAGCCTAGTTCATCCACAGGCACCAAACTGCATCCATATCGCAGAGGAATGCCAGAGCATGGGTCTGAATGTGACCAGTGCTTATCGCGCATCAGCCAGCCTGAGCTTGGCACGACCGGATGGAAATTCGGCTATCGGCTGGAAAGCCCTGCTTCACTCGAATCATTACTACAGCACAGTTCCTGCCGTGGGCGATTGCAGAGCTTCGTAAATACAGATTTTAAAAAAAAATGTAGTGGGTGGGAGTTATTTTGAAAAGAGGGTGTCTGGCTTGTCTTATAAGTGTATGTATTTATATGCCTGTACAGCTCTCGGCAGACGTGCTCAGATTCAGTCGAGATTGTTCCCGAATCTACTGCCCTCCTCATCTTCTCGTTCCTTCGTGTCTCTTGCCATAATAACCAGCGCCGGCGGGAATTATTTTATATTCAGCTTTAAATTAACCTGAAAGCTGATGGAAAGAGGCCAGCACAGAGACTCGGATTGCTGTCCCACTCGTTTCATCTCTGGCAGAACCCAGGAACAGTCCCGGGCCGCATTACTGCAATAATCTGAGAGTTAGGGCTCAGGTTTCCTCTTACTTTGACTGCATTCAACAGGAGACACCCTGCCTGTATTTCCGATGGGAATTTCTGATCGGTTCCAACTGCAGCTCTATTACTGCAGCAGCAGCAGTTGCCATAACGTTATCAGCAGGGTGGTGTTTCACTGACGCCCGGAGTGATTCCACACCGAGCGCCTGCCGCGGTCAGGCTGATGCAGGAGAGCTGGGTTGCCGGGGGGACTTAAAGTTAAATGTGGTGAAAGCCTTGCGTAGAACACGGGACCAGTGGGGAATTGAAGAATAACGGAGCGTTCTCTGACGCAAGACATCTGAGGAATTGCTAAAGTTTCTCTGCCCTTGGTGTTTTTTTTATCAGAAAAAGTCAGACGAGAGCTGGGCCTCACAGTTAGCCGTCACACGCAAGTCAGGACCGCATGTCCCCGCTTTGTCCTCCAAGACCCTACAAATGCTCCTCAGGCTGACATTTTCTTGAAGGTGCTGAGACACTGCGTACGTAATAATGAGGGGCGTGCGGTGAGTTATATGTCGCTGGGCCATGTGGGGGTGGCCATGGGAATTTTACTTACGCAAAAATGTTTTGAGAGCAGCGATCGGTTCAGAGGGGAGATGAGTCCAAGCAACTACAGGAGGCAGGACCAACCAATCAGATGTCGGACCCACCTCCTATACAATCTGATTGGTTATCTCTCTGAACCAATCAATTTTCCTTCTGCTTTTAGAACATTTTTGTGTAAGTCAAACTCCTAAGAGCCATGTGTTCATGGTCAGTATAAGTAACCTCGTACTGGCTCTATGATTCGCGGATTGACCCCAGAGGAACCTCACAGACACCTGAGAAGAAGGTGTGTATGCATGACACGTACTGGATCTTTGTAGTTCTAACTTTATAAATCCTAAAGGGGACCTTCTTCCTTTACCAATCTTTAGCTTTTCTCCCTTTCTAAACTCCTCTTGGCCTCCAGCAAACCCAAGTCTTGCCAAGTGTCAATTAAATGGGACCTTCCCACCCCCCACCCCAAAAAGTATACTTCAAGCATGCAACTTGAAGTGGATTCCTGGGACTCTGGAAGGTTATCAGCCTGAAAAAGGTTTGTTTTTAATGAACCGCTTATCCCCGAGTGGCAGTTAAAGGTCAGGGATTGGTGGAGGCTGTGTGCAGGCATGTCTGGACGTCCTCCAGAGGCCAGATGAGGTCGCGGTCAGAGTCAGGCGTTGCAGAAAAACACAGTTTCAGCATTGCATCGACACTTCTTGCATCTATAAGCGCAGGCCCACGTCGCCATGTTTATGAGGTAACCAGAGGGAGACAGAGAACAGGTCACAGCGTCGGTCCTGCAGATCCGCTATGAAATATGTCACCCTAATTTTGCTGACATCCATCCATCAGAGGAATGACGCTCAGGTTCGAAACACAGCCTTGTTCTTCATGTGCTCCATCCGAAAGGGGAGTCTTTCAGGGCTGAATGCATCACTGCGTGATAATGGTCCTTGTCTGGCCTGTCTCTTAACTGGCTGACATTAGTACTGTGATTACACGTAAACTAAAAAGATGACTGGGCTTAAATTAGGACTGTGTGTGTGCTGTTAACACTGTTTAAACTGGTCAATGTTAACAACGACTGGTCTTACATTATCACCATGTGTAAGCTGCTAAATTATCACAGTGTGTAAGCTGTTAACAGTAAACTGGTTAACATTAACACTGTTAATGGCTACCTTTACATGACCTGTTAGATTTGTGCCTGCAGAAGCTGTACTTCATCCATCAAAGCATTTCTTAGCTAATCCGTGCGCAAAAAAATTTGATTTTATATTATTGGCCAATCACTTTTCCCCGATGACTGCAGTGGTGGTTCTAGACCGTTTTAGCCGGGGGGGTAGAATGGGGCCAGTTGTTCTGTTAGAGGGGCCAGATTCATTTGACCTTAATGTCCTCCAAGTATTACTTACACTAGACTGCCAGCGTTAAGAAGCAGAAGAATTTTGAAAACCGATAAGTTATTTATGCGACGCTTTGCAGTCGCATTTTGCAGTTTGTGCAAATATGTAACTGACTCCGATTTCTTGTTTAGACTGTCTTGCTTCCACGGGCTTGATTATTTTTTCTTCGCTTTTCACGAACTGAAGTGACTCGACCCCCCCTCACGTTTGTGTTGCGCCTGTTCCCAGCACACAAAATCTTACCCCACATATATAAATGCTAATAATAATAATAGTAGTGATAGTAATAATACATTTATTTGAGACCCACGTAGCAGACCTATTCAGTGTGGCCACAAGGGGGCCATGCACTGCCCCCCCCCACCCCAGAACTGCCCCTGGTTGACTGCCATCAGCCTAACTAATTTAATTCAGAAATTAATGAAAATGTAATTAAACAATAATGGGGAAATGTGTGTGTGTCTGTTTCCACTCCATTCCCATTAATTAATTCTATTAAAACTTCATGCATAAAATGCGACTTGCAGAGAAAGAAATGCATGTTTTTTTACTTTCTCTGGATGACCTGGACGACCCAAACAGGCCGTCTGATTGGCCAGGCAGCATGTGAGGGGTGAGGGGTGAGCAGTGGGGGGGGGGGGGGATGTGAACACAACAGGCCCGGGATCATGCCTACGTGTTAATGAGGGCTTTCCAAGCGGGGACAGGAATAGTGACTGAGACGAACAGCATTAAAAATAGCCCATTGACAGGCAGCTGACATTCACAGGCGAATGGATTCAAGCCAATTCCGCCGTGGCCCCCATCACATGCTCAGAGCCTGCGAATGACACGGAATCTGGAGCAAAACACCGCCCGGTGGTCAGTTCGGGTTGTGCGCTGGTGGCTTGCGTCCGTGTGAGCGGGCACACACGGAAAAGCCAGCGTGCATAACAAACTCATCTGGTTACTTTCCGCTTGTTTGCTTTTCCGTGAGCAGATTGGCACATGTGACTTTGATCTAATTTTACAGCCAAGCTAAAAATATATATAAATCTACGGTGAGCCTTCAGCCTGGCTGATAAACCACGTGGGGCTCAGTACTCTGGAAGGAAAAATAAAGAAAGTATGAACTTTGCCTGAAAATGCACCCAAAACAAGCTTCATTATACATCTACAGTACTATGCAAAAATCCTTAGACTGCCAAAGAAATTAAAGCAATGTATCTGGTCAGTAAGTGTATATCTGCTTGGAAAATTTCATTAAAATACACACGAATAAACAGTAATACGATAAAACAATGACAAGAATTTCTTCTGTTTTCCAAAAAGTTCGTGATATTTTGTTGGAACTGAAGAACCCCATCACAATTTCCGAACGTGTCCTGGGGGGCATGTGTCCTGGGGGGCATGTGTCCTGGTATTAGGGGGTATTGGTTAAATTTTACGACCAGCTCACTTGATCATTGGATTAACTTCACAGGGGGTTGATGAGCCAAACAAGGTGGGCTAGAGGTCGGGTTCAACAAATACTTGGGCAACTGGAACTGCAAATACTGGGGTGACTTGAGATGTTTTAAACTGGTTAAGCTGGCACCATTTTGACAGACATAAAATCGATCTATAACAACGGTGGTGCAACATAGTCTAAGACCTCAGGCATCACGGCGGACAGAAAACAGTGGCTGTGACGTGACAAGGTTTTGGGAAGGTTTGGCATGAAAAGAGATGACGCGGGACATACATGATTGGAATCCATGGGGGCTATGGTCACATGACAAAGCACTTTGACATCACATTTCTCCCTGCCAATCCCATCGCTGGTTCATCCTGGCTCACGTCAATGTTCCTACCAGTGGGAATTAAGGCCACGCTCCCAGCAGAAGGGACAGAAACAGGATCCTTCCCAAAGTTCAGCTTGAAGACTTGCTTTGTTTGGATTTCCATTAGCCATTTGATAACACTTTCGAGAGCTGGTCATAAAATTGAAGGACATTCAATTCAACGGGTGCAGAACATTCATAGATACAGAAATTAAACAGGAAGGGTCATTTGGAAACATAATGGTATGGCTGATTTAGGCAGACAATTTGGAAAATGTGTCATTCACATGGAGGGTAACCACTCACATTTTTGTCTGGAAAAAAAGATAACAATTGAGCCTGATAAAATAACTATGTGTTAGAACGTCCTGGAAACAGTATTGACTCATTGCATAATCATTTGCATACAATAGTTTCATGAGAAGCCAAGACGACTGTAGGAGTGATGTCATTGAATCTTCAGGTTTTTCATCCCTTTTATCACAATATTGCTAGTCGATGGTCGACACCTGATAATACAGAGTCCTGGTACATCACTATAACATATACTGATTGTTTATTACATTAATCCCATAAGAAGCTTATAATTTAAAAGTGCAGCCTTTATCCATACAACCAAGCTTTAGCTTGTTTGGTCTCCTGTGTTCATTCTATTTCAAGCTTTATGTTTATAGAAACATATAGAACACTGGACTCCGCCCATTCAAAGTCAGTTATCACGCGGAACCTCCTTCTGCATTCCAGTTTCAGATACTTGCTGGTAGGGCACAATCTTCTCACGACTGCTGCCTTCCCTGATATTCTTGTTCTAATATCAGTGAGTATTTATCCGATGGCAGATCTGGACTAACTGGTTTCCTTCCTTTGGGAAAGAAAAGATCATCGCAGTAAAAAAATTTTTTTTTTTTTTACAAAGGTTGAGAAATTTTGGCCTTAATGATTGTTTATACCACTACCAAGGAAGTCAAGTCCTGATTTTCCGGACCCGGGTACTGTTCTGGCCTGGCAATCAGAGGAACTATCTCACTACCTGTGTTTTCTGAGAGTCATAGTGTGCTGGTCCCTGTCTCTAGGAATAACTTGTGTCAACATGATGTCCAATGTGCTGCCTGATTCTCAAAAATTCATATCTGAGCCTCAGTTTCATTACATGTATTTGTGACAGATGTGAATGAAATCTGGTTCGTAAATTGGTGTTTCCTCATACTGTTTCCACCTGGTGGTTGGCAAGACCTGCTGACCCTTATCTGGAATCTCAGTTAATCTAAGCAGGTTAACTTCTGCAGATTTAACTATAACATAATGCGAGAGCTTCCAGGGATTGCTGATCAGGTTACTTCTCTATTTCCCTGAATGTTGATTGGGTGAAATAAAACTCGCACTTCATCTCTGTATATTTATTTGGTGAAATCTGCACGTAGCATGAGTATCCAAAACGCCTGCTGTCCTAGTTACATGAGAACATCTTGTGTCTGTGATGCATGTCTGTGACGCTCACACCCGTAATCCCAAGGAGACATTTAAATGACATCACAATGTTTGATTTCTTGAGTAGAAACTCATACAGTACAGTGGTGCTGATGAACTGGTCCTAACTGGGTTTTTGTTCCTATTGTGCATCATCAGGGGTTATTCTTGGGTTTCTTGGGTAGAGGACATAAGAGGGGCCATAATTCATACAGAGGAGCCAACCTTATCATTAGCCAATGATATGTTTTGAATCAGTGAGTGACAGGGGGTTGGGCTCTCTATGGGCCAATCAGCTTTCAGCTGGGGTCAGTGCCCCTGTGACCCATATATATGCCCTTGATCATTGAATGAGATCACAAGCATGACTGCCCCGATATCCAAAGCTATCTCTGCTTGGCGCCGGCATCAAAGGGTGAGAAGGGGAGCGGTGCAGCTCGGCATGACCCCAGGAGAGGGACACGCTCGACGCGAGTGTCCCGGGGGGGGGGACTGAGCAGCAGGACTGCCGCTACCAGCTCCTAAATCCCGGGGTGGAAAGTAAATGATGGTCATCACCAGGAGCAGCTGTCGCCAAGCCCAGAAACACTGTGTCCCCCTCAATCACGTCCAAATGACGCCCAAAGCTGGCTGAAGTGCAGCCCCCCCCCCCCCCCCCCCCGCCCCCCCCCGGGCACACGAACAAGAGCGGAACCAC
>JAABNY020000136.1:12990974-13002849 GCA_015164015.2 Brevimyrus niger
CCCCCCTTCCTACGGCGACACCCCCCCCCCGCCCCCCCCAATGCCCCGACCGCCTCTGGTCAGCTTGCCAAACTTCCCAGGTCCATATCCAGTGGAGTGGTGCATTAAACACATTTCAGGACTGCCAACCGCTGGTCAGCTATAAGGTTGGGAGCTGGTCTGCGTTCATGCAGTTCATAGCAGCGATTCAATGTCTCTTGTACACGTGTGTGAAAGTGTTTTGTACACACTAGCGCGCAGACACGATGGGCTCTCATTTTTCACATTGGAGTCCATCCACCCACAGCCAGAAATGTTTAGTTCTTACATCAAAAGTGCTGTATTGAAAATTCCTTCATTTTTATATCCTCTTCGTCCACTTTCATCTCCTAGGTTTCTCACATCTGAAACAGGACAAAAGCAGATCAGAACATCGCCACCAATCAAAGCCCAGCTCCAGTGAGCCTCTCCACCAATCAAAACCCTTCCCCAGTGAGGCCATTAATAAAGATTCTACTTCACTGAATTCCTCAGTCAAATCTCCCATAAATAATCCACCAGTCAAAATCCTGCTCCAAGTGAGCCTCTCCACCAATCAAATTCCTTTCCCAGAGAAGCTCCACCCCCAGAACTCAAGACTGAACTCTCTTTTGGAGTGAGTGAGGAACCACAAGTCCAGAAGTGAAGATCACCATGACTATAAGGGGTACCATTCCCATGGTAAAAAAGGGGTTAACCGGACTGCTGCAGTAGACTTGACCTGACTTGATAACTTGAACATAGTCGGTGACTCTGAGTCAACAAATCACACCCAGAAAAAAGTCAGGGAATGTACTCTAATGCTAGAAAAATTCGGCACTGACAGTACGCACTTGATAGAAATGCACGCCAGCTCACGGCAGACAAAACACCATACACAGGATCCATTCACAGGGACATGTAGCAGACAAAACACATAGGCCCGCCACGGCACAGCAAACACAGAAAACACACACAGATACTCATCAAGACCCAGCACGTTCTACGTATTCTTCAACGACCACCAAACGGTTCTGACCGAACTTGGAGGACCGGCAATGTAATGCAGTGTTTTCCAACCAGGTCCTTGGGGACACGCAGACAGTCCACGTTTTTGCTCCCGGGAGTTGGGGGGGGGGGCAAAAAAGTGGACCGACTGGCAGGGAGTTGCAAAAACGTGGTCCGGCTTGTGGTCTCTGAGAACTGGGTTGAAAAACACTGGTGTAAAGCGTCATGATAAATGGTGACCCACATCAGACTTTAAAGTAGTTAACATTAAAAAAATAATTTTAGAAATAAAAACACTTATTACTGTGGAGTACCAGGATTTATTCTCCGGAATAAAAACACACACACACACACACACGCGACAGGACAGAATGCTCACACCCCAGCACAGACCAGCAAAATAAAAACAGCTCTCCCATGATGCTGTGCGGCAAAGGCTCACTGACACACAGGAAGCTCAAGACAGACAGAAGCGAGCACATCTGTCCAGAGGCGTGTGCCCAGTGGAGAGTGTGATGGGCTGTGTCAGGCCCCCTCCAGAAAGATATTTGGTGACTCCGCAGTTACTGCACGGTAAAATGTGTACGTTTGCACCCACAGCGGCGAGGGACTTCCCCACTCACAACCCTATGTTACTTTTTTAATATATTTTTTTTAACTTGGAGCAGGACCCCAGAGCTTTTACAGCCTGGGACAGGAAATATTCAACAGTGCTTACAAAATAAATTATAAGCGACAAGGGTAGCCGCTCACGCCCCCAGAAGACCAGACGCCTCCAATCACACAGCACGTCACATTAAGCAGAAATGACACCCAAAGCATAAGTTACATGCTTAAAGGAGCGTTCCAAGAACAAACCTGCACGTTCTTTGGTTTAACTCAAGACTCCTGGCCTTGCAGTCTAACTCTGAGTTTTTGCAGGAACACTGACAGGTGAGGGGGTCCTGCACAAAGTAGCGCCTTCTTTTCTCTGAGCAAGGGGCACAGTGGCTGCAAAAGGGCAAAAAAAAGGGGGAGAGAGAGAGAGAGAGAGAGAGAGAGATAGTCTAAGCAGGAGAACTTGAGAGGAGGAGCAGGGGGCCTGGGGCACTGCTGCCTCCGTTGGAGTGGTTAGCCAAAACACCCGCACACAACGTCGAAGTGAGGTTAGTATCGCAGAGGAAGAAAGCGGGCCAGTGTTAGTGTAGAGGAGCTGTCACACAAACACACACACGGCCTATCTAATCTCACGCTCACACACACAAACCACGGCCACAGACACTACGCAGTCTCCCCCAACCGCTGCCCACACACTGGCCATCACTAGCGCGCCCCTCCGGTGCAGTGCACACCGCACTCTCTCTCTCTCTACATGGTGGGGTGGGTATTCCCAGGGATGCTGACCTTGCGGTGGTAGATCATTAGACCTGTGCCCAGCTGAGTGTGCTCAATGCCAAGACTGTATACTCCACTGTAAACAGGAGTTTATCGGGATATTCCCTCACACCATAATCTGTCACGGACAGACCCTAGGGGGCCCGTGGGTGTAAAGGCACAGCTGCTGGACAGGGTTACGCAGCCAGGAACGGGACACCTGGTCCACTTCGCCCATGTGACCAGCCCGACGCAGTGAGCCGGTCTACGACGTTCAGCCCTTTAAGGCGACGTGAGAAAATGCAACCCGTTCCCTATGTTTTCCCACGAAAAACACCACATCCAGACAGCCTGGACATCAACGTGGCTGGTCGACAGCGGCACTGGCTGCTCCTTACTGGTTCCTCCAAAGCATGTTCATCACTAGATGAAAAGAGGACAGGAACCGCAGGGAGCAGGAGCTGGGAAGAAAACAACCTTCCGTCTCCCGAGAGACGGAGCCCAATGCAGCTGCTGCCTAAAATCAGCTGTCCGCTGACTCAGAAAAAAGAGACGGTGAACCAACCGGAAAACCAGGCGGCGAGAGAACAGGCTTCGATGCCCGCCGACAGAGGCTTCCTGCAACGCTTATTCCAACGGACCGTTCCACACCTTCCAGAGAGTGTCTGACAACTGCCTGCATGCAGTGAATATGCCCCCCCACCCCACCCCCGGCACCTAGGTGCGAGCAAAGCCTCATCACGTTGTATTAAAGGCCAACAGAATTCCTTAACAGCCCATGAAAGGTTGTAGCTCAAGTCAAGAACGGCTAATTTGCTAAACTGCGCTAATACAATGTTTCAAAACCGCACAGGGCCCTCGCTTCCCTACACCCGGCCCCAAACAGACTTCATGGCCCCAGTGTGATTGTCCCTCTGACATAACACATAGATTAGAGCACAAAACCTTCAATCAAAACAAGATTTAATACTTACTTTTCCTTGTTCTCTTTCACATCAGTCTTTGGTCTGAAAGGAGAAAGGAGAAAGCCTGAAATTAGCCAGGGTAGACAGACTGAGTCACTATGCGTGAGAAAGTGGCGGGCTGTGGGGGGCGGGGCCTGACGTGGGTAGGGGCTAACGTGGGCGGGGGCTGACGTGGGCGGGGCTTGACGTGGGCGGGGCGGCACTCACCTGCACTCGCACTTTTGGTGTTCCGTGAAACTTTTCAGGTACTTCTGCTGCTGCACCCGCTGCTTTATTCTGATGACCTGTCGCGACACAGAAGGTGTGGGTCACAGACACAGACATGCAAACGCCACCTCAAACTGCTGACTAGCTGCTCATTATTTACCACAGAGCTTTATTCTGACTGCAACTAAACTAACAATAACTAACAATCACTGACTAGAAGAAGGTTCTGCTCGTCGTGGTGCCACACAAACGTCCTTGGTTTGTGTACGGAGATTAACCACATGGTCTCACATGCATAAGTACCAGACAAAGAGGAAGGAGGAGACAAGGATGGGTGAGCGTCGCCCTCATCTGCCCCCGTTCGTTAGCCTCTTCCGGGCTGATTCCCCGGAACCCCTCCCCCGATGCCATCCCTTCGCCTTCCGATGCCTCACCTCCATGGTCGCGTTGTAAGTTTCCGTGGGAACGCACTCCATCGCCTCGTCGTTGCAGCAGCCCCCACAGCGCATGAGGGCAACACAGGATGGGATGTACGTGACCTCCGTCTCGTCTGGGTACTCTTGGAAGATGTCCACCAACACTTCTCTCGGTTGACACAGACTTTTATTGAATACATCCATGAAAGGAACAACTGCAGGGGAACAGAAAGGTTATGTTAATATTCATTAACCACCATAATCATGACTACCACCACCATTAGAATTACCCTTGTGAAAAATCCCATCATCACCTAATGAGTTACAGCCATATATCTCATATTGAAATAACTTTGGATATTGTCATGGTTAAGCTTCCTAGCGGAACTCTGCCGGTCAGCTGGGTCCTGTCCTAGTTCCTCTCTAAACCCTGTGATCAAGGTTCATCTTCTCACTTGGGCTCGACAAGCAACCTGACCAGGTAGCATCACCATGGCCCTGATCCTCACCCAAGGATGGACAAGTGACCCCAATGACCGACACCACCTACAATGTTTGTGGTTCAAAGGTAACCGACGAGCTCTTAAGGTATTTTTGTAGACACCCTCCTCAAATAGTCCGAAAACAGGCAGCTGAGGTCAGCTGGAGATTGTAAACTGGTCCCACTGTGTAATCATCCGGCAGAATAGAAGTGGGTGTCCAAAAATGCAGTGATGTCTCAGCCTAGATGTGCCCTCCCCTAAGTCTACTTCCCATAATATTCTTCAGATGGTTGATTTAAGCTACATGAAAATGGATGGAAATCAAGGTGGTCTGGCGAAGCAGAACTATTTATGCCCACTAGAGGTCAGCAGACCAGTGTAACGGCGTTACTAATAGGAAACCCTTCGACAAAGTCCGAACACCTTCAGTTTCACACAAGGCGAACATACCTTCATTTTTGCTCTTCTCTCTGTCCTTTGGTATGTGGGCAGCCTGTGATGGACAGAAACGGCACATGTCCAAATTAATTCCTCCAAAACACCGCACATCCTTCTTGCTTCTAATTTCATTTAGTCCGACCTCTTCGTGTTAGTCACTATAAAATATAATATACCTTTAAAAAAATGAGAAACTTTAGGTACAAGCTTGGTTGTTTCACAAAAAAAGTTTTAATAATCATTTATGCCTGCAAAAATACCTTGCAGGGCATGGTTTATGTAAGTAGGCCTACACACTGAAAAATAGTTGAATGCAAAATCCATAATAAAAAAATATGTTTTAACGCCTTTCTTTCTTCCACAACAGTTCATAATTCTACTTATAATTAAGTGTTAAAACATGTAATAGTGACAAACAAAATGCTATCGCACACCAACTAGGTACAGTATTCTAATATCAAGCACATTTTTAAAAATTCAATACGGCCACTTAATTCAAATAATCGTGAGTTAACTCTTTTTAGCGACTTAAGATAAATCTTAGAGCCTTGTATGATCCTATGGTATAGTAACTGGTGAATTATACATCGCTCGTTTAACAATCGCGGATGCAGGCCCGTAAAGCCGGCGCCGGCTCCCCCCAGCCCCCGCCACGATTACAGCTCTTTACAGTCGACCGGGCCCCATCAGCGCCTACGAACAGCACATTAAGATCTTTAATGAACCTGATAAAATTTTCAATTTCATAGTAGGCATGTTTCGCCGACTGGTACCGAATAAATCGACAATGAAAGGACGTGATGGGGGGTGGGGTGTAGGTTGCATTACGTTTCAACCCCCGAATTCAGTGTTTCATCATTCAAAAAGCACGTGATCTCGCACTTGCACGCTGGTCACTCTGTTACAGGACAATCAAGGCGGCTGTTTTCACATAAATTACAGGTTTTCAGTCGTCTTTCGTAATCTTTGTGATTTGGTTATTAATATTACTTTAAATGATTAAATTACTAATTATATTTTTTATAATTTGTATCATACAAATAACACGTAGTCACTGTTGTTAGGATATTATTATTAATAATGATGATAATAATAATTATTATTAATATGGGTGTTTGTATTGTTGTTCTTATTGTCGTTCTGCTACTGTTACCGCAAAAAGAGGGAAAAAAACAATTAAAATCCTAAACAATCAAGGAACAAAGACAGCGTGCGCTCTTTCCAGAACGTTGACAGCGGAACTTAGATTTCAGTGGGAACGGTGTTACTTGTTACGGTCAAACACCCGTTTCTACACCCGCACTTAAAACACGGAGCTCAGACCCGATCGGTCCCTGACCTGAACTTCACCATACAATTCAATTTAGGATGATAAAGAAGCAAACTACAGCTCCCAGCAACGAGCCTCCAGCGCGGTGAGAAGCGACCTGGCATGTTAACCGCAATGACGAGCGACACGCACACACGCACGGACGCAGCACGACTCACTTTCACTCACCGGATCAGGCTCAAGTGCAGACCTACCTTCAGGAAAGACAAGTGAAGTGCCGTCAGAAACAGTTCCAGTATTAAATTCACAACTAAGTTCATGATTATTACTCCAAAGGCGAAGGTCTATCCGGCAAATCTGTCTCTGTCAGGCAATGCAATTCGCGCTGATGTTGTAGGTTTCTCAAGGGGCGTTGAGGAATATCCGCAGCTACATAAACTCCATTTCGCCCCGCACCGGGAGAAGGGGTATCGGGGGAGAAAGTGTATCACTTGCGTTCCTCCAACTGCTCCTTATACAGATCAAGTCGTTCAATAACGGGGAGGGGGGATCCGAACTGCGCGTCACTTTTTAATCCTCGTCAAAATCCTCTCCTCTTCAGAGCGCCGAAATCCGCATGACAGTAAAAATCCCACATTTCATGTATCAGTCCTTTTGGATAACGGCTGATCGTCAAGCAAAACTGGAGAGAGTGCGAGAGAGAGAGAAAAAAAACTCATATACTCCTAAAGACAACTTTGAGCGGCGGAAAGGTAGCGGCAACGCGCAGACTTAAATTATCACAGCCGAGAAACCAAAACGAAACCACTTGTGAAATCGATAAAATCGTAATCATTCGTCCGACTCTGCTGTAGGACATGCCAGCGATGGTCCCCGTTACCTGCACATAATTCCTCTATTGTGGCCCTTTCCCCTAACCGACAGTATACTGAATCGTGCCGTCTCCTCCAGCTCCACCTCGGATCTGCTGTAGGGTTAAATGTAGCCTCACACCCTGCAGCCGCGGGCGATCGCTGATTGGCCGGGTCCAAGGTGGGCCAGAGCGCGTCCGATGCCAGCAATGATGTCGCTTATTAAGCGCTCTCACGGACCCTAGTCTTCCCAGTGTCAGTTCCGGACCTTGACCCGAATCCGATAACCGTGCCGGGAACGTGTGAGATACCTCGGCGCGTTGCCTTTATCTGTACCGATCCAAAATTACGAGCTGTGTTATAAATAAAGTGCCACTTCTGCCCTGTGCATCTTCTGTGGGAAGTGTGGTTTAAGTCCACGAAACTGCACCCTATACCCCTTTGCGTACGTGATCCTAAGCATACCTCCGCGTGACAGATGGAGAATTAGTGCTTCCGATCTGGACGGATTTCCAGACTTTCCTGCGGACCTCCTTAGACGGCAGAAGCCGGCGGAGCTCGGGGGGCTGTCGGGGAGCGCACAATGGCCAGCAATTCGCCGTTCTGTGTGAACGCAAAGGTGCGGCCGCAAGAGCAGCTTCCACCAACCAGGCGACTGCACTTGTCACGTAGGCACTGAGACGGGGGGCAAAACGAACTCGGGTCCTCACCCGTATACTGGAATACCCGAGGACACCTGACGCTGACTAACGATGCGTGTAAACCCAAGCCAATCGCGCACCTGATCACTGCTTTTTTTCCTCATCGTGTATGAATATGTACAATTTAGGCTAATGAAAATATATGCGTGTATATGTGTATATATCAAGAGTATATAATGATGGGGGGGGGGGGGGTCTTTCCGATTATCATTTGCTGATGAAACCTTTTGTGTGGCCGTGCATTAACGTAATTTCGGTATGTCTTTTGTCTTTTTAAAGTAATCCGGGTTCCTGATTCGACTGTAATCCGGTTACTGAAAAGTGAACACACGACCGGGTGGAAATTAAGTACTTTAAAGGTTGAGAAGAGTCTTGGAGAGGCGGATTTGTACCTGACTGAGGAACAGACAGTAACAAATCACATTGATATAACACAGACCGATCTCTTTAGTGCTTTAGAAACAATGCAGTCGTTTATCCTCAAGAACTTAAGTGCAACGTTTTCCACTACTGGTATTTTTTCCCAGTTATAAATGCAATAAATTATAAAACAGAGAATTTAATTCTGGCGGCACAACCGCGCAGACACTGTCCTGATTGATGAACTTTGCTTTCAGTGGTTCTTCGGCGGCCACTCAGTATGGGGAGATAAATCTGTCAGATACATGACGTGCCCTTTGAAGGGCTGACTAGCCACTTCACACACAGCTCCTCAGCCCGTCTCTTAATTTCAATTGTGTTCTTGAATGAAAATGATTTTTAAATTAATCAACATACCCTGTAATGAAACGGCAAGTGCAAGGTGGTACTACTAGACGTCGGTCGGCCGCGCTCCCGCCCTATTCCAAACCCTTTGCCTCCCCTACCCCCACCCCGGACCCGTCTCTCCCACATGGACCCTCCACTCAGCCGTGGGACAGGTCAGCACGCACTCTCATGCCCCCCCGGCACTCTGCTCCGTTACCATGGTTTTCTCCAGACTGCCTTTTCTTCGTCTTTCCACCATGCGGAGACGCAGCCCGCTGCTTTGTGTGTGTGTGCGCCAATCTGACTGCCTGTGTTTCTTTGTGTGTGCGATTGTAACTTTTACTGCGTGAGTGCGCATCTCTCTGCATCTACGTGGTTGTGTCTGTGTTTGGAAATTCTGTGTGTGGCGTGACTGCACATGACCGCGTGTACGATACCGGTTTCAACCATGTCAGTAATTATTCCCCGCCCCCCCGGATGAATTTTGCTTTTAAAATATACGGCTCAGTATGTTTCATAGTATACGCAGCGCTAAACTTCTTACTACTTTAAAGTATCACTCTGACATTTCAGGGAAGTGATATCATTCTTTATTTACACGAATGGTCTGAGTATAATGCTCATAGCTCCACAAAGTCTAACGTCACGTGCGATGCTCGGGCTCTTAATCACGCGCAGCCTGGGGAGCCCGGGCAGACGTAAAATGAGTATAGTTTTTTTGCACCCTCAAGGGGGCGCTGCAAAGACACTTGTTGTCATTTGAAGAATTCTGAAGGAAAAGCTATAGTTGAAAATATAAGTAATATATGTAACACGCTATGCATAATGTTTATATTATAGGTAATAGGCAATTTAAATTATTATATCTATACGCGCAGAGGGCAGTGAAACTCCATTTTTAAGAGATATAGCTTTGCTTCCACTGTGAGTAGACACGCTGTACCCTCTTCAAGGCCTCTCACTGGTTATCAGTAACTATTGCTAGGTGTTCTGCCTCTCTCTGTTGTGTCTTTCTGTGGATGAATCTTGCCCAGTCGGGCTCATGTCTTTATATTTCTTTAGGTCTTTTTATATTCATTTTCCCCTGGAATCGGTTCATGTTTAATAACTATTATGTTTCCCGATTGTTAAAACAAATGACTGACTGACCAACCCAATAAAGACATCCTTTATTTATCAGATACACCCATTAGAGGTTGACAATAGTCAGCAGTGTCTTAACCAGTGCTAACTATCTATGAGATCTCATGCCTGAATAGCCTTGTGGTTTATCTGCAGACTAGCCTTGTGGTTCCTGCTCGGCCGTAAGGATGACTGGCTTGTTTGCTGCTGATGGTTGTCTGGTGCCTGCGGAACGACCCGTTCTGCCCCGTTCTATCCCTGGTTCGCCTTCAAGACCTCTCACATGCTTCCTGGGGAAGGCCCTGGAGGTGGGAGGGCAGTGCATTCTGCTGGCAGATGACAGACTGGCTGATAGGGAAGGAGAAAAGGTCTCAGGGCCCGATGGCACCCCATGAAGGATCCTCCTCTCGGGACATTGACTTAATTGAAGAATAACATGAAGTCCCGTCCTCCCATCCACTGATCTAAGCAATGTTTCAGTTGCTGAGAGGCTGAGGGTTATTGAGTGTATGTTATGTCAGTCACCTGCCCCCATCCCCCACCCCACACACACACACACACACACACACTCTTAAACAGGACATTCATGCAGTACACGCGTAAACACCCATGCACTCCCTCACATTTGCAAAATCATGTGCAATCTTCACTTTTACGCGGCTGTGATTTTTCCCCAGAAAGATTCACCTGAAATTCTTTGTAAGGCATGTTTCGCCATAACCAGGGGCATGTTAGCTGGCTCTGATTAACTGGGAAGAGCAGTCACTCCCAACGGATGTCTTTGGACCTGGAGCATGGATTTGTCAGTCATCCTTCAGCTTAAATGAATTTGGTTACGAAGCATGTTGGGTGTTTGTTTTCTCAGAATTGTTTGGGGGGGGGGGGGGCTCAGAAAAACAGGAGACACCAGACACGCACTGACACCTGGAAGCCCTTCACTGGGCTCTCCCACCCATCCCGCCTCGAACCAGCTGACCCATGCTTACAGTGTGGAAATCGGTACAGGGACATTTCCCATGTTTTCACTGGTCACCTGACTGTGCCCTTCTCATGCTCAGCCAATCAGCTCGTTGCATTCACAGCAGTGCTGATGGGCGGCCCGTCCTTCATGTGGACAGTTACATTCCAGCCTGACCGCAGGCACCGTGCCAGATCTCGCAGCTGCTCTGGAACCTTCCACATCGCCCTGCTCCATAAAGCTCTCAGCACCTCCATCTCATCAATGACATAGTGATGCTCCACTCTGCCGCCAGTTGATCTGACCATTCTCCCCGCTATCACTGATTCCCACCGTGACCACAGAGCCAGTATCCCTACGTCCCACCCAGGTGAACTCATTAGCCTTTCTGACCGGTGATTCACACTTGACTGTTGAGTGTTAGCTACAGTAATCCCAGGAGAATTACCTCACGCTATACCAGTTCTAAGAAGTGGCAATAATCCCTCTAGCTCAAAAAAAAATAAAAATCTAGAATTAAGAGAGATGATTGTGTCATTAAGCTCATGACACCAGGTGGTTGGCTATGGAAATACGCAGACTAACCTTTTAACAGGAACCCCCCCCCCCCTTTTTTGGAGTAATGAGGGTAAATGATCTAATGATCTGGCATTGAGTTTTCGTTTTCTTGCTAATTTCTATCAAGCTGAACCAAACATGACATGTTGACAGTGCTGGGGGAGGCAGAGGAGGATGGTCTTTCTGCCTGCTACAGCAGAAATAAGGTTGACAGGTGATGCAGGGAGGACCCGGCCTTCAACCAAAGGCTACAGTTTAAAGGTTTATAGGTGCAGGTCACACCTGAACTTACTGAGATAAGAGCGCAGCCTTTGATTTAGGATTCCTGTCACGTTTCAGCTATCTAGACATGCAGTTTGCCGTTGTGTAGGTAGCATGCTCCTCTGAGCCTGCTTTGAGGCACCTTCAGGCGCTTGGCAGTCTCTTGTGCCCCGGCATTTACATCCACACTCTGCCTGACATTATCGTACCATTTCCAGACTCGTCTGAACACCGAACCCATGATGAAGGCGTCACCAGGAATATCAACAGTAACTTCTGGGAGAACTTCATATACACTAAATGATTAAATCAGTTCTTCTTGGTCTTTTAGGTCTCTTTCCAGTAATATCCTTTTTTTAAAAAAAAATTATGGTCCTGGATATAATTGCCTCTTTTTTACGATAAGTGCCTCTTTTTTATGGTACAACAGTAGATCCCCTGGGATTGCGATTTGACTGCAATGCCTAAGGAGCCTCGTGGGTTGCTGGGTCAGACCATGGCACCAGGAGATACCATCTTTTTTTTTTTTTTTTTGCGTCAT
>JAABNY020000136.1:13011441-13022517 GCA_015164015.2 Brevimyrus niger
CCCCCCACCCCCCCCACCACCACCACCTCACCATGCAAGCAATGAGCCTACAAGATGGCTCCATATAGCTTTTTTTTTCAGGATGTGCCTGACTTCAGTGGGCTGTCACCAGGGGGCGGTTTCACAAAGCAGGATTTCTTAGTTAGCTGGGTTAAATAATGATCCAATAAGATTTTAAATAAGGAGCATTCCTGTTGAACATGGCTTCTATCTTTCTCAGCTAACTGAGAAATCCTGCTGTGTGGAGCACCCCCCTGGATTTTCTTGGTGCCCTCTATGTGGGGGGTGCTTGCAATGTATAAATATGGGGCATGTATCCTTGGCACACATTCAAAGCTGCTGAGAATGGGCGTCAGTCTCCTGCATGGGTGTATCTAGTCTCTATTCCGGTTTGAGATTTATGTGGACAGGGTATCAAGGCATCTGGCATGTTAGGGGGGGGGGGGGTTACACAGGAGTGACATCCTTGCTATTTGCAGATGATGACAGGCAGCACCTTCCAAATCTGAGGCTTTGGTACTCTTTTGGAAAAGAGTGGATTGCCAATTAATAATAATGACACTTTATGCATCACCATGGGGACATTTTCTTTTCACCTACTGCATTTTGTTCTTCATGACGCACACATAAATGGCAGCAAGTTTGACAGCCACCTGCAGCAGGATCCAGGGAGGTGGGGGTTAAGGGCCTTGCTCAAGGGCACACAGACATGTGACTCTTCTGCTGAGGCGGGACTCAAACTGGTGACCTTCCAATCACCAGCACAGAGGCTCAGCCTGCCGAGCCATACATTGGTCCTAAATCCAGGTGAAAGGAGAGAGTCTTTACTAAGAGAAGGAGTTTAAGCACCCTGGGTGTCATGCCCTGCTCATCCCATCCTCCTGTGTGCCACGCCCCCTCACTACCTCGTGTGGAATCCCCGTGTTACCAGCTGTTTCTCGTTGTTGTTAATTAGTCTGATGTATTTAGGTCCACATTTGAGTATGTTTCCCATCCCATTCCCAGTCTGGTCATTAACATCATTCCGAGGTTTCTGTCTGTTCTCTGTTCTGCTTCTCTTCACCCTGAATTAAACTCTGTGTTCCCCCGATTCCTTGAGTCCTACCTCTGTTTCCTCGGTCTGTGCCCTAAACAAACCATCACACTTTAGACGTTGCTCGCAAATCATGGTAAGAAGGAGACTGACAGGTAGAGCAACACAGTGACTCCAGTTTCAAGGACATTGAGCAGATATGTGGTGGTGAAGTGGGAGCGAAGTCATTGGACAAGGCTCACAGTTTACTAGTCAGTGCATGACCTTCTGCTCACCGGCTGCAAGACAGGTGCAGTCAAATGATTTTTTTATGTTGGGTGGCTGGACTAACACTGTGACAGGGTGAGGTGTTTAGAGCTCCTCAGAAACCTCAAAATAGAACAGCCCTTTTGGATTGAAAGGAGCCAGCTGAAGTAGTTCGGGTAACTTGTGATGTCACCTTGATCGGCTTTGAAAGGAGCTGTTCCAGGCATGTACTGGGTGGAGTCTTCAGGGGAGACCCAGGGCATGCTGGAGGGATTATATCATCTGGCTAGCTTGGAAACATCTGGGGATCCCTAGAACAGCCGGAAGTCTGTGGCCATGGAAACAGTGCTATAAAAATGATGACGATGCAATATGGCATTTAGCATAAAGTTAGCACCATTAACATAAAGATTATATTTCTTTCAAGCTCATCACACCTAGGTGAATCTTTGACAATCCAAAGAAACACAAAAGACAGCATACATTTAAACCCTAAAAATGGATATGCTCTGGGAATACATAAGCATGGATCATACATTTTACTGCAGTTGATTAATGGTCACCCAGGCAAAGTAAAAGCAAACATTTCTGAATTATTCACTTTTTACAAACAGCATGCCTGCCTGCACGTCAGGTAGCATGGTGAGTAAGGAATGATGCGTCTCGTATCAGCTACTGTGCTAACAAGGGCAGACAGTCACAACAGTAAATCCACATAGGCAGTCTGTGGTAAAACATTCCGGAAAATAAAGGTGTGTTCATGACGGCTTTGTGAGTGAGGTTTAAAGTTTACACAAATAGATGTGACCATATATGTGTAAGAAAAGCTGGAGATGAACAGCATCAGGGATTCCTCCATTTAGGTTCTCCAAACACCTGCTGTTGTGCTCCCTAATTCAGTCCCCAATCACAGTTCTGCTCCTTAATCCACTTTCCCAGACACATACACTTACACTCCTTAAATTCAGTTTCACCAAACACACGCAGTTCTGATCTCAATTTAGTTTCCCCAAACACTCAAGTTTCTACTTCCTAATTCAGTTTCCCCAAACACTCACATTTCTGCCTCCTAATTCAGTTTCCCTAAACACTCACATTTCTACTCCCCAATTCAGTTTCCTGACAGTTATTATTAGGGCACAAACGGGAAGAGGAAAAGCCCAGATGAGATTCCAGTCCAGTCCATTTCCCCAAACACTCGTGTTTCTTTTCCCCAATTCAGTTTCCCCAAATACTCACGTTTCTACTCCCTAATTCAGTTTCCCCAAACTCTCATGTTTCTGCCTCCTAATTCAGTTTCCCCAAACACACACAGTTTCAGTCTCAATTCAGTTTCCCCAAACACTCATGTTTCTACTCCCCAATTCAGTTTCCCCAAACACTCATGTTTATACTCCCCAATTCAGTTTCCCCAAACACTCGCACTACCATTCCCTAAATCATTTACTAAAACACTCACAGTTCCATTCTCCAATTCAGGTTTCCCAAACACTCCCAATTACACACCCCAATTCTCTTTCCCCAAACACACAGCTCCCCTCCCTAATTCAGGTTCCCCAAACACTCACAGTATCTGCATGTATTATTTTAACGTTCTTTCATAATTTATATAACTTTTTCCTAGGAACTCTGGTTTCTTCTCGCACACTAAAAAATGTGGTTAGGTGACCTGGACTGGAATGTCATCTGGGCTATTCCTCTTCCCGTTTGTGCCCTAACAATAACTGCCAAACACTAATTAATTCACCATATAAAGTAAAGAACAACCACTCACTTATTTACCATTTCTGAATAGTAAGTCCTTCATCCACAACAGACAGGCAGTCATCAGTTAACTATAATCCACCAGCAAAAAACAACAATAAAGACATATCTAACTTCCTTTGCCTTGCCATCTACTCGGAATTCTCAGTGAAGGGAGAGTTTTTTAGGCTCAGTCATTGCATGTAGTCCTAGCCCGTGTCAATCTGGAAAAAAACGCTCATTCATGCATTTACAGTAATAGTTTGGCTCCATTTGAAACATCTATTTTGCCACTACATGTTTATACCTGAAGATTTATATACGGAGAATATATGCTGTTTTTTTATGACACGGATGGTGCAAAAAGTCAGTAAATAGCTGATGTGAAAGGGGAAATGGAGAAGATGTGCTGATATAAATATGTGCACTCTTAGATATACCCAAAGAGTTGGTGTAATGGCCACAGTATCGGGAACCGAATGGAAAAATGCCTCTTCGACATGTGTTCGTCAACCTAACCTGAAACACAGAGACCGGCAAGTTTCAATGTCATGTGACGCCAAAGCACAGGCATTCCCGCACTGCCTCATCTCGTCTCTTTACTCGCAGACAGATTCACTGCCTGGATCCGAGCCAGCCTGAGTTGACTCAGTCCTGCGATGCACAGCAAACCCCCGGAAGGTGATCCTCCGGAATTCCGATGCGGACAAACAGAAACACACCCGAAGCTGGTAGGTTCCGTTTCATCTGACCGCAGAGTTTGTTCCTAACACTCTCACACGTTCACTCAGGCACTTCTGAAGGGTTTTCTTCAACTCGATAATGACCCAGTACCTCCTCGCTGGGGTTCAGTCAGTATGTGTTTAAACTTGCGTGCGTTGGCGTGTGGGATGACTGATCGGTGCTGTCCCAAGAAGCTCTGCACCTCCGACTTATTTATCTTCCCCGGATTCTTGGCCCAAAGAATGACGTGAATGATGAATGGTCTGGCAGACCCGGAGGAGATCAAAAGCAGAATAAAACGTGAAGGTTTTATTTCCGATTTCCGTGTAGTGGAGGCTGCACGTGAGCATTGAGACACGGGTGCAGGGCGGGGGGCCGTTTTGCCCACTCTTGCTCGACTTGCGTGCCGTAGCTCTAACTCCTTACGTGATTTTTCTGCTAGCTTTCAGTAGACGACTCTCTCGGGCACTGGTGGGACCCACGGCCACACGCATTTCCATGCCGATGACGGGGTTGTGGGTCCTGGGTCAGCAGCATCAGGCGGTAGCTCGAGAAGCTGTGAAAGACTCAGTTGGGGCTCGACCCTAATCTGAGATCAAAGTGGTGAGAGACACTGTCAGGAGACCTGCAGAGTGGACTATTAGAAAAATAAGCAGTGGACTGTGACTAGGGGGACCACCGGCATGATTCTTAGAAGGAGAACGTCTGTGTCCAATAAGAAGGACTAAGGGTTGAAAAGAGGAACACTCATGAATATCTGCAGAGCGGGAGGGATTATATCATACACATACAACGGAAGCCATTAACAGTATATTCATCAGGATAGTTATCTTATTATCTCAATAGCACTGTATAAAAAATGCTTGCAGTCGTTCTGTACCATACGCATGCTATGGAACCTGTGAATGCTCATGGGAGTTTTGTGGGTGATGGTGGCACAGGAGGTAGTGCTACTGTTTGCCAACTAGAGGGTCGCAGGCTCAAGTCCCAGGTCCTCTGGACTCCATTGAAGTGTCCTTGAGCAAGACAGTAAACCCCAAATTGCTCCTGGTGAGCAGATTGACGCCTTGCATGGCACTGTAAAGTGCTTTGAGTACTCGAAGGAATAGAAAAGCACTATATAAATGCAGTCCATTTACCATTTTACTTACACCAATCAGATTGCGGAGGGATGGCTCTAGTTGAGGCAGGAACAAGACATGTGATTGGTTGGTGTGACATCTGACCAAGATCTGATTGGTTATTGCCCTAAACCAGAGGTTTTTCAATCTGCCCGGAGAGCATTTTTGTGTATGTAAGATTCCCATGAGCCCTGTGAATGGTGCAGCAGTCTCTGAGTTAAGAACGTCCCACTTACAGACAACTTGTAAGAATAGACTGCCATAAAGCCCGTTAACTTAAAAAATTGGGTTAAATCAATGGTTCATGATAACAAATGGACACACTACTTTGTCATGTACATGAAGACATTGTGTGGCTTCAGCAGTTCATCAGCTTGAGGTACAGTTCAGTACCCTGTGCAGTTACTTTCATTACCAAATTCACTTAACGACAGGCTAAGGGAAGGGACCTTATGTGTAACCTGGGGACGGCGTGTTTGTCAATCGAGATAATTATCCTGTTAATTCAACAAAACTGCATAAAAATACTTGCAAGCAGAGCCATCCTAAGCTTTCTGAGTGTGTGCGCAGGTGTTTCATTTTTTAATTTTTTTTGTGCAACCAGGGCTGGGAGAGAGCGGAACTGGCCGTCGACAGGGAGGTGGGCAGGGGTAGAGAAACCAGACTGGACACTCATCCAGATGAGTGGTGCTGTTTCGAATCACTCCAGCACCAAACCCCTCATTGGTATCGTTAGCAGTAGGCAGACTGAGGCATCATGGCGGTGGTGAATAATGATGAGACTTGCTTGCAGGGAAGAACCAGGCTCTTTTATTGAGTCCTTAACAGGACTGATACAGGCACCCAATGAGCACCGTACCAAGCAAACTAGGGAAACACAAGGAGGTCAGACGCTGGATGGTAAAGCTCACGCATATGGGGTTATTTACACAATGCTAGAGACATGCTAGGATCAGTCAGGGTTTATGCAAGAAACTGGCAAACACAAACACAATAGAAGAGCATTAACAGTAACACAACATTACAAGGGGCTATTTACAATAGCCCGTGAGCATGGCAGGATATGCTAATCCCCACCTGCGCTACAGTATGTAATATGACATGCAGTTAAATGCTGTAAATGTTCCCCACGGTGTCAACAGTAGGTCACAGGTCTAGGAATGGAAATGGACAAAAATCTGTGCTTCTGAGTGGTATTTTACATTCCACATTTTTAAAATAACCAGTTTCTAAATTACTGACAGGGTTGCCAACTTTGGTCAGCTGGCTGGAGTGAGATTTCCAGTTTAAGACAAGTCTGAACACATGCACACGCTTTTACATGTATGCCATGTATGTAACCGTTTAATTGCCTTGTAAATAGTCTGTAGGTTTTGCAAATTGCCCCAAAGCTTGTGGCTGGTTTTAGGCTAATAATGGAATTATATACATGACCCAGCCAAAAGGGTTTCAATTTAAATCAGCAAATACTTAAAAACGAATGAGTGGATCATATTTACAGCTCTGCAACTTTATGCAGCGATAAAATTAAGTCAGCTAAGGACCTGAATCTACTGAATGGCCAGGTTACACCTCCATTCATCATTAAGGGACTTTCCCTTCCCTACTGGCATGAGCATATTCCAGGATGATAATGCCTCATTGGGCTCGAATGTCAACGAGTGGTTCAGGGAGCATGAGGAATCATTGTCACACACGATTTTGCTACCAGAGTCTTGACCTTAATCCCATTGAAAGCCTTTGGGATGTTTTGAAAAAGACTTTATGAAGTGGTTTAACTCGCTTGTCAGTACAAGATCTTGGCAAGAAAGGAAGGCAAATCTGGATGAAATTTAATGTTCCGTAAACTTGTGGAAACAATGGCATGACAAATATGCACCATAATCAAAGCTAAAGTGTCAGGTTTGGCACCCGCCTGTGCCTGTCCCTGTTTGGCCAGCAGGTGTCACTGAGCATCCTCTTCCCCACCCCCTGTCTTATAGCCCTTCAGCCCTAGTGTGTTCTCCTTGTTCCCTGGTCTACTGCATAGCTCAGTGGGTTGAGCATGCAACTTAGACTGTTAACCCTCCTGTTATGGGTTTGAGGCTGGTTAAATATCAGCCTTATCTACTGATTGATATTTATGGGTTTTCTGTTCCCCGGTGTTTTAATATTTTTCTTTCTTAGTTTCCTCTCCTAGGTTTGCCCTCCTTGTGTTCTGTTCTGGTTGTATTATTTTTTGTACTTTTGTATAGTTTATTTTTCTTGTTTAGTTTCCCAGTGTAATTGTTCCTGGCGTGTGGTTAATGTTTCTGTAGTTTCTGGTCCTGTAAGTTCCCTAGATCTGTGCTCATTACTGTTAGTTACTTCATCTGATTCTTGTTGCTATTGTATTTTCAGATTAGTTGATTGTCTTATGTTTCACACCTGGCTGTCCTCGTTAGTCCGGTTGCCGGTGTGTTTAAGCGCTTGCTATTGTTTTGCTTCTTTTCTGTCGTTGTGTGCATGCTACTCTGCTTGGTTTCCATAAGTCCTGCTCCCTAATCATGTTAACTTATGGTTGCTTTGGTGTGTTAATCCTTGTTTTTGTTTTGACCCCTTGCAGTAACTTTATTTGATGGTTCCCCTTGATAGTTCTGTTTATTCATCAACCCTTCTGTCTCATAGTTGCAAGTGGATCATCAGCTTCTTTCTGCACCAAATTATGCCAGAGTGACACAAAGGCAATCCAATGAAAAATTCAAGTGGCAGTGCAGATTCGCTGTAAGACGAGGGTTTCCACTCATTTAACACACCTGATTCAATACCTTGCAACTACTTGTGCTAACTGAGCTGAATCATTTTTCGGTGGAACAGGGAAAGAACTGAGCTGTACAGGGCTCCGGCCCTCCAGGGCAGGAGTTTGACACCCCTGCTGTAAGATTTCTCGTGTGAGCATGAGACCGCGAAAGTACGAGCATCACACCAGGTGTGTGCGATTAGCAGTCCTGTTACTCGTCAGCTGGGGTACTTTAATGCATGAACTTACTCTGCTTGAAGCATGGGGGCCCTACTATAAAGGGACCTCAACCTAACGTGTTCAATAAAGTTTTAACACCCACCTCCCAATCCAACTACACCATCGCAAAAAAATAGTAGGGGAGTCTTTAACAACTGAGATAACCCGGGGGAATGTGACCATGTTAATGTACCTCTGGTTTAACAACGCGTGCACCCTTGTGCTGCTTATCAGAGCTGAGGAAACTCATTTGCTAAATGTTTATGACAGAGCTAATTGTTGCACAAATATTGGCACAAACTGCGACACTAAATGATTTCTGATTATTTTGATAACTACCGGGAGAGACAGGGGAAAAAAAAGTGTTTAATCACTCCAGGGAGCTGAAAGATTTTTAAGGTTTTTGAAAGAGTTTCCTGTGACTCAAACTGTGGTATAATATCCTCTGATGTGCTTTTATGTTATACTTACGGATGCCTGTAAATCGTATTTTAAATCACTGCTTAGCACTGGAGCTTATAGGAATAGTTTAGCAGATTAAGATCAGATTAATGTACAAGTTGGGTTCAAAGGCACACTCGGATAAAGGAAATAAAACTGACAGAGCTGATTTCTTCAGGAGCGATTCTAGAAGTGGCAGGTTAAGTAAGAAGGTTGGGTGGCCTGATTTCTCTGACTCGCAGATTGATAGCCATTTAACCCACATGGCCTGTGAGGTGGGGTACCATAGACAGAGCTGTTATTCCAATCCACTGGGTAAATACTGATGTCCAGAAATGAACTAATTGTTGGGACACGGCTGGGCTTGTGATCTCCATGACGTGGGTATTCCTTCGTTTTACAGGTATCTGTCCTCTCACTGCAGCACTGTGTTTTTCAGCAGTACAGTAACCCAAGATAGGGGTTGCTTCCTGTCCCTAGGCCTGGAAGAATCTTATTCCCAAACAACCGTGGAATGTTATTCAAACAATGGTTCCTAGAATTAAGGAGTGATGGCTGATTCAGCATCGCCAGAAGGTCACAGAAACATGTACCTATCGCTTCAGTTTCTGTGAGCTTGCAGGGGATTTTCAGAGCACCGTGAGTCGGCTGCCAACTGCATTGTTGAGCCTCCTGTCTTTGCCGGGGGCATGCAGGGATCGTCCCACATTGTTTCCGCCATCTCTGTCACCCCATCTGCAAGGACTGCAAGTTGTTCTACAGTCCGTTTCTTGCGGGAGACTTTCCTTTGGCCTGTGTCAGCCTACAGCTCCTTGGACCACAGCCAGTTTTTCGGACAGATGAGGGTCACATCCCGGGCCTGCCCCCCCCCCCTCTCTTTGCAGCACATTGAGTATCTCCAGATGTTACTCCTTGTGATGAACTTTTCTTTTTCCTCCTCCTTCATTTGCCTAAACGTAGACGGGAAGAAATCCTCTCTGAGTCAAGTCACACCTTTCAAGAAATTAATTTAGCTGGAATCTTTAACGTCATTAGAAAAAAACCATCTTGGCTGGTGTGGAGACTAGTCACAGAGAAGGACATGCAGGACAGAAGATTTCAATTCGGACAAAAGATTACTTTTATTTCTAAAGCACTTTTCGTAGAATAGAGCAGCATGACAGGAAATCTGAGTCACGTAACATTTTAAATGTTATTAAAACACTGGCTTTTAAATATATTTTTTACTATATGTTTACTATATTTCACTTCATTTTAGTATTTGCTTGTGTTCTTTTGCTAATTAATATAAAAAAGATTTACTGTTTAGTTGATCAATCCTTATTATACTTTATTCATTGTTTCTATTAGTTTATACTTTTATGTTTTGTCTGTTTTTCTTCTATTTTATTTTTATTCCATGATTATACTTTTGTTTATTTTAGCTTTATTATTTTAGCTTATTCATTTGACGTTCTACTAAATTAATAGCTTATTTACCATTGTATCTTGGTTGCATATTACAGCTTTGTTCCTTATTTTAATCTCATAAGTCAAACAGTTCGACCTGCATTTTATGTATGAAAAGTACTGTATAAATGCAGATCATTATTACTATAACAGTGAGTTATAATATGCAAATGTTGTTTAGACAAAAATAGAGTCGGCATTGGTGGGGGGGGGGGGGGGGGGGAAAACAGAAAAAATGTGCTTTTACAAGAAGGGAAAGGACACTTATTCATTACATTCATTTAGCTTACATTGTTAATCAAAGCTACTTAAAACTAAGAAACCAGAGTCAGCCGATCTGTGGACCAATTGGAGATAAGGGGCGTGCTCAAGGGCCCAATGGCCAGGGGTAAATTAACTTACAGCTTTTTGAAGCTGAAAGAGAAATGAAAAGCAGGGGAACTGCATTGTCACGCCTGATTTTGCTGTGGCTCTCTGCTGTGTAGCCTAGGATAGCATATGCATTAATCTGCCTACAACAAAATGTCTTTGCTGATCACGGGATTTAAACTGACGACCTTCAGATCACAGCCGCAGTGTCCTAAACCACAAATGGGTCCCCGTGATGCCCAGCCATCTCTGTGTCTGCGGTACGGCCCAGGTCTGGTCCAGCTGATGCGTGTCCTAGAATCAGGACAGGAATAGAAAGGACATACGGACAGCGACAGGTGTAGCAGCACCTGTGGTAGCAGCGAGGCTATGCTGAGCTGAAGTAAGAACTCCCTACAGCCAGAGGGTGCTGTGAGATGACTGGCCTGCTCTGAGGTGGATAGGGCAAGTCAGGTGAGCAAGATTAGTACTGGTGAGCTATGAAAAGGTATCAAGTCCCCCTAGATCCAGACTCCATAGCATAGGGAATGTCCCAGGAAGCGTTGCCAGGACAACCCATGCCACGACCTGTCTGGTTAGGGAGGTGAGGCCCCCGCCTGACTCCCCCTCTGAGACGGGCTGCTCACCTTTCCACGCTGCCGGTTTCTTTGGCTGCGGCAGGAAGGCCGCCATGCTCACCACCACGCGATTCAGGCGCTCAGACGCAGAGGGGAGCTCGAGGGCGTGCCGCGACTAAGACGTGGCTCTAGCAGCCAGACCGTAGTATTTTATTGAGCGTGGTGCACTTTTACGAGCAAGTGTGTCACAAAAAAAAATCTCTTCAATGATTTAGGGGAAAAGAAATAGAGGGAAGGAGAAAAAAACAGACAATATTGCTAATATAGGTATACAGAAAATATAATTCCCTCCCCCTTCGAACAAGGCAGTAAGGATATGAGAAATCTGTGGCTAAATAGGATAGATTGGATAGTCCA
>JAABNY020000136.1:13029948-13046055 GCA_015164015.2 Brevimyrus niger
GGGTAGGGGGGCCTGATAAGTGGAATAAGTGCACCCTCCCAAGGAGAACCGCAGCCAGCGAGTGATGTTGTGTTTATAGTGCGCCCCCCCATCCCCTCACATGTCCCTCTGCCAGTAAAGTGTGGGGGAAATGACCAGAAACACTGACCTGCAGTCCAGGTCCGAGACTGACATCTCAACAGCTGTCAGAGTCCACATGCATTCCTCATGTAGGGGTCGCGACCCATTAGCGACGACCATGTGTCCAAGGGTGTCCCGAATCTAGATTTTTAAGTTCATTTACTATGTGGCTATACAATAAATGACACCAAATGTATCTATAATCGCTTTAATATACAAATTAACTAATGCGTCTATGACTTATAGTCCTAAGTCATAATTCTAGCTGTGAATCTTGACTTCACGCATTCCTGGTTATGTTGTCCGGCTGGAATGCCAGTGCGTGTTTTTCACAGGACGACGGGTTTCCCCATTTCCCCGTCTTTACGCAATGGGGTTTTTTGGCTGAAAAGTCGGGACCCCCCAGTGTTAAATGAGATGTTTTCTTGTACTCTTCCCTAACCAGACACACATGGCAGACTTGTGACACGGCCCATAAACCCCCCCCCTTCCTTTTTTCACCTGGTTCCTTAATGTTTACTATGTGTGCGTTTCCACTGACCCAAGCTAGCGGCCTGTTTTCTTCCTTCTGGTCCCTCGGTGCTGATCAACCGCTACCCGCTGGACATGTCCTCCCTAATGGGGTCCGGGCGGCTGGAATCACCCTGCAGGTGAGCGTGGGGGGCACGCCCTAAGGCTTTGAAGTCTGACATCACGCCGTCTGCTAACCCGACGCGACAATCTGCGATTAGTCCAGGAACAACTGAGCCGATGGGCAGCCGGGGACGGCAGAGGTGGACGTGGGTGGCCCGGCCTTCGCTGCACACGCTGTAGTGTTCAGCCACTCCTGCATTTAAAAACCCATATATGAATGTATACAAAACACAATTGAGGAATAACAACTGTAATTTACGTCTCCTGCAGATTATGACCGCTATAATTATTTCCATTTCATCTGATGTATGTTCAGCCGCATTAGAAAAAGGATGAAGACGGGCAGTGAAACTTAACGACCTCTTAAACAAACTGTAACAGGATGTTGGGTGAGTGGCTAGATGGAGGCAGCAGCCCATCAAATGATCATTTTTGTCCAATGTTTTACAAACACCTTCAAATGAGGTATCATGGATTAAATAGCTTTTAATGTATTTTCGTTTTAGTGACTCATTGGCTTCCCGAAAGCTAAACAGACATTTTATATCTTTCAAAGTAAAGATACCAGGAATGGTGTTGTAAGCATTGTTACTGTGGATACTTATGAAACATCTTGTGTTTAACAGTTATTTAGAATTTTTTTGCAGTTACTGAAAAAATGTTCAGGGCTGCTTTTATCTTTAGTTTCTCTCATTCAAGTTCTTCACCCCTGGCACATTGTCATGCCTGCAGGTAGACGTTTGTGAGACGTCCAGTCAGTCATGGTGATGAGGAGCACTTACTAGGCTGTCTTCCAAAACGGGTGGCCAAGCTGCAAGCTGGCCAAGCTGGCCAAGCTGGGATGGGGTGCCTTCGACGTTTCTGGAAATTCCCTGAGGGTCACCAATGAACGCCACACCGGGGACTCCATTGACTCCCTCAAGGACTGTCTTTCGAAGGATCTCTGTTAGCATGACCGGCGTCTCTAGCTGTGGTTCAAAGATCGCGGCGGATGACTCCTGTATCACTCATTCATGCCGGAAAATTAAAGTAAAGGGGAAATCATGTCAGGCCTTTAACGTCACCCAGCTGTCGGGTTTACGTTATAACTACTAACGTTACAGTGGAGACACTTGTGAATGGAGAGCAGGCCCGCAGCTGGATAACTTCACGGAGAAGCAGGAAGCGAGTGTGCAGTTGCAGTAAGGCAGATGGCAGACCCAGGTCAGGAAGGAGAAACAATTTAGGAGAGACAATAGGTCAGCTTGTGTCTGGAGGGGGCATTTGTAGTGGCTCAAGCTGACCGACTGACTCACGTTCGACTCAACATCCCCATAATGCATCCCATAAATTAAACCTGTGACACGTAGCCACCATTCAGACAGACCGTGATCCTTTAAACATCCAGTGGGGAGAAGGCGTCAGTCTCCACTGAGGGATGTTTCACGGTGTGGGAAACCACAGAGGCATGAACACAAGAGTCTGACTGGGTCTGTGGGCCTGGAAGACAGAAAACAGACGTGAGTCCCAGCAGCGATTCAGCATTGTCGCCTTCGTGTCATGCGGACGGAGAGATATTCCTTTCTAAAAGGCGTGCAGAACTGAATTTCACCCTCCACCCTTTCCGCAAATACTCAGAGAGTATCGTCCAAGGCAATCCACCTCAAACATTTCTTTTTTAAATATCTCAAATAAATTCTCACTCTGGCTATTAAAATAGCCTAAAAAGGCACACGCCCTCTGATACTCTGATACTAGAACCTCCTAAATCGATATTGTATCAATGTTTTTCTCTTTTGCCAATTGTATTGTGATTTATTTTGATAGTTTTTGCTGAAGAAGATTTCAGATCTACATGTAAAGAGTTATAATGGTACACATATTTGTTGTGTGCTGTTCTGTTACATTATTTTCAGTTCAAAACACAATGAAATTATGTTCAACACAGAAAACACTATGCTAATTGTGGCTGTAAGTTTGTTATGGTTAATGCTGGAGAGGTTAAAGACCCTCCTACCTCTCTTAAACCAGTAGTTTGGGAACATTACAGTTTCCTAACAATTTACACCAACAGTGCAGAGAGAGTAGCTGATAAGACCAAGACTGTCTATTGGCTCTGAACTCGGACATGTTGCTGGAAACTCATCTAACATGCTGACTCGTTTGATACGACATCATCGCAGTCTTTGTGCGAATGGAGCGAGGCAGACAGCCTCTGCAAGTTACTCTGCCTGTGGCCATTAAGGCGACTTTGCCAAGACATTCAGGCAAAAAAAAATGGCAGGTTATAGTGATGTTTATCACTACGGATATGTGACCATACTCAGTAGCAAAGAACATGGAGTTTAGCTGATTATAATTGTTATGATGCCGTCTTTATTCTGAAAGCATACTAGAAATAACAAATGTGACCAGCATAAGTACAGTAACCTACATTTAAATTGATATCTAAAATCAATTTATAACCTAATTGTGGCATTATATAAACAGACACCTCAAAGAACCACAATTTGTAAGAAAATTAATCCCCCTGCACCCCAACCAAAATCTGTTGATAGGGTTGCCAACTTTGGTAAACTGGCTGGTGTAAGTTTACCTGAGCAAGTCTGCACACATATGCATGCACATTTGCATGTATGAAACCGTTTTATTACCTTGTAAATAGTCTGTAGAGTTTGCAAACTACCCCAGTGCATTTGATGTAGCTAAGTTTAGGTTCATAATGTAATAATATAGATTTGCTGTTTCTTGTGTGAGCGTGAGAGTCTGAAATCGTATCACGCCAGATGCGTGAGAGTTGCCAGCCCTGTGTTAGCATCTGTGTTTTTGAGATTGTGTGAGAGTAAAGGTATTTCAACACAGAAGAAATATTATCTTGCAATAGCAGATTTAGCTGTTTAGCTATGATTTAATGACAGGGTAATGGAAAGGTAGTAAAACAGAGAATGCGGACCAAGAACCAGAAATCATCCTGGGATAAAGCGTCTTGAAAAGCGTAAAGAGTCTTGAAAACCTGCGATTTGCAGTGCGATTTGCAGTGCGATTTGCAGTGCTCACTGGTTTTTTGGAGGTGTTGGGGCCCCTTCTTCCTGAACTAGTATGAAGATCAGCCCTGGGTGTCGGGACAGCCGTCATAAAAAGACCTGAGCATCCTCTCCTCTACCCCTCCCTTCATCTGTCCCCCGTTGTGGACGTTAAACGGCAGCTCTGAAAGCCATAATCATACCGGCAACATGATGATGTGTTCCCTGTTCCTGATCACCAGCAGAGTGATCTGCAGGACTATGGCCAGAATGAGGTGAGACCATAAAGAGAGCTCTTTTTCATACAGATTTTCTTACGGAACAAATTAGGTCAAAGCTTCTGGCTGGCAGCCCTGACCAGCAGCGTGTTACCAGGGCCTCCATTAGAGAACCTCCCACTGCTCAAGTGTTAAAGTTCTGCCGTTTAAACTTGCGGTAGTGAAAAAATCCACAAGGTCCATTATAAATGTGGCAAGAGGGACAGATAAAGCCTATCCACCCTGTTTTTTATTTTACAATGGAGTATTTTATATGGGTTTCATGATGAAATAATAATTTGAGAGAACTTTTGGTGCAGTATGGGAACATTCTCGCTCGGTCGAGCTTCCTTTCAAAGTTTTACTGCTGCATTCTCACGATATTTCATTTTTATTTCAGCCTAAAACAGTGCCAGCGAAACAGCAGCGAAGCACTTTCAAAGGCGACCCCGCAAACCATTGAAAGTTTAAACGTCTCCACTTCCAGCCAACACGCGCCGACTCCCACCTGAGCGGAATTCTTCCCTGATGAAATTTCTCTCCGTCTAGACAGACTTAGATTCCGACAAGTGCAGCTTGACTGGATGTAACCGTAAGTGAAACGAAGCCAAATCGGAAAGGCTTGTGCTCTCTCGCCAAAACCCATTTTTTCATGAGCTGATGCGCTAATTGAGGGGACGGCAGATGAGATCATGGCTTGCATGTGGCGCTGTACAGCTCCGAGGCTTCCTGCCGTTAGCGCCGGAGTCTTAGCGTGGATGTCAGTGCAGCCCAATCAGATCCTTCGCACATGGTCCCAGTCTGATATGTGTGCTGCTTATTCCTGGTCACTACCAAATGCTTATCGTGTCGCACTGTGTGCTAGCAGCTGCTCTGCTGTATGTGGAATATAGTGAAAATATGCACGGTCACCACTGTAGATTAGCGGTCACAGGTGAAGGTGCTCGTGAGGTCACGGACCTGCGAGGGTGCTTGGTCACCGAAATGGATTAGGATCCGGGTTATTGTAGCGTCGGCCGGCTCCATTCGGCTTGCGCGCAAATGCCTATCCGCTGCCATGGTAACGTGCAGGATGTGTGGCATGGAAAGGGACGGGCTGAAAGAGTCTGCTGATTCTGACGGGGCACCCAGTGTGAAAAGCAGGGACGTCGTCTGCCAGACACTTCAGCCTAATGAAGTCGCCGGAAAACCTGCAGCTCGGGACGGCAGAATCGGAGACGGCGGGCCGAGGAGAGCAGCCGTCGCTCACTCCAGATCTGCCAGTCATATCCTTGTATTTCTTTTTTTCCCAGCAGCATTTTCGAAGGGAGACGAAAGTGGCCTTTCAGTGATTAGGGGTGTCTTTGAGAACCCCACGTGCGGGGAGCAGGATGCAGAGTCACGAATGGACGTCCCCCCCCCCGTCCCCCCCGAGGTTAATGCGGAACACAACGGACAGGGGAGGCAGGACACCCTGAAAGCAGTGCCGAGGGGGGCAGAAGGGATAGCGGGAAAGCTTCTCAGCTCATTTTGAAAAGAAGCTCCCAAAAGCCAGGCTCCTATTATGCTGCCCCCTCCCCCCCCCCCACCGCGTCTGATGACGCGCCTCGCATGAGATTAACATGAATGGGACATTGAGCGGAACGAGAGCCAGACAAAGACCAGGACGGATCATGTGGGCGGTATTAGCACTCAGGGCGAGAGCCAGCGGGATGGGAGCCCGTGAGGAGCCGCAGAGAGATGCTGCCAGTCTGCACGTACACCGGGAGAGGGGGGGTTCGGCACCCACAGCCGCGCTACATCCAAACTCCATGTGGTTGGCTCACCCAGGGTTGGTCAGATCACGTCAGAGGCGGAGCATAAATCCTCATTGTAGATAGTATGAATGTAATCATTCATGTCGCCTTCGATCTGAATTCGAGCCGATGAGCGAAGCACGTGAGAAAAAAAATCTTCTGCCCATGGAGTCGATCATTTAAGACGGAAATTTTTTTTAACTCGGTTCTACAAGGGAAGCCTTTCAAGTGATTTGGAATATTTGCAGCCACTTGATTTCACTGTCTATATGAGTTCATCTTGATTGTAGAAGGATGCCGTTTGGTTCTGCGCTCATCCCCGTCTGCACAAGTGCTGTTGGTTCGGCCCACCAGGGGCTTACTGGAAGCAGCACTGTGCTGTGATGCACCATGAATTTTGGGTTCGTGTCATGTGGGGAAGGGGGGCGGCCCCCCAGGGCGAGGGTCTGAGTTACATATGGCGTGAAGCTGTGGATAGCATGAGGCACTGTTGGGACACAGCATCTGTCATTGACCACTGGGGCGGAGTTTCCATTGACGGTTCTACACTGTTCTGTGCATCACAGCATACTTGTGCATGGCCGGGCCCAGGTGGACCTAGCACAGGAATGAAAAGGTTCAGAAACGACTGGAATCGTAGCGAAACGGGGTGTCCATCAGATTTTCCCAGGGTCGCCACATCACCGGATGCAAGATCTATCGCTGTGATCAATAAGCGCTTTTAGGAGCTTATCTACGGAATCCCATTCTGTTCCCTTAGGTGACCAGCTTAGTCGGGATTCAGAAGCTGCACTTATTGGATCCATCAACAGGAAAAACCTCTTTTTGCATCTAGAATGCTCTAGGCCCCCCCCCCCCCCCCCGGCAAAGGGTTCCCCAGCTTGGAAAAAGCCAGTGTGGGCCCGGCTGCAGTACCACTGGTCGGCCAGAGAGGGAACTGTTCAGTCACGAGGCTGTAACTTTCCACTGTGACATTAAAATAAGCATTGTCTCATTGTCCACATCGCTCGCCTCAGAATGTCACACTCTGCTTTTCATCCGGGGTGAAATTCCGCACGCCGTCCCTTCGGGGCCAACCGTGGCCCTTGTTTGTCCAGCGCCATGTTTCATTTGAATATCAAAGGCTCTGAGAGGGTGGGCAGACACTTTAAACGCTCCTCCGTGGGCTTCTCTAAGAAAATGTGACTGCTAATGTGACTACAATGGGGGGGGGGGGTTGGGGGGTAGGAACACAGCAAGCTTTGTCCGACAGAAACACACTAAACATACTGTTCATCTTTAAACGTCAAATGTCTGTTTTTGAAGGTGTCAGCACTGCCCACTGAACATTAACCAGTTAAAAGGACTATCCACAATAAATTCAGTTTCTTTTATTTTCTTTCTGTTTTCTTTTTTTGTTTTTTTTTTGCAAATTAAACTTTCAATTCCAGTCATTTTCACATTTTGCTCACACCGGCTAGGATGTAACGCAGACACACGCTCTTCCCGTCCGGGAGGTCTTCTCTGAGGCCTGTTCCAGGCAGTTGAAAGGGTGTTGAAAAACGTATGCGACGGTTTTGAAGATTCATCATCCAGATGTTGGCTTAATACACAACGCAGGCCCTGTGACACACCGCAGCCATACTTCATCGCTAATTACGCTGATCGGTATATAGCGCCCAAACACAGATAAAGCACTCAGGTTTAACCTCCCCGTCTCCCTTTTTCTGGCCATTCATTATGATTTGGCACAAAGGGCTGTCGGATGCTCATTACCGAGGGAGGTGCGTGAATGTTTAAACAGCAGACCGGCGACCTTTTCACGGAGGTGAAGTTACTGGTGTCAGGCAGGTCAGGGGCTTCCCTCACATCTCGTCTCACCAGCTGCGCAGACGGAAACGATCGGGAGTGGAGCTGCACCGCGCTCAGGCAGACGTTTCCTGAATTTTGCCTCCGTCGAAACGTGTGCACATGTGAGCAACCTCTTAAAGGGAAGGAGTGCCACAATGGGCATGTAGAGATACGGGCCTTGGCCAGTCTTAAAGGGAGTGACTCTAGAGGGCTAAATGTGAGGTTCTTTCAGAGATTAAATCAGGAATGTTGCTTTTACAATTTGATCTTAAAGTGGAGATTATGAAACTCCAAGTAAATTATTCTCATTAACCCCCCCCCCCAAGCTCCCTGCCTCCACTAAGCAATTATGGCTAATTTACAAAAGCCTAAATAAAGCGTGTCTTCTGAATAATAGATAGCACATGCGAAAACCAAGGCCTACAACCTGGGAAGTCCAACAATCCTTTCATAAAGTCTCTTTTTATATACGATTCTCCTTTACATTCTATTTTTTGGAGTTTTGCACTGTAAATGCCAGTATCTGCACCAAAGAATAAAAGGATATTTTTGCTATAAATATTGACGTCATTTTATCCAGGACGTTTCCAGAAACTCTCAGAAATGTATACAAATGATAGAAGACAGAGCTGGTGAATTGTGGTTTTGGGAAAGGGTGGTATGTTTGGTCATAAATGATTTAATCTGTCTTCCTTATATACACACCCACACACACACACACATATACATATATGTCTTCACAGATTGATATTTTGGCTTAATGAGTCTGCCTTTAAGATGCCTTTTTAAAAGTTAAAAAATAACAGAGACGGATGAGGTGAGTATTGGAGAGGTTCCTGTTAGTGGGTGTAAACAAAGAGTTACTCTCCAGCTTCACTTGCAATGTTTATATGCTGTAATCTCTGTTTGTCTTTTTTACCCCCAAATCCCCCCCCCCCCCACCAGTCCCTTTCCCATGAGGTAACGTCACTGTGTGGAGACGCCCCGTGTAACATGGAGGTCTCCTCTATCGGGACCGCGTGTCGGCAAACACGCCCCTACGTGTGGCGCGTAGAGCCAAGGCCAAGGTCACGCTCATGCATCGACGCCGCATTAGTGACACAACCCCCCCCCCCCGCCCACGGTACCATGAGTGGGGCGGCTGGATGCCAGCCAAGTTTACAGAACGCTGCAGATGACAGATAGGGTCAGTCCCAAGGATCACTTTAATGCTGTCACTCATGGCTGGTGACCAGTTCAAAGCAGAACAGAAAATACACTGCACTGTGTCCACCACACGAAGGGCGTTTCAGGGTTCCTGTTATTGTGTTTCAGGCGTCATCCTTAGGTTCAAGTCAGCTTTCGAGAAAAGGAGTGTTATAACAACAAGAGACAGCTTAAATCTAGTCAGCACGACCCTATTCGTTAAGACCTTTTTTTCTTGGGAGGAATTCAGCATCCAGGGGCACTGTAAAGGGGTGGGGGGGGTGGAAGATAGGACAATTCCAAGGGGCAATAAAAATGTTCAGTCATAATTGGATTGATTTGGCTTGAGGGCCCAAAGTGATACATTTTCATGGGGCTCAAAATTTCTAGCAACACTTTCCTTAGCTGCACCTTTCAAGCTTGTGGGGCCCCAGATGGATGGGTAGGTGAATGGATAGATGGACGGGTCCATGAAGGGCGGGGCTCTTGAATGAAGGGGCCCCTGAAAGGGCGGGGCTCTTGAATGGATGGGCCCATGAAAGGGCGGGGCTCTTGAATGGAAGGGCACATGAAAAGGCAGGGCTCTTGAATGCATGGGCCCATGAAAGGATGGGGCTCTTGAATGGATGGGCCCATGAAAGGACAGGGCTCTTGAATGGAGGGGCCCGTGAAAGGGCAGGGCTCTTGAATGGAGGGGCCCGTGAAAGGGCAGGGCTCTTGAATGGAGGGGCCCATGAAAGGGCAGGGCTCTTGAATGCATGGGCCCATGAAAGGGCAGGGCTCTTGAGTGGATGGGCCCATGAAAGGGCAAGGCTCCTGAATGCATGTGCCCATGAAAGGGCGGGGCTCTTGAATGGATGGGCCCATTAAAGGGTGGGGCACTTGAATACATGGGCCCATGAAAAGGCGGGGCTCCTGAATACATGGGCCCATGAAAAGGCAGGGTTCTTGAATGGATGGGCCCATGAAAGGGCAGGGCTCTTGAATGGAGGGGCCCTTGAAAGGGCAGAGCTCTTGAATGCATGGGCCCATGAAAGGGCAGGGCTCTTGAATGGAGGGGCCCTTGAAAGGGCAGGGCTCTTGAATGCATGGGCCCATGAAAGGGCGGGGCTCTTGAATGGAGGGGCCCTTGAAAGGGCAGGGCTCTTGAATGGAGGGGCCCATGAAAGGGCGGGGCTCTTGAATGGAGGGGCCCATGAAAGGGCGGGGCTCTTGAATGGATGGGCCCATTAAAGGCGGGGCTCTTGAATGGATGGGCCCCTGGGCTGCAGCCATTATAAGGGCATTTAGTTATGTCACCACAGGAGATAAATAGCTGGCACAGCACTGGTTAAAAGAGTCGCAGTTGTTTTAGGGAGTCCTGCCTTCAGCCAGATGTGCTGCTAGACACAAACGCGAATCCAATTTCACATGACTGAAAAAAATCATAAAATGGGTGGATTAAAACACAGCACAACAAGGGGGATTAGAAGCACAGGCCTCATGTGAAGACCTGCTGACCGCCGGTTCTTTTGATGACGCCAGGCTGAAATCACTTTGGGAAACGTTCCTGTAGACAATTAGCGATTAGTGAGCATGTCCTGGTTTATGTCACAGAGTGTGCAAACTTCAGCAATCCAGGGTCCTCACCACCAGCCAAATTACCTTCAGCCTTTTTGCATCAAGGAGTATGATTTAATGCCCGTGTGGGAAGTTTGACATAGAATTGCACTTGAACACAACTCTGAATGATACAATGTGCCTGAGCTTCTCAGGGTGCATGTATTTTGGATTCGTCTATACAGCTCTCCCCAAAATGAGTGAGCAGAATACGTGTGACACTCTCGTTGCTGCCAGCTACAAGTCCATCTTCAGGCCTCTAAAGCCTGCTCAGTATTCAGGCAGCATCCTGTGGAAACTTCCAGGACTCTCAGTGCAAAACGGTGCAACCAATGAACAAAAGACCCAAACACAAGCATTGGGGTGACTGTATTCTCCACAGAACACTGGTTGCCAGGTCCAAAAGTCACTGTGGTGAGTTTATTCGCCACAGAACGCAGGTTGCCAGGTCCAAAAGTCACTGTGGTGAGTTTATTCTCCACAGAACGCAGGTTGCCAGGTCCAAAAGTCACTGTGGTGATTGTATTGTCCATAGAGCACGGGTTGCCAGGTCCACATGTCACCGTGGTGACCGTATTCTCCACAGAACAAGGGTTGCCAGGTACTGAAATCATTGGATGAATGCATGCCTCACAAGAACAGAGGTTGCCAGGTGCCCACTTAATCCCTCAAATTGTGTGATAAAAATCAATTTCCAAGTGAAAAGTCATGGATAATTTTTGGATGAATCTGAAATTACATGCAGATGTCACTACCCACATGGATTTTATGTGCTGTAACTAGTTCTTTGTGCTATGTTTTAAGTATGATTCATAAAACTATAGTAGTATACTATAGAGGTAATGGGTGTATTTGTATTCATATCAATCATGATGTCTTGGAAATGAGTCAGAATTATTTTTTTTTTTTACTTATGAGAAAACCACGACACTTCATTAGACTACAATACTAGTTTGTGCTAGTAACCTTCTACTGCCCTGCTGAATGTCTGTTGTTTCAAGCGAGTATAGTTCAGCTGTTAATGGAAGCCAGCTTCTGTCGATGCCGGTCAAAGGAGGCCAGTAACTGGTTTTCCATTTGAAAGATTTTGCACCTGTGGGTCCTCATACGGTACATTTGTAAAGCGAATGGTCTGCGATGGAAAACGAGGTGCTCGGTATGAAATGAAAAGGCCCATTGAAGCTGTGTCCAGGTCAGCGTGACCCCGTCCCTTTTCACATGCTGAATGTCTACTACCTCTTCTACTTGTTCAGTAATTTACAAGCCTTAGGAAACACGTCTGATTCAATGCATGATCCCATGAAGTGTGGCGGCAATCCTTTTTATACCCATGGATGTGATTAACACAACTTATTCATGTATAATTTAACATTTACATAAAGACCCATTATTGAATACTACTACTACTAATAATAATAATCACTTGATATATTGCTCTCAGTGGACAGTATCAGATAGCTGACACATCATAAAGGATATTAATTAAGGGTTTTTATTGCTATTTTAAATATTTGACTAGTTTGGGAAGAACAGACATAGACCCCTTTCTAAATGATTGCATGGGGTCGTGGGACATTTTTAATCCACTTCTTTCACTGTTGCCTAACACATAGACGATGAACGTGCTTTTCCGCCATTTCGACATTCTTATCTAAAACTGGGGAAACAATAATTTCTCATGTATAAACATTAAAATAAAACATGTTATTGTCTGAGGTTCAGTTTATCTCACTTGTTTTCTTCAGGAATGATCGGTTTACATATTTTTGTGTGTGTTTGCTGACATCTAACAGAAGGCATTTATGATTTCTTTGTCATCACCCTCTATCAGATATAAATGTTTAACGTGCTTGTATTCACTAATTGTCATCGCAACTGGCTAAGCAGAATTACTATAAATAGTTCATATATAAATTGCCTGTTCTAAAAATACAGGTAAACATACAATTATTACCAAGTAGATATTGCTACTCATTCTAAATTCATTCCATGATTCTTCAAAATTGTTTAATTGTCTTGATTCAAAGTGGTTGGGAATTTGTATTTCTTTTTATATGATATTTATATTTAAATTACCATTGAGGTTTGATGAGGTCTTCCTACTGGAGCATTGGATTGTGAAGTATTTTAGGTGAGATCTTCACATTGGATTGGGGTGCATTTTATGTGGGATCTTCAAATAGGATTGAGGAGTATTTTATGCGAGATCTTCGCATTGGATTGGGGAGTATTTTAGGTGAGATATTTACATTAGATTGGGAAGTGTTTCAGGTGAGATCTTCATATTGGATTGGGGAGTATTTTATGTGAGATTTTCACATTGGATTGGGGAGTATTTTAGGTGAGGTTTTCACATTGGATTGAGGAGAATTTTAGGTGGGATCTTCTCATTGGATTGGGGAGTATTTTAGGTGGGATCTGCACGTTGGATTGGGGAGTATTTTAGGTGAGATCTTCAAATTGGATTGGGCAGTATTTTAGGTGGGATCTTCACGTTGGATTGGGGAGTATTTTAGGTGAGATCTTCACATTGGATTGGGGAGTATTTTAGGTGAGATCTTCACATTGGATTGAGGAGTATTTTAGGTGAGATCACATTGGATTGGGGAATATTTTACATGAGACCTTCACATTGGACTGGGGAGTATTTTACGTGAGATCTTCACATTGGATTGGGGAGTATTTTACGTGAGACCTTCACATTGGATTGGGGAGTATTTTACGTGAGATTTTCCCATTGGATTGGGGAGTATTTTACGTGAGACCTTCACATTGGATTGGGGAGTATTTTAAGTGAGATTTTCTCATTGGATTGGGGAGGTTTTTACATGAGACCCTCACATTGCATGGGGAGTACTTTAAGTGAGATCTTCACATTGTATTGAAGAGAATTTTAGGTTAGATTGTCACTGGAGAGTATATAAGGGGAGGTCATCACATTGGATTGTACATGATGTATAAGCATATTGTATATGATGTCTTCACTTTAAATTAGTGTATTTTAGGTGAGATTTTCACAGTTTCACTGTTCCTTGGCTACAGTGACATCACCCTACTCATTGAGGGAAGGATCAGGAGGATGCCAAATGGAATTGACAGGTTAGCATCTTACCAGAAGAGGTTACATAATAAAGGACACAAAAATCAGAAAAAAGAAATGACGGGCGACGGACATGACTCCATACCGCTGTAGCGTGTAGGCGGTCAATGCTCACCAGCCGGGGTGGGGAGCTAACCCTCAGAGGTTTGGCATCTTGGAGGGTCAGTCAGCCCACTGTGGATCAGCAGCTCTGCCAGGAAGCCATGACAGGAATTCCCAAACCGACACACACAATATCAAATGAAAGTCCGGCTGGTCTTATTGTATATAAATCAGGATTAAAGAGAATTGGGCCCATTTGCTGGAAATGATCACACCAGCTGTTACTCAGTGAAACACTAGTGTTCTTTTCTAAGTCTTATATAACTTCCTACTACTAACCATCACGCCAACTAATGCAGACCCTCAATCCAGCTGTTAGAGTTTTTCAAGAGAAAGATAAGGAGGAGAAACAGGGGGGTGCTGGGGTTAGGGAGGGAGGTCTTAGCTGGCTGGAAACAGGAGAGAGAGCAAATTTTCCAGCAACAGTGTGTAACAAACATTAGTTTTACCCTTAACGTTTGTACATCCCAGTCGTTTTCCCCTTCACTATGTGCTGTGATGGGAGCGTAGCCTGGTTTAGCGAGACAGGAGACGTGAAACACAAGCCCATTATACCTGGCAACCCGTAGCAGTGTGCCAGGCCTGGACGGGGAATAGAGGCAACCTTTGAGCTCAGCCAGAGTTTCTAAGGGCAGTCAGTGACAATAAAACTGGACCGATGGTAGAGGCAATCCAGCCAAGGCAAGGAATAGAAGTATTGGCGCGCTTACTGGGACACTGAGGGAACGAGAGTCAAACTAATAACAAACATATAACCATAATACATGTAAGCTGAATGTTATCTGAGGTCTTATAGATAAACTTAATTTTGTGGTAAGACAAGTGGCCGGAAAAAAAATATGGTTCATTCACCACCGCCCGATCTTTCTCCTAACGAGCTCCGGAACCCACGCGTATGGTACGGTTTATCCTGAAAGTCGACGTCAAAGAACAGCCACGCAAATTCAAAATGAGACCTTTCGCTCTCCTGCTAGCGTGCGTGATTTAGAGAGTTCAGCTGGGGGCCTTTAAAAAGTTAACAGCGTCTCGGACAAAAGCAACCAAGGAGGACATACAAAAGCCAGAGTGGCTTACATAACGTCAGCCGAGGCCAATTTACAAAGAAAGCATTACAGTAAACAAATTAGGGTGGTGTTTGGAATATGTTTCCTAGTAGTGTGGTGGTGCCACTCACGTCAGCAGAAGATAAGCTTCTGCCAACATTAAGTCGTTAAACATTTAAACGATGAGCCCTGATGGCATTTTTCCGTTTTAATAGGTTTTACTTTTGGAAGTTCTCATGAGTTTGAGCATCCATGGGTCATTGTTTGTGCGTAAATGCTTTTGCGATTTCCTGCATGCTGGAGGTAGCCCTAAAATGGATTTTGGGTCAAATCCATTCTTCCAGAAACACTATGAAAGACATGGAGGCTGTAGCATACAGAGTGATGGTGCCCCCTTGTGGCTATACATTTTGAAGACGGTAGCGATTTTACTGCCGTTAGAATATTTAAAAAATAATTATTTCAGCACAGAAGATAGCCAACCAAGGAGCTTTATGCGATGAGGAGCCTCATCCTCAGGTACAATGGGAAATGGTACAAAAGCCTTTGAAGTCAAGCAGAAAGCTTCATTCACAGATGATCGCAACAGAAAAGATTTCAAGGTTCCAGAGTTGATTAAAGGTTTCAGATAGAAGCTTCTAAGGCAAGATATCGGCTGGAGGTGGAGTGCATGGCGTCAAACTTGTTAATGCAAAAAGAAAGAAACAAACTTTTATGATAAAAGTTGATGTCGCCCAGTGTCTGAGATTTTCACTCAGTCATTTGAAAGGCAGCTCTTCTAACGGGGTACTGGATGTGTTTAAACATGCAGGGTAGCATAAAATTCAGGAGCACCCAGCTGTGAAAGCCAACATCTTTGCCGGCGATCCCCGGCAGTTGTAGATGTGAGGAGATTAGAGAATGATGTAATATTACATCAGGCATTCTTAGCATCTCCTTATATGCCATGAAGAAGACCATGTGACATGTGGAGTGAATTCTGTTAGCCAATCAATTTCTGTAAACAAATCAGGCAATGGAGAAGTTTTAAAAAAAAAAAAAAAAAAAAAAGCATTTCAGCCGACACCACCGACTCTGTTTCACATTGGTCTGTGCCAGTGAGGAGATGCCTCAGAAATGCCCCAGGAAGGTGGGGGTGAGACAGGGCGTGGTCTTGACCGGGGGATGGAGCTGTCAGACTGTGCAGGCTGTAACAGAGGGTAGAGGAAAAAGGGTGGGCAGGTTGCATCAGAAGTTGGAGGAGGCAGCGTGTATATTCTGTACCACCGGGTGGCAGGAACAGGATATATAGAGCAGGGTTGGGGCCATTCCAGAATGCATTGATCAATTCCAGTCCAAATCAGGAAGTGGAACTGGAGCTGTGATTGGAAAAAGAAATAAACTAAGGGAACAGAATTGGAGTTGAATTTGAATTTCAGGGAGATTTAAGTTCCAACTCCAGTTCCATTTCCTGATTTGGAC
>JAABNY020000136.1:13104206-13116254 GCA_015164015.2 Brevimyrus niger
GGGGATGCCACTGAGCTCAGCCAATGAGCACTGCCCCAGCCACAGAGCTCAGCCAATGGGAAGACCCCCAGCCACAGAAGTAGGCCAATAGGAGGAGCCCCAGATATAGATACCCTAGGGTCCCATTCCTCACCTTCCCTTTATCTGCCTCCAGGGGGCGCCGTCGCCAGTTCCCTTGGACAGGTAGACGGCTAGGATGCGCAGGAACATGTGGAAGGAGTTGGAGGAGCGATAGAGCTGGACGTGGCTGGCGGAGCGGAGCTGGGCGGGGCCGGGGGGGCCCGACGCGCAGAGGCCGCGGGCGACTTCCAGCAGGGCGAGGGGCGAGCGGCCCACGCTGCCCAGCCCGGACACCCCCAGCCAGGGCACCGTGAAGGCGCTATTCTGGGGAGGAGGCAGGCGGGCAGTGGGGGGCGTGAACACAGCAGAGCACCGCACCAGGGAGGCTCAGGGGGCTGCACGCCCCAGGCTAACGGAAGAGGCTCACAGGCGCACGGCCGACAGCAGCGTACCAGGCTCTTACTGAAGTGCTCCCACAGCGCAGTAACCACGGAAACGCTGGGTTCCCACAGCAGACAGAGGCTCAGGCAGCAGTGAAGGACGAGCCGCAGCTGCTCCTCCTCCGGACCCTGGGGCTGCGGGGCGAAGGCGGGTCGTGAGGCGACGGAGCGGTGGGGGGGGCGGGCCTCGCCGGGGGACGGGGGGGGACCCACCTGAGAGACGAGGCTGGACTTCAACAGCGCCGCCACGAAGCTCCAGTTCTCCTTCAGCTTCTGCAGGACGGCCGGAGGGGGTTATCACCGTGACCTGTAGGGGGCGCATGTGCCGCGCCAGCCCGCCCCCCTCCGGGCCCTTCCTACCTCATCCTGGTGAGTCCCGTTGCTGCACGTCTGCCCCAGTTCCGCCAGGTGAGTCAGCAGCCACCATGTGAAGCCCAGCGGGTCCTTGCAGGGAGGGAGCCCGTCCACCGGCTTGTCCTGGGGCTCCCCCTTCAGGATGCTGTACAGCAGCTTGTTTAGGTAGCTCCAGAAGGACTGACATGGGGATTGGGGATATTTAGGAAAGGAAATTATGGTTCATCTGGCATTTGGACCGATACGACCACAGCTTTGTTTTCATTTTTGAGACATACAGACACTGAAAATGAAGTGTGGGGTCCAAGCACAGGGTCACCCACTTATCTGGCACCCCTGAAGCATTCCGGGGAGGTTAAGGGCTTCGACCAAGGGCCTACCGGACATATTGCCAAAGTCGGGGCTAGAACCAGCAACCTTCTGATCGCACAGAGAGATCGATCCTACTGAGCACACACACAACAGAAACACACACACACGCACACACACACACACAGTCTCCCATTATAGCCCAGCTGCATCACTGTTACCCTGACACGTTGTGAGACACACCTGAGTGTGCAAGGTTCTACTCCGGTGCTCCAGCAGGTGTATGAGCAGCACCCACAGCTCCTTGGTACAGATGCAGTGGTAGGGGGGTGTGGCCAAGGCTTCTGTGGGTCTTACCTGCAGCGTTATGGGGGAGGGGGTTAGTTCCACCTCCCTAAACCTCCTGTCTAACTAACAGACCCACGGCACTTACCTTGCTGTACTGTGTCACGGCCAGACCAATCAGATCCAGCAGCAGGCCGGTCACCTGCTTTTCAAACAGACTGACGTTGGTGAAGTTCTCTCCAGTCAGGTCCACGAGCTGCTGCGCATACACCACCTGACCTGTAGGGCGGCGGCGGTGTACATATTGTTTTATCCCAGGATTAGCCCCGACTGCCTAGCGGAGGCGGCGCAGAGAGCCGACTTACCCATCATCCTCTCCTCCAGGAGGTGCAGGATCTCCAGCACAGACCAGTGGACGTCCAGGTGCAGGTGCAGGAGGTGCCAGGCCGGGGGCAGCCGAGTGCCCTGCTGCTGCATGGCCAGGCAGGCCTGAAGATTGGAGGGCAGGTTCTTGAGTCGGTCCACCAGCAGCGTGAGCCCAAAGAGCTGCTCCAGCAGCGCCGAGGGCAGCTGGGCCTCCAGGGCCACGTAGGGGTGTGAGGCGGCGTCCTCCAGGTCTCCAGGAGGCAGCAGGTACCTGGGGCACACGAGATGCGTTCATCTGGCTCCCAGGTACTGGCCACGAGGCCCCGTGCCTTTGGCTGAACAGTCAAATGCCATCGCTTATACGCCTGCATTTTGCACGAGTCTCCACAAGGGGGCGAACCTCTAATCTTAATACGGCGCTCATGGAAAACGAGCCCAGCTGGCAGGATGACCCCCGCAGCTATATGCTCAGCGGCACAGATCCACTGAGCGGAGCATCTGCGTGGAATTCTTTGGCCACAGTGAAGTGAAATGTCACGTGCATGTGCTGTGTCTTAGGCACTCAAAATAAATGTTACTAATCTGGTTAGTAAGTGCACTTTTGCTCAGAATAAAGAACACAACGTAGCATTAGAATATGTGGAAAATTTAGTACGAATTTCTTCTGCTCTCCTGAAGTTCCTGATGTCTCGCTGGACGGCTAGATGAACGCCGTTTCAGTTCCATAACGTCTCCTCAGGGGCACCTCAGCCATTCCACGTGTTTGTGAAATTTAATCAACTAATTGAATTAGTTTAAAAAGTCAATGAGATATTGATTAGCTATACAAGGTCTGCTAGTGGTTGCATCAAAGAAATGTGTGTGTATTATATGGTTAGGGCAAATACTGGGGTGATTTTAGCAGAGGTTGGGAAATGACTAAGCTAATAGACTGTGATGTATAACATTAGTTTTACACCAATAAAGATCATTTAAGCATCACTTTCTCTGGCTGCCAGAGACTTAAGCACAGTGTTGCACATCAAGGATACTTGATTATTTCTCCAAGTCCGAATTCCATCAGGCAGAAAAAGCCAACTGCTCACACGGTCCAGATTAAATTGTGTTTCGGAGTCTGACCAATTGAATACCCCTGCCCTACATGGTGTTCATGATCTACTGAAAGACACGTCAATGCGATGTCACCAGTGAAGCAGTCTATATGCAGATCGCCTCATTTCACCTTGAGATGAAGACCCTGGCATACTGGAGGAATCGCACACACTGCTGGCGGAGCTGCTCGGCCTGGGAATGATGGCTGTACGCTTGTCCTGGAACGCAGACCGGGTGAAGATCTCAGCTCATTGAGAACCTGTAACGCCTCAAGGGAGACGACCATCAAAGAGACGGGGAACAGCTCTCGCCGAGACAGGGCCACGGGGAGGGGCGGAGGGTTCCGAGGATCCTTTACCGAAGTCGTGTGTGCCGGACAGCGCCAGGTTCTCCATCCTGAGGAACGCCTGCCTGCAGAAACAGGTGGGAACTGCCAGTGAAGCTCCACCCAGTGCAGATAATTCAGCCCAAGATCACTATGCAAGGAGCACTGCAGCTGGTCATGTGACACTACAGCCGCAAATCACATACAAGGTTATATGCAGCATCCAAGCCTAACACGGCCCCCACCTCACATTTACATTCACGCTGTATAATAACTCTAGTCCAAGGTAAACCTAAGGGGAAAGGTTCCTAAACATTTATGAACGTGTGTGTGTGTAACTGACTCATAGACTAAGGACAAAATAGCCCATAAGTAATTTTATGTTACTATTTGTGTTTTCAATCAAGCGTCCTACACGCCACCGGTCAAAAGTTTTTGCACACACTGAGACTTTCTACATTTGCATGTCACTCACTTAACATTTACTAAAATTGCTCTCAATATTCTTTTGCTAACAAATAAATTTACAGTATGTTCACCATGAGTACCTTTATTAGCAAGAAAACGTCATATCTTTGATTCATCGAAGTAACCTCCTCTAGCGGTCGTAACAGCAGAGAAAATTCCAGCCTAGAATTTGACTATGACATCGCCACACAACCAGTCAATAGGATGTCACACATGCACCGCTACATGACCTCTCCACGTTATAATGGAAACTTGTTTTACTTGACTTACATTTTCATTTATAATCGTTTACTAAACTTGCCAAAACCCCACGCCTACCTGAACAGGTTAAAAAGTAGCGTGGTGGACTCCACCATCGCAGTCTCGGTCACCCAGGAGAAGCCGAAAAGGTCCACTATGTCCGTCTCATAATCCGCGGGGGCAGGGTCCAGTTTCAGCAATAACCTTCGACATAAGCATAAGCAGACGTGTTCCTCTATGACCCAGACATTTAACCCAGACCTAACTGATGGTACTTACCTCTTCAGGCCTCCCTTGGCCACGTACCCATCGGGGGCTAATAAGCCTGATTCGTCCCTGGCTGGCTGGGACAGACAGGAGAAGCAGGGCGGTGGAGGCAGCACTGGGTCACACTGGCTATCCGCCGCGAAGGGCGACACCGGTGGGGTGAGAGACGGGCTGAACTCCTCGTCCATCTCACGTAGGGAATTTCTTCAGTAAAGTAATTAAATCCGTCTTCTTTAAACAAGTTGTACCCAAATATTTCCGATAAATAGATAAAACTAAATACTGAAATATGCAGCCCAAAAAGTGACGGTGGCTATATTATTTACAAACTCAATATGCACTCTAAAGTAAAACGAAACCGGTGGTATATAACCATCATTATTAGGAAGACGATTATATTACACAAATAACATACTATAACACAAATAACTGCAATATATATATATATTATTTAAGGCTAAATATACTTAAATCGAACAAGGTAACACACTCTCCCAAAACTCCACTTCCGGCTTCTCTGCCTGTTCGTTCTCCCGCCAAATGCGAATAGAAAGGGATACGCAAGGGCTAGGCCACACCCCACGTCATTCGCCTGCTCTGATTGGCCGAAACGTCTGAGGGGGCAGGACGTAGAAGGAGTACTTTAACAGCTGGTCTACACAAACACCGGACACGTGTTAATAAGAGCACCATGCTTTGTCGTGGGTCAGGTATATTTTGGCTACATGGATAGAGTGTTTGCATTTCACTTAGTACGTTTCTTTCTGTTTAGGGAGAATTTTTTGTATTCACCGACCCATATTTTGTACGCTACGTTCTGCCAATGGGTTGATTCAGTCGTGAAAAAACGGTTTCGAGACAAAATGCGAAATTCGATTAGGCAAAATGACTTCTCCATGTCGGGAATAAGAGCAAGAAACTATAAACGCGGTCTGAAATTATATTAAAATATTTTCCCCGTGTACACCCCGTCTTAATGATCACTCGGACTTGCCAGCGAAAAAAAACAATCCTGGCTGCCTGTGAATTGAAGGTTATCACACTAATTTCCCTCACATTCAGACGTTAACCTTAATTTGCACGGGTGGCTTTTCGCTAGAGCAGGCTTCCGTTCAATTTGGCCGACTCTCTTGTGCGCAAATTAATAATGATAGGGGTTGCTGAAGTGCATGCAGGAACTCCGTAGTATGACGAATGACGACACGTTTTTTAACACCGTCGCAGTTTTTGTCATTCTTTACAATATGTCCAGTAAATAGATATTATGCATGCTAAGTTTAATATTAAACGATTAAACGACAAAAGCAACAAAGATACTATGGAGATGGATGCAGACTGCGTGGTATTTTGCAGTCTTACTGTGAGTTTAATCGTTTAATATTAAACTTAGCATGCATAATATCTATTTACTGGACATATTGTAAATCACAGTAAGACTGCAAAATACCACGCAGTCTGCATCGATCTCCATAGTATCTTTGTTGCTTTTGTTATACTGTAGGCCTTCCCTCTTGAGTTGCTACAGCTTCTGCCTGAAGACAGGAAGGCAAAGGTCAGGCCGAGGCCAAGAGCCTGTTATGAGGACTAGTCCCGCTAAAAAGTGGTTGGCATAACATTTGACGGCTCTGTCATTTCCTGTCAGGATTTGCATGATAGAGCCAACCATAAACTTCAGGTGTTAATGAAATGTCAGAGCAGGTCAGTTGGAGTGTGAAGGCAGGGATATCTTCACCTCTGTTTTAATACTGGGACTTCCCCCAGTGCCTTTGTGTGTTGACAAAGAGGCTAACAGGTAATTCAGAACATATGCAGAACCCAATTTGCATCCCAGAGACATCTGCTAATACCTTGCAATCCTCCACAGATAATGTTTACCCAAAGCGTACACCTGTACACAGTACAGGGCTTCATAGCCCTGTATCAGCCGTACCTGAAGGTTGATGATCTGCTCTTGGTCAGACGTTAATGTTTTAGCATCTTTGTGCAATGGTGTTTATAATGGTGATGTCAAGTCAGTGAATCCACGAAGATCTAAGGCGTGGCGAAACAGAATTCTGGATTCTGGTTAACTGTAACTGGGGAGTTTCATGTGAAAATATATTATGTTGTCCTTTGCTGGAATTTCTCTTTTCCACCATAATTGAGTGACTGAAAATGCTAATTTACATACAAAACCTTTAGTTCCCCCACGTACAGGTTCTAAAATTGTTTACTTTTAAATGGTTTATTTTTATCTCTTTTTTTGATCTTGTAGCCCTTTGAGATCCTGTGATGAAAAGGGCATTATAAAATGTATTATTATTATTATTATTATTATTATTACAAAGCAGGATCAGCTCCTCATTGGAGCAATTGGGCCTCACTCAAGAGCCCAAGGACATAATGACCCTCCCCACCTCCGGATTTTGGACCTTCTAAAAAGCAGAACTACACACCACCCCATAAGCTTGGGCGTCATCCTTGCATAGCCCCCACTTTTTAGTATATGTGTTGCCATTGCTCTGTTCCATTCCAATATGTCTGTTTCTGACAGCTGTGTAATGTCTCTGACTAGGCTCTTTGGACTTTGGATAATTTGCTGCCCCTTTCCTACTGGTGGCAGATGAAAGCCTGGAGGGAGGGCTGAGTGGGTGCAGCTATACTCATATGTCCACATGTCCATTGAAGCAACAGCCACCGTTAGACGTGACGCTGTCACAAGTTACCTTTAACCTACGGACCCAGGACTTTATGCTGATTGTCGTTGCACGAGTTTCACAATTTGATCGTAACAATCGTACGCCTCGATGATCTGTCTGCTGTTTCTGAGCTACAGATGAACTCGGACGCTGTGGTGGGCATGATGTACTGCTATTGTCGTGGGTGTTACCACATTCACTCAAGGGCAGACGGCGTCCTAAGCTGTCCTGCATGGTGCATGATATTAAGTAGTATTTTCCAATGCTGCTTAGTAAAAATAAGTGGAAAGCATTTATTTAATTCAGAATATTTGAGAAATATCTTTTTTCATCCGTGTTTCCTCACCCTTACCCTCTTGTATTAGAACAGCATCCACACGACCCGGCTTGCTGTGTGGTGTTGTGATAAACACCTAAAATGTGCTTTAAATGTGCCGGATTGCTCCTGTACTGTTAGACAAACTGTTACGGCCTCGGTGTACATTTACATATTTAGCTAACGGTTTTGTCCAAAGCAGCGTAGTAGTGAGGCAAATTGTGCACTGCAAACATATGTGCTGTCGAGGAGTTAACTAGGCTTGAGTGTAGCTAGGCCAAGCGTCCAGTGAATACACGGGTACCAGTGTAAAAATCTGAAGATGAAAACCCTCTGATATCAAGCAGGCAATCAGCATGAAGATGTCTGAATATGAGTGTGACAAGGATTAGGTGCAATTCGACTGCACAGATAAACTTTTAAAAGACTGAATGTAGGCCTAATATGTTTCACATTATACACATGTACCCAGAGAGAGTGCTTCCATAAATGTGGTTCATGTTACCTGCTCATCCATCAACCCTGAACATTCTGTCTTGGAAAGAATATCCTGGTTTGACTCACATGTTGACTCACTCTGTTCTATTGGCTCCTGGCCACGAGGGCACTGCTGCTTGCCTGCTGGGCCCTGTAGTGACTGTGTTTTACCACATGAGGGCAGCGCAGCGCCGCCATGCCAGTGCTCACGCCACACAAACGGAGGGAGGCATTGCAGAGGCCGGAGCCCTGGCTCAGAGGCATGGCCTGCGCTTTGTCTCCCGGGTGAGTCCCTCCACACTCTGCCCTAATATCTCTCAGTTGTCAGGCATATTTAAATCTTTAACCTGAATACATGAAATTTGCCGCCTCCCATCTGGTAGGCTTCGAGTTGCATTAATCCAGTTTTTGTGAATTTAACTGAAAGACTGCCTCCCCAACACACTTAAAACAGCACCTGCCAATCAAAAACGTTTTGTTTGGAAAAATATAACTGAGGTAACTGGGTTTGCGAAGCAGCAACATAGTGATTGGTGTAGTAACATACTGGACTGATTGCATGATTAATAATGCACTAATAGTTCGCTTTGCTGTTATGTTAATTGTGCAATCAGTTTTGAATGTCAGTGTTATGTTAATCATGTAATCAGTCCTGGATGTTAGTATTTAAATCGTGTTATCAGTTCTGAACAGCATGCACGGTTTTAAGCATTGGTGTAAGGATGGGTGGGTGTGTCCTGAGTGTTGAGGGGAGGGGCTTTTCTGGTGGGCGTGGCTGCACTGGGCAGAGATAAAGGCCGTGCAGCTCATTAATGTATGTACTTGTGCTGCGTTATCGTATGGCGTGCTGTGTAAATGTGTGATTTGTGTATGTTTGTTATGCTGTTGTTTTGAGTAGGCTGTGTGGGTGGTTTGCAGGTTCCTGGAATGTGTATACTTTTCTGTTTGTGGTTGGGTTCTGCTGTGTGTGTGTGTGTGTGTGTGTGTGTGTGTGTGTGTGTATCTGTGTATGTGTTTGAGCTCTCAGACTATGTTAGCAGTTCACTGAAAATCCTCCCGCTTCTTGCTGATGTGGAATACTAGTGTCAGATTACCATGTAATTAGCATATGATTACCATGTCATTAGCATACTATCACCATGCTGCAGCCAGGGTTGTTTTCTGTGGACATGGTTTCAGCTCATCAAGAGAAATGCCCCCCCCACACACACACACACCCTCCAGCCTCTCTGACCACCCCCCAAAACCACTGGAAGGAGTTTATCCCAGAGAGGAATAATGTTTTGTGAAATTGTGCTTTTCAAAAAAATTACAGATCTCAGGAAGACACTTTGAGAGTTATCAGGGAGGCGGCAGGATTACGGAGAGACGAGATCACTTCTTAGCCAATGAGCTGTAATGTGAGAGGAGGTGGGGGCCCCTTCGGGATCACGTCTCGCAGGCCGGCGACAAGCCTCGCTGGTGTGTTTTTGCGGATGGGGAGTCTTACCAGGTACTACACACCGGTGGATCACCTGGGATGGAAGAGGAGCGTCGAGGTGCCAGTCTCGGGGTGTGTGGGTCCTGTGACACGCTCCCAGGTGATGCAGCCGAAATATTCCTGTTAGTGACACCGTGATGTAAGAACGTGCCGTCGGCAGTTGACCCGTACGGTAAGTGCGGTGATCCAGGATGCTGTAGGGGGGAGCGTAGCACGCAGCAGCTGTGCTGTGGCTGTGGAGGCAGCGTGCCCGCTGTGTGCCCGCCGGGTACCTGCATTCAGGGATGCCCGTTGTCGCTCGGGGAGACGTTGCCAGGGCAACCCCCCCCATCTCGACGAGCTGGGACAATGCCCACCCCAGCCACGATGGCTTCAGCGTACTCATGACATGCAGTACCTAAACCAAATTCTTTAGTTTAATTAATTTTTTTTTTTTTTTATATAGACTGGTATTGTTGGTATTGTTGACTGGAATCTGAATTGAAATGATTAGCTGTTTTTTTTGGGGGATGAACATTAGTCAGTTACATATTAACTGTGGATCAAAACTGACACCTAGCTAATTTGTATGGATTAGTGTTGCTGAGGTGTACAGAGAGGCATGCGTATCTGCGCTGGGCAGAGGCGTTGCGGATTCGGGTCAGCCGCATGCCAGTGCCGTCACTCGCTGTCCACGTGAGCCGGTACTAAAACACGCTCCGGTAAGACCCGCTCCTCACTCTCATGCTCTGTGTCTCGCTGATGGAGGGAATGTAATCATGTTTAGGATAAGAGCGGTCGATACTGTAATGCGGTTAACGGTCCACTTTCTCCGGTACTGTGGGTGGGATAAACAGAATCAGTGCTGAACGTGAGTTGCATGCGAGTTGGGTTATTGTGGGTACCTGACTCAGTACGGCATGGCCGAAGGCCTTGGGGATTGTGGGCACCTGGCGTGGAAGAGCGTAGCCGAGGGCTTTTTGGATCGTGGATACCTGAATCGGTACGGCCCTTCCCAAGGCCTGGGGGATCATGGGTACCTGACTCAGTAAGGCATGTCCCAAGGCCTGGGGGATTGTGGGTAATGTGGTTAACTTCAATTTTATTCGACCACAAAGAAAGGAAAACTGTAGTATGACATGAAACTTAAATAAATCTTTAGAAAAAGAGAAATAAATAAATGATTCTTTACAAAAAGATTGGCAGTAACCCTAAAAATCTAAAAAAAAACTTGAGAATTTAGAAAATTGAGAGAATAAGCTGTATTAAAGGGAAAAAAGTGAATAGAACATAGCCTAGCACTGAGGGGGTTAGCTACAGTTAACTGGACTGACTGGAAACTTGACCTGTGCTCATCCTGCAGATGATGTGGGTCTAGAGGCTGTGTGTTTAGTACAGCAACAAACGGGCATCTGTCTGAAGACTGGACCTGGGCCCTTCCAGGGAGGGATCCACGACCGGGGGGTGAGGTGGGTCTGTGATTTTCTGGCTACCTGCTGTTGTGTTCATTTCACCTGCCTCCCATGTTTCCAGAACATTCTAAGTGGGTAGCACTCCCCAGGCACATCCCCTGTGATGTCATCAACTCAGAGGACAGCCTGTTGAATCTGCTGCAATTTACTGACCCCTACTGGCCCCTGCAGTATGGGTGGGCACATCCGCATGGCTGCTAATCACGTTGCACTGTGCCTGAAGCTGACCTTTTGGTTGCTCGGGCTGCCGGTCCCCGCCCCCTCTGGCACTCTTATCCCGACCTCGCTCTTTTGTAGTTCAGTCGTGGCCAGTTGGGGAGCCCCAAAACGCTTTGACCTGAACACCATGGTCCATGTAGACAAAGGGCATGACCGACAGGGGCGTGAAAGTGACTCATCAGTGATGGCATGGACCCCTGGCACTTGGCCCTGGTACTGTTCAAGCTGCTAAGTGATACAAGCCTTAGATGACTACCCCGACCCCCCCCATCCCTCCTCATTGCCAGGCGCAGATGAGAGTGGTGTTCAGTGGCTACCTGGGAGAGTGATCCCAGTGTGTTCAGAAGGAGAACATGCTGTGATTTTGGCACCGACGCAGAGCGCAGCCCGAGTGGTGGCGATGTGACGGTCTGCGGCTTGGTGCACTGCGCCCCCACACACCCCCACCCCACTGCCTCTCAGCCAGTGTACCGCGACGCCTCCTTTCAGGCTGATCACTCAGCTGCTCAGCAGGTGCAGTGCAGGGGCCCGCTATTGTTATCTCTTTCTTCAGGAGCTAATGAGGCACGGGGCCCCGGGGCCCGCTTCCGGTCGCAGTTCTGCTTCTGTTCGCTCCCTGAGGGTGGCGCCGTCGAGCTGGAGGGGTCCGCTGGAGGGCCGTAGCATTGTCTGTCTGTCATGACGTGTCTATTGAATTCGGCATGAGGGACCCCCGCTATTGTGAGTCTCCCGGTACCACCAAGACACAAAGCATGCCCCCCCCCACCCCACTTTTTATTCCTTTGCCCCCCCCTTTCACTTTCATCTTCCCTCCGCATGGACCAGCTCTCTCTCTCTGTTCCTTTTTCTCACATATGCATTTGGGGGGGACTCTCTTGTGGATGACAGATCTCTCCCGCCCAACTGAGCACCTCTGGCTGAGCTGTCCTGGGGGATTGTGGGTAATACATCTCCTCCCAGAGTTCAGGGTCGTCATGCACACACTTCACCTTTAGACACCTTAGGATCAATACTTATTCATTTTAAAACTACACTCAGATACATTTTCCTATATCGGTCTCCCCAGCCAGGTAATGTAATCAGTCTCTAAGCCTCTCTCAGATTTTCTTCATAGAATGTCCTCAACACACTGTCTCTCTGTCTATCTGGGTGACCAGTTGGAACTGTGTTAATTGAAACTCTCAGTCTGCTTAATGGATTACCATGATTTACCATGTCCTC
>JAABNY020000136.1:13139189-13152454 GCA_015164015.2 Brevimyrus niger
TTGGTACGCCCCTACCACCACCTATTCGTCCACACCCTTAAGACCAGAGTCAGGAGACCTTAACAGTCTGTGTAATAAAAACCATCAGGACCCCCCCCCCCCCCCCAAGACCACCGAAAACAATGCTTGAGAGAGACAGGATCACCCCCTACATCCATTAGTAAAAACACACAGACGGTGTTGCACTAGAAACGCTGCAGCAAGGCCTAGCTCAGCGATGGCAGAGACAGCATCACCCTAGGCTGAGGAGCACGCTTATTGCGATCTTGTACTTCAACAAGCAGAACATTGTATCAGCGAAGCAATGGTTGTGGGTTCGAATCCCGAGGTGCTCGCATAAATTGCAACTCTTCCCTCTACTGTAAGTTGCTTTCCGGCAAAAGATGAATGAGTAAAATGCAAATGCCTTCGAGAGCACGAGGACACGTCCGACACCATGTGCGAATGTCCGACACCATGTGACTAAGTGGACAGTGTGCTGAATTCTGCATGCTGCAGCTTGGACACTTCAAGAGACAGCCCTGGGTTCCATCACTGCCCGCCCTCCCAGTCGCTTGCACTGCATGCCACCGGTAATGTCAGAGGCTCACCCCCAGCCCACAAGGTCGCAGATGACAAGATCTCATCATCATGTTAATTTTCAGTACCTCCCCCTTGGTGACTTTGGCAGTCACCGGAGTCATCGCACCATCATTTGCTGAAAGGACATGCTATGATGAAAAAATGCCCACTATTTAGTTCGCAGTTTACAAATATAGTTATTTTGGCTGTTCTTGGATCAGCAGGGGGACACAAGTTGTTTCAGGTTTCGCTTTCGCATTAGCGTGCTAATACGTCTCTGTCCCTTGAAGCACCGGCTTAAATTGGACGCCTCTGTCCCCCGGTCTGACAATGAGCCTGAAGACGCTGCCAGAACGCCGCATTAAAAAGCCCACGGTGCCCGCTGCGTCATCCTCTTCAGTTGAGGAAGACTATCTTACTGGATCTTCGTCACCATCATGTGTCACTGCTGTCGCTGGGATGTGTGAGGCTCTCCCTGAGGGAGACCAGCAGGGCGGATCACAAAGCCGTGCGCTTCGCACGATGAATGTGATCATGCACCATGTTAGAGGGTCAGTGTGTGGTGTCCAGCCCTCTCTTTGGTCTGGTCAGATGAGCCGCTCTCCATTATATGGGGATTCTTAGAATTTCACAGCAGGTGATTCCAGGGACTGGTTCATCACAGCAATGTGAACCAGCTTTCTAAAAAAAAAAAAAAAAAAAAAAAGAGTCCCGAAGTAATACTTAGAGAAATCTTGAAGCTTCACAACACAGTGACGGGAGTTATTGTGCACCGCGGACAGGTGAATAATCTCCGCCTGTACCCCGAAGCTTTTCCATGGTAGAGGCCATGACCTGAGGACCACAGTGATGCTCAGTGATTTGTTCACACTTACATATATCTATTCTGATGAGTATCCAGTAATGACTGCAAGACAACTAAGGCAACAAAAGGTACGTTGACAGAATGTAGAACCAGAAATGTGAGTGTCAATGGTGAATGACACTAAACACAGAGACACTTGTCCTGTTTCTTAGATGACGTCCACCAAACTAACGGACAGAAGAGCCTATTTCAAGTCCTAATTTGGTCACAGTCCAAAGCTAGTTTTGGCAGCGGCTGGATTGAGAAGGACTTCTTTTCTGCTCACGTGAAAATCCAGCCTGCACCGTAGCCCTACTTCTGACACCGTTAAATGACGATGCAAACCTAATAAGGCACAATCACTGATTTTACACAGAGAAATGCCTGAATTAACTTTCTATTAACGTCAAAACTATATAATTTTGGGGGAAATAAATATATAGCCTAGTGGTCCGAAGTGAAGTCTTCTTCAACATGACCGTGCTCTTGCATGTAAATTTCAGAGAAGTTAGCGTCCTCTATGCCCGGCGAGTCAGTAACCTGATTAAAACATCCAAAATTGTCTTTACAGCATGCGACTCATATAATTACGGTTAATTTAACGCTCAGATTCTGCGTCATTAATTTGTATTCATTTAAAAGTAGTCTGGCATTGGCTTTTGAACCGGGGGACGGCGACTTGACTGTAAGTGAATGCAGGTCGCGTGGCGAATTAGCGCAGACCTCGTAGGCCAAATAAGGAGATTCCGATCGTTTATGCGCTATTAAGCCACGTAATTGGTCGGCCCGTAGTTTGCATATTACGCTATTAAACTAATGCGCTTTGCCCCTCTCTTAACACGACTGTTTAAGCCTCTGTGGCGACGTGGTAATGCATCGCATTACCGTCATAATTGCCACAAATGTTCTTTTGATTTAAACGATTTATGGTTAGGCGACTGCAATGTTGGTAAAATATAGTGCGAGCTAATCCAGCAATTTCTTTCAACTATTATAACTTTGGGAGTCTCGTGTGTTATGAGTGTAATATAATACATTTTATTATATTTAATAGAATATATACTAATTGCGTCTTCAGCTGCTTAACTTTTACATGCTCGGTATGATATGAGGTTACTTAGTTATTTTGTATGATTATTGTATCTCATATTTTTAACAAGTGTATTTTATGCCGCCACACACTTGTGTGAGGCACTAACTTAACATTCAGACGTTTGAAACAGTTTTACACTGTTCGTTTTTGAAATGATCATTTGGAATTTAAATAGACAGCAAACGTCAGAATGGAATATATTAAGCAATAATCGACCGTCCAACTGATCATCCATCCATCTCCTGAACCCGCTCGTACACACTTAATTCCATAAACTGCGCAGGTTAAGGAAAAGGAGACAGTAAATTTAATGAGTGTCTGGATTCTCAACTTCATAACCACAAGTACCGCCATAAATATAGCTTATATTTATATTAAAGCACATTAGAATGCAGTTTGAATTGAATCGGCAATAAAGTTTGTTGTAGACCTAGATTTTATAGGAATTTCAAGAAGATATATAAGAAGATTGTGATACCGCATAATCTTGAAAAGTTGTACTTTAGGTTTGTGTCCATACCTTCTCCCGGTTCTGTTTTATGCTATAATATGTCCGCGCGGCTCCAAACTCTTGGCTCCAAACCCATCGTGTTTCTGCCGGAACATTTTTCGAGTCCTTAGAGTTTCATCCTATTACTTGTGCTTCGCCCACATTCCAGAGGCACGCTGTCCGGGCGACCTTGTGATTTTTACATTGACCTCGACGTGCGAGGACACGGAAGCGGTGCCCTGCCCCTCACCTCGGGGCTGCCTCGGATTCGCAGACACCGTTACTGGAAGATGGGTTACCGAAAAGTAGACGGATAGAGCTGGAAAATGGCGCACCATGCAGGATGCAAACAAGTGTTTGCAAACACAGCCCAATACTATTGTGTTTGTAAACAAATTGTTTTTTAAATGCACCATTCCATGCTTTTCAAATTAATGTAATTAATTATATAGGAGATCATTACTTTATAATAATCTTAAACATTAAATTAATTTAACTATATCATAAGAAGGGACGTCGGTTAGACGCCAAAATCAGAACGAACTCAATAATTTCCAAAGGAACCAGATGAGAATTTTTTTCTAATACCTATTCAGAAGCCTGTCGTCTGCAATGCTTTTCCATCCCCCATTCTGTCATTTCTTCTGGGAGCATGCACCGTGGAAATACTCCTTTAGATATCTCCGAAAGGGGGGTTCGGCCAGGCCGGCAGCGGCGTTGTTTCGTTTGTCACTCTCTATAGCAACTGCCCGCCACCATTAAAAACGCCTCCATTCAAGTGGCATCATTCTGGATCGCAAGAAAAACGCCACCGTCGTCCGAAAAGGCAGCCGAACAGCGCGCTTCTGCCGTCAGTCTTCGCATCCCTAAAATGAAATAGTGTCACTTTCCAACTAAAATATATACACGAGGGGCTTATTACCAATACTACATGACTAATGTTTAAATAAGCTAAAGCTTTACTGTATAACTAGTACGGCCTTTATACATATGTATCTAGCCTAACTGCAAAACATGTCGTCATTTAATTTTTTTTTATCATCTAACGGTCTTAGTAGTAGGAGGAATGATGTGTTTTTGCGTAGCTCGTGAGTACGAGGTCAGTGTTTGGTCTATTATTCGCGTTTCAGATAAAGCAGTATTTTGTATAGAAAGCAAAGTTTAATATTATTTAAAAAGCTCAAACAACCAAAAGACCGCATTGGTGTGGTGATCTGCGTCTCACGCATCTGACGAAGCGCGAATCTGTGGCACCACTTACAAACACACGGTTTGGCACAAACATTGGCTAAATGTCGTTTTGGCACCATTTGTACCCCGAAATCTATTTTCCATTCACCGAGACCAAATCAATGCGAGAGAAGCCGCGTGCGATCTCCATAGAACCGGCGTAAAGGTTCCATCTGTCTGTGTACAAGTTTGTTTTACACCTCGGTACAGAATACCATCATGCCGTTGACATTTATGCACTTGGAATCGGATATTTCTTGCCTGCTGGAAATAGAAAAAAAAACTGTTATTTACAATTTACTAAAATAACAGCCTAATTTACCTACCTAAAAACCCGTGTATATCCATAGCTTTTAAATAATTTTCTTATTATTAATTTCCATTTCTATTCCAATTTAATAAACTTTTTTTTCTACTTTGTTGCAATCAAGAGGACATTCATGAATTCCCCTTTGAGGTTCAAAGCGTTTTTTTTCCTTTAAAACATTATTTCATAATTTAAGTGCGTCATATCCATGTTGTGTAATTAACTTTTGGCGTAATCATGGGGAAATAACACAGCAAAGACTTAATCCGTAAATTATTTGAAATGATATATTATTTTTTTGTTTATCAAACAAAACAAAGATCATCGTTACCTTTAACATTGTCACATTTAAAAAGTAAAACCCTTCGACTGACGTACTATTATTAAAAAAAAATACACTATGCGAGATTTAGACCCCTATGCATTTATATATATATATATATGTGTGTGTGTGTGTGTGTGTGTATAGACTCGCACACACACCAGTGCAATTAAAACGATCCCTTTTGTACGAGATAGTACCTACTTCACAGCTACTGCTATCTTGCTGACTTCCAATCAGCCACATAACACACCACACTGTAGTCTTCAGAATTCAGATAAAAAAGGTGACGCAATTGTGAATTTTCTCTCCATCAGGCATCTCTCGCAATTGCGAGGTGGGTAAATGCTGGGGTGTCATACCTACAACCGAAATGTCTGTTTTGGGGTGTATTGTGAGCTCTCAAATCTCTAGCATAAGAAATGTATTACCACTAGCTGTAATGCTATTTCAAATATAAAATATTTTGTATAAACCCCCACGTCAGATCACCTTACATCGACCGCTTATCGCGTCACACGGTAGATGGCAGAAGTGCAAGGTGGCTAATTAAACGTGATATTTCACGTCGACTGTTCGCGAAAGTTAATGCGCGCGCTTCCTCTGATCGTTCTCTCTGCTGCCGTCGTGTCGCGCTTCAGCTCTACAGGGGAACTCGCCTGGGGCAGGCAAAGCAGTCCGGTGGGGAATCTCAGGAGGTCCACGCACTGGATGCTCCGAGGGACAACCGCATCCATCAACCACCGCAGCCAATAAAGAGCGCAGTAGGGCGGAGCTCATGTGTTCGGGTCTGCATCCACTTGACGAGGGTCCTACAGACAGCCTGTAGCTGAAAGTAACTGTCAAATGCGCGGCTCCTTTAATGAGAGCGATCAGTCTGGGTCCGAGACTCATGGCGACTACAGCGTCTAACCATTACAATTTACTCACCTCCAGCGCGTCTATCGCGCATTCTGAGACGGGGAGCATGCAGCAAGCGACGACGTACAGAGATGGACAGAGCCTGCTGCAAAGTGAATACGCACTGCAGGCTAATAGTCACCCGCTCAGCCATGCACATCAGTGGATAGCCGCACTGTCACACGGTGAAGGAGCCCCGTGGACCTCCGGCACAATCAGCGATCCAGACGTCAAGCCCGCCGTGCAGAGCGCCAGGGACGAACTGCACAGTTCCAGCAGCCTGCAGCACCAACCGCGGCACCCTCATCTGGTACACCAGCAGCACGGAAACCATCTAAACGCAAGAGTATGGAGAACGACCACATCCTCTCACACGCAGAGCATGGCTACTAATAATAGCCAGAGTCTGATATACGCTCAGTCCGGATTCCCCATCAATGACTTGGTTACCGGCAGCAGACAGCCAATGCACCGGCACACCCTGAGAGACACCGAGGAGGACCACCACAGCCCGCTCATCAGTGACCAGGGCCACCCGGCGCCGCAACACCAGCACGACCACTCGGATGAAGACACACCAACCTCCGACGACTTGGAGCAGTTTGCCAAGCAGTTCAAGCAGCGCAGAATCAAACTGGGCTTCACGCAGGCGGACGTCGGCCTGGCTTTGGGAACCCTTTATGGAAACGTGTTTTCACAGACTACGATCTGCAGGTTCGAGGCCTTGCAGCTCAGTTTTAAGAACATGTGCAAGCTCAAACCTTTGCTAAACAAGTGGTTGGAGGAGGCAGATTCCTCCTCTGGGAGTCCCACCAGCTTGGACAAGATTGCGGCGCAGGGGAGGAAGAGGAAAAAACGAACTTCCATCGAGGTAAGCGTAAAAGGAGCATTGGAAAGTCATTTCTTAAAGTGTCCAAAGCCCGCAGCATCAGAAATAACCGCACTGGCGGACAGTCTTCAGCTAGAAAAAGAAGTGGTGAGAGTTTGGTTTTGTAACCGAAGACAGAAAGAGAAACGTATGACGCCTCCCGGAGGACCGGTACCGGGAGGAGAGGACGTATATGGGGACACGCCGCCTCACCACGTGGTCCAGACATAAGTTCAATGAAACAGCAACGGATCATCTTGAACTTTGTTGACTATGAAACCGTTCGTTTTTTCTCTAATTACTTACTAAGCACCGGGCTACTGTGGGCGATGCTGTGCACTTATATTTGGCCCGTCAGGCGGACACCGCAGGCGATGCAGTGAGTATCTTAACACGGACGGCAGCCCTGAGAGGGGAAGGACTGTCCTTAAAACGGAGAAGAAACTCTCCGGTTCATGCCCAGCACTGTGACACTTCCATAAAGTGTGCTCCCGCATTTTGGGAGAACCACCTCATTATGGGTTACACTGACAATAACATTACTGGAACCAGAAGACTTTTGTAGAAAATACAGAGAAACACTGAATGGTTTCTATTATTTTTGGATAGTTTCCATGTCCTTGATATGACAGACGAAGACTAAGAATTGTATTCAGTAATTAAACGCCATCTTTACCTTCTCATCGGGAGCTGAAGGGCTGACTGTCGGCTATGGTGTTGGTTACTTGTCCGTCTCGAGACATAATGAGATTTATCCGAATCACGCGTATTTATTATTATTATGATTATTATTATGATTATTATTATTATTATTATTATTATTATTATTACTACTACTACTACATAGTATTTTCATAATAGCTGAATCCATTCATTACATGCTAGACAATGTTCCATTAAAAGAGTTCATGTTTATGTACAGACTGGTACGGAGTTACCAAGGAAAAACAGATGCGCGTTCCCGATTTAAGGCCATCAGAGCGCGCCGTACACAAAGACGCACAGCAGCAGCTTGCAGAAAGGGCACGGAGGGGTTGTCTGGCTACTGAGCCCGGACACTTTTTGCCGATATTTCACCTCAGACGTCTAACGGAACACCCTGCTCACTTGTAAATACGTCACGGTTCAGTTTCCTTCACAATGGAGTGCTTTCATTTAAACGATTTCTAAAACAAAACAGGTTTTAACTGTTTAAAATTATTTTTTTATCCAGATGATTTTTGCATAATTTTGTATTGCATTTTAATACATGATGCTTTTATTTAAAGTAATCTAAAGCAGGAACATTGCTCACTATTTGTTGTTTAAAGTGTCACACTCATATCTCCATATGAGCCGCTGCTGGTGTTTTACCTGAGTTCTTTTATGGAGACTAATTACGTCGTTATTTATGACCTTGTCTCTCGAGTTCATGCTGAGTGGCCGTCATTGTCGCCGGCTGTTTAGAAATCATATGAAGATAAAACATGTGGGTGTTTTTTTGTAGGTTCGTTTAAAAACGAACATAGTATTTCACACGATTTAAAAAAACGAGCAACATAAGCCCCCAAACAACTAGTTTTTAAAAGTTGCGTCTTATTTAAAAAGATTTTAATTAGGCCCGAAATTATTTGTTCCGTTGTATGGCTTACATATAAATAACCCAGCATGAATCAATATTGCTTTTCACATTTTTTTCATATTCATGTGGAGTAAGCAAGGACACATTTTTCATGCTGTTTTTCCCAGTTCGCTTAGAAGTTAAAAATCATCGCTCACAGATGTTGTGATAATGTTGGTTTTTGAAGGTTACACAGATTCAACAGTCATATTTCGTTGTTATTTGTATCTATGTGACTTTAAACACAGTGTTTATTATTCCGTGTGTGTACATGCTGCCCGGAGGAACGTGGTCACACCGTTTCGAAGTCGCCTGCTTTCTGGTACCTTGTTTGATAAAACCAACGAAATGGACTCCGTAACCACTCTATCAGTAGCTTTAATTAATGGACTAATTAACTGGCTGAGAAACTGTGATTTGTTTTTCGTTTTTGTTTTCCTGTTTGTCACATTCTGTTTGATTTGGATAAACTTGCGGGGAAATAAAACATACACAAAGGTAATAACAGGCTAATGTTTCGGCGATAATTCATTCAAACAAACGAACGATTGCCTCTGATTTTGCCAGTACTATCATTGTTTACATTTGCATTTTCTTCAACAGAAATCCATGCATCTTTAATTTAATAGTTGGTTTACCTGTTGCAAAACTGACCATGTACTGCATAAGCAGTTATGGTATAGATGGATGGTTGAACGGATGGATGATGAATGGATGGATGGATGATGGATGGAATTGCGAAAATACTTATATCTCATGCTGGAACAACTATACGAATTGAAGGAAAGGCAGGAATTGCGTGAACATAGACTTACATATAATTTTTTAAAGTATCAGCCTATGCGATTTCCCACAATAGTTTCTAATATATTTATATTACCCCCTGAGAATTAGCCGGCGTTGAGTGAGGTGCATGAATGCATGTTAGAAGGACTCCCTGTGTTTTTCGGTTACTCCTGTATAGTTTCCTTTAGGGATTCATGAAGTTTTTTTTCCTCTTGCAATGACTCCGCGCAACAGGTCATTGTAATTAGTATGAAAACGGTCATCATACCCTGCGGCTTTAAGATGACAGATAGACCGCCCTCTACCGAGAGAAACTGCGCGTGTGAAGCGTTTCAGGGTCTCAGGAACAGATTTTTAAAAATATACATCAGGGTCCAATCTGTACTGACACATACTGGATGGTGTACCAGTTTTGGAAAGGCTTGTACGACAGTAATTTAGAAAAATTAACAACGTAAGATTATTTTGTATTTCATTATGCATCTATTACCCTAAACAATATAAATAATTTATTATTCAATATAATATCAAATTGATATGTAATATCAATTTAATATATGTAATTTGCATATTTCCAAAAGTACAGGTAAAATTAAACAGTATGTGTCGAGCCCGGATATATTCGATATAATGTTAAGAAATTTTGATTGTTTTCCATTGTCAAACACTTTCAGAAAAACCGCCAGGCCTGCTCTCTTTATTTGTCATGCTCCACTTGACTACCTTAACTATCTTTCGTCATTTCCGAGATATTTCAGCTGTGCCCCACTGCCGGAAGTGTGTGATTACTTGTGTCATATTATTTTGGAAAATCTCTTGATAAGATCATGGCCTTTTATCAGTGCCGGTGGATTAAAGAGATAGCAAGGCTGCCTGTCTCAAGGTGTTTTAATTAAAAATTGTAAATTTATATGATCTACACTAACAAAATATAAACACACAAAACATTATAGGTTAATATCAGCATCGGGTTTGATACAGTTTCTGCTCAGCTGACCAGATCCATATTAAATCCATATGACGCTGATTGCTGGGTTGTTCTAATTTAATTGGCACGTCAGATACCCCCCCAAATCCCTCAAATACGCCCCGGTGTGCGTATGTACCATTTGTTTTCCTTAGGCCTATGTAAAGTTATTATAGGTAAATTCAAGCTTTAAGGTCGCTCTAACCATGTCTTTCAGATATATTTTCTTTCAATCTATTGTTGATAATAAAAACCCATTAGTGTAATTAGTTATCGATTAGTTGAGCGGGTAAAACGCGTTTTTCGTGTCCCATCGCGACAAGTCTCCTATCGGCAGCTATAAATAACCTTTGTGTCTTTAGCGACACCAGAACCGGTCGGTCCCACATAAATATGTCACGATCTCCTGGTCTGAACATAAAACACCAGCTAATATATATATGACGCACATATTCAGCACGTTACATCACGGTAAATTAGCTTAGATAAATGGAGATTTACATTCAGAACAGACCACTGCAATTACAATCGTTTACTGTGGCTGGATTCATGTTTTTTTTTTTTTTTTTTTGCACCGCTGGGTACAAACTTAAATAGCATTCAGTTTGCTAAATTTAAATGCGTTGCGCTAATGGTAACTCCGGCTTATTTACCGCATGCAATAGATATATCACAATAAATATTTGTGATGCCCACTACAGAAATATCCGAATTATGCCTTCCCCCACCAAAACTGAAACCTCAGTAGAATTGGCCCAACAGAAACTAGATCTATGTTCAAAATAACTGAAAATACCCTAACCTTTAGCATACCTTAACTAAATGTATCTTGAGCATTCCCAGCTGAATACTTAAGCAAACATTGCTGCTAAATGAGTCACACGATAAATAGGAAGCAACCTTGCTCTGCTCGGGTTCAAGCTACATTCACTTGATCATGATTCTATACACGTAGTGAGACCAGATGCGTCTTCAATCCAGTGTGACACCAGATACAAATGCAAGGCCTGGTATAAAATCACAATTAAAGACATGGAAAACTATTTATAATCTATGACATTAGTGTATGATTATCCGCAATTACATGTGACAATCGATATTATATGTTTGATGAACGTATATTAAATATTTGAGCACGAACTTTAATGACTGTCCAATAACAGGTCTGTAACAAGAGAGATTGTTGGTGGAACGGTGTCAGGCAAACAAACAGCTAAGAAAAATAACATCTGAAAACATAAAGTTCTGATGTCAGAAATCCAAAGCCTACAGTTGTGGAGGAGAGTGAGCAGCTCCCAGTCCAAAACACAGAGGGAGCTCTGAAAAGGCATACAAACACACACAGGTTCGTAATTATATCTTTGTGGGGACTCTCCATTCGTTTCTAGGGACATTTGGTCCTCACAATGTAATATAAAACTAATGCACACACATCTGACCTGTCCATTTCACACATCCCGCCCTAAAGCCAATCAGATGCAGCTGAGCTAACCACAGCCACGCCCCCATCATTTAGCCAGGTGCTCTGGTCCAGCTTTTATTTAAAATGCCTGCACAGACCTGGCAGCTCATTAGCCAAGATGACGTATAACCATCCTGGGCCAGTAGGAGGCAGACTAACCACATGGAGCCGAATTCTGTGCATTTGCAGGAAGAAATGGGGCCAGCTGGGGGGGGGGGGGGGGGATTCGGGGGGGACAGAGGGTTAAGTGAGACGAGTCTCGAACCCAGACCCAGCAGTGCACCGGGACTGTTCACTGGACCAGCTGTTGTGGCTCCATCCTCGCCCTCAAACCTCTCTGCATGGCTGAGTTTCCGATGCCACTGGACAGCCCTGGCATGGCCTAGTTGTGCTCAGCAGCCACATTGGCAGCGGAACGACTGGCATCGACCCTCTTCAAGCTTCTGCCATCATGCTCCCAGTATCCATCTGTCCAGGGAACCTGGATTCTCTTTGGAGTAGATGCTTTGGAACCATGTACTAAAATGACCTGTGGCTAAAAGGCTCTGTGTCACATGACAGGGGTCACATGATCCGGCATCGTCATGGACACCCATCAATTGTCAGCGCATACCGGTGGCATCTCACATGGCGCTCTCTGCATCACCAAACAGATGGCACACCTGGTACCTTAAATCCTCAGGGACATCAGACCGCTGTCATCTTTAATGCCGGCACCTTCTGTCTTCCCCGTTTATTTGAAACGCCATCAGGTTCACACTCCAGCTGTCCAAAGAAGTGTCTGCAGAAAGATCCGGATCAGCCATGCTAGCGAGCTTCATGCTGGGTTACCGATGAGCTTGTTGTGAGCTCTTCATCCCAACCAATGTGGTCCACCCCACCAGCAGGAGGCGCAATGCCTAGTTTATAGGAGTTTTTTCAGTCGGGGAAAAGAGCGATGTTCTCGGTAGAATAGTCACATCTGTACTGGGCCCTTGAGCATGGCCCTTACTCTCCTCCAAAAAAAAAATAAAAAGTCCCAGGGCACTGGATAAGTAAGTAGTTAATTTATTTTCCACCTTTTCACCTTTCAAGAACGAATGTCACAAAGTGCTTTGCAGGAAATAAGATAGATAGATGATAGATAGGCAGACAGACAGACAGACACAGACAGATAGATAAATAATGACCCCACACCCAGACCCCAGGCTCTGCCCTTGGTTGGTGTGTGTATACAGTATACATATGTGTGAGTCACAAAGGAGAGAAATATGGAATATGGAGAATAACTCCAGTATACTTCTACACAAGGCAAATAAAGTATCATTTCAAATGAGGTAGGCATCTTAAAAAACATTAAAATAATGACAGCAACTCACTGTATTACACTCATGGTAATATTACCTAAATGACTGCAGTTAATGCTTTTACTGTTAGACATCTAAAATATAAAAATAAGACAGATCTGCTGACCACAACTTCAGTCTGAGAAAAATGCTAATAAATAAGGCTGGATTTTCTTCTGCTGCTCTCCTCATCTGCCCCAGGTCCGGCGACTCAGTGGCGTTTCAGCACCTGCCAGGCTGCCATGGGGGGCAGTACAACCCCCCGCAGACTTCATTAAACTGTCCTCCAACAGGTCATTAAAACAGCGGCACTGTAAAGAGGCACAAAAACACCAGGCCGAGGCCCAAAGAATCACTGCAGGTCGTCAGTGGGCAGCTTAACGAGCCTCTCAGGGCCTGGATGGTGCCACACGCAGACAGAAAGACAGACCGGCAGACAGACACACATACACACAAACGCAGACAGAAAGCCAGACAGACACACATACACTCAAACGCAGACAGAAAGCC
>JAABNY020000136.1:13152554-13167083 GCA_015164015.2 Brevimyrus niger
CAGACAGACACACATACACACAAACGCAGACAGAAAGCCAGACAGACACACATACACTCAAACGCAGACAGAAAGCCAGACAGACATGCACACACAAAGACACAGACACATACAAATATAAAGACACACACACACACACACACACACACACACACACACACACACACACACACACACACACACAAAGGCACACAAACACGGACAGAGACACTCCCCTAACACAGGCCGCCGGACAGTAAATCCTTTCGGTCAGGGAAGACAAAAGGAGAGGTCTGGAGTCTGGTCGGATTCTTTCACAATTTTCACTTTATTAAATCCAGGTGTACAAGAAGAAAAAAAAGCGGAGGCACGGATCAGTGCTGGGTTCTGCAGAGGTTAGGCTTAGGGTTATGGGTGAGACTTCAGTGCTCAGACTCAAAACCACCGGGAGATCGAGCGGAATTACAGGCATACAGGACGCTAATCGGTTAATGTGCTTCTTCCGACAGTGTGCGCGTGTAAACGCTCTCAACGTCCAAGACCGGGAGGCGCTTGCACACGCAGGAAATGCATGCAGCTCGCCACTCGTTCCCCGCAATCCGCACATACATCAGCATGTTTGTGCTTTTGCGTGTATTTGCAGCATCTAATTTGTTCCATGACGTCGACACCAAGACAGCACAGCCCCCCTTCAACAAAATAAACAAGCAACACACGACACCGTTACAGGAAAATCGGCGAGAATTTTCTAAACATATGCAGTAACGTGGGCGCCTTGCCCTGCGTCGCCATGCTGTTATTGTGGCTGCCCATCCAAGACGCATGCTTCGCATAATGCGCCTCGGCAGTCTGATGCCCGCAGTGACGTATCCGGCGTGAGCAACACGCCGCATGTCCGGCGGGCAGAGCGCGTCGATGGGCTGCTTCGCAATGCGACTCAGGCGGTGACTGTGTGCCGCCCGGACAAGGTGGCGACTGAGACGCCATTAACTCGGGACGTCTGAGTCTCTGCAGATCAGCTGCAGATTTTCCCATCATGCCCGGGGCTCCAGCGGCCAGGGGAGTGGCAGTATATAATCTCCACCCTCCTCCACCTAAGGCACAACAATGTCTCATAAACAGAGATGAGGACGGACGGGAAAAAAAAAAATAATCAGGCATCTTCTTTAGCACCCGAACTCCATCCTAAGCAGACAGGAGCAACACTGAACATGGTCTTTCAGTGAGGAGATCCACAAACACATGCGTTCACCTAAGGGCATCAGTGCTGATGTAGAGTGGATGCATCCATCTGCCTGACCTCTGCACCTTCATTCTGCATAGAAAGACAGTTTAACGGGGGTAATCATCCCAGCAGAGGTGGGTGGAGAGATTGAGGGACCAGCTACTCCGGGCTATAATAACAATGCAGTGGGAAATCAAGCCCTGAGATTAGTATCCTTGCCAACACTGAAAAGGAGATGGAGGACTATCTTAGAAGAATTAGTGAAGCCCCAAAGAACCGGTAGACCACGACCGGATGAGTCAGAGCAGCCGCCGCAGACCTCGTCACGGCCGGGGCGGCCGCGCTCCCCGGTCACTGGGTGAAGCTCTTCTTGATGGCCACGCCGGGGAATTGGGCGCTCAGCTCCTGGACGACGCGCGCGTCTATCTGCGAGCAGAAGGACACGTCGAGAAGCAGCAGGCCGGAGCAGGAGCGGAGCAGCTTCCACAGGGAAGCCGGGCTCACCATCCGGGTCCCTGCGGCACGGACACACAGCGGTCAGACCCCACGGCACCGCTAACCGCCACTGCCACAGGGATGTTTACAGCACTGCTAACCCCGGAGCGCACTGACGCCGCCTGCTCCCAGCGTCCCCAGGAAGCAAAGTCAGTACCGGCAGGTGAGCAGTAAGCACACTGACCGGAGGCAGCGGCATCTAAGACTGGAGGGAAGTGTCAGAACAGGCCCAAGGGCTTCAGATTCAACTTATTTCTCTGGCCAGAAATGTCACATTTAAATATTTCTTTTCAAGAACATAAAGGAAATTTCTTATTCTTTTTGCTTTGTTATTATTCTTTTTCAAAAAGCATGCTGAAATCCACACGAATGCAGCCTTTTTTCAGCTTTCTCCTGCTAAAATACTGGTCAATTTCACACTCAATTTTCTCAAAGAAGCGTACAAAAAAACCCCCAAAAAAACTAGGTATCAAAGTAAAGCTTGAAAAACAGGGGATTTGTAGTGAAATCCCACAAGCCCGTCGGGGAAATTAAAGTGAAGTCCCCGTGCCGACTCAAAAAGCATCAAATTAATGAATAAAATGTAAATGTTAATTTGGTATTAATATAAAATATTCTGGCTTATTAAATGAAACCAGGGTCAATTTTTAATTTTTGCCTGCCGGGACCTAATGGGATTCAAGGGTTTTATTTATCGCGCGCGAGGCACGCAGTCCGACAGTGAGAGGCGAGGGGCTGGACTGCCATAAGAAACACTGACAGCAGTAAGACCAACGCCAATCCCCCAGAAGGTGAAGGACGAGACTCACCCAGGATGTCGAGGTGCTGGAGGGCGGGGCAGCCGGCAGCCAGCTCCTCGATGTCCGAATCGCACACGGTCCGATTGGCGGTGAGGAAGAGCTTGCGCAGACGGGGCAACTGCCGGGCCAGGCTCTGGAAGCAGCCGGAACTGCCCTGCAGAGTGGAGCACCAGCCCAGGTCGAGCTCCTCCAGCATCCGGCAGCCGGACGCCAGGTCCGCCAGGCCGTGCTCGGTCAGGTTCTTGCAGCGCCACAGGTCCAGCGAGAGCAGCGAGCGGCAGCGCGTGCTCAGCAGGCTGGCCACCGCGTCGTAGTCTTCGATCTGCGGGCGCCACATCAGCACACTCAAAGCACCAATCACGCGTACATTAATGTGCGCGGGGGGCGGGCCTCACCATTACGCAACTGCCCAGGTTAAGATGTTTCAGCTCGGTGCAGAAGGTGAGGATGTTCAATATGGCCGTTTGCTGCAGTCAGGAGGAAGACCCCCCCCCCAACCAAACAGGAAAAAGAGGATTAGGATTTGGTTACACACAGAAATCTGCCTGATGGACTATACAAATATAATATTAGAAAAATGCTTTAAAAATCTTTAGGTTGAGGGATGTGTTACTGATCAGCCTCCTATCCCAGCCCACAGCAGCCACACACACCCACAAGCTGAGCAGCTATAATCAGTGGGGTACCTCATGGTTCTGTATTCGGACCATTCCTCTTTTGAAACGTTAATTTCCCAGCCTTCTGCAGCCTGGAATGACAACCCAGCCGCCCCCCCTCCGCAACGCCGCGCCCCACCGCGCCTCACCTCCACCTTGGTGCGGTACAGCACCAGCCTCCGCAGCTGCGTCAGCTTGGCGATGTGCCCGAAGGCTTGGGGCTGCAGCCGGTCACAGGAAGAGAGGTTGAGCTCCTGCAGGCCCGTGCAGGTCTGGGAGATCACCTCCAGGCAGGCCTCGGTCAGGAAGTGGCAGCAGGACAGTTCCAGGCAGACCAAGCCCTGCCCACATGCCTTAATGAAGCTAGATGGGAAGGAGAGGGATTCCCTGCCCATCAGGACTACAGCAGACACCCCCCCCCCCCAAACACACACACAGCTCCACTAAATAGCCCCTCAAGGCACAGTGCTATGGTACAGACTGCATTAAAGGAACCACAAAAGAGAAACTTGAATTGGTTCACTATGTTTTACAGCGTAAAATACTTATTCGCTGCACATTATGTTACATACTGCATATAACACTAATGCCCAGGCGCACCTGCAGAAGCCAGTGACGGTCAGGGCCCCGCGGTTCCCCGTCCAGGACAGGTTGATCCTCTGGACCATGGTGCAGCACCTCTGCAGGTAGCCCAGGGAGGCGTCGCTCAGCCAGGCCCAGTAGGGCTGCAGGCTCAGCTGGACGTACTGTAGCGGGTCACAGCAGTGCTGCCTCAGCAGCTTGCAGGTCTGGGCCAATCGGCACAGGTCTGGCAGGGTCAGGTGACTCACGACGAGCTGGATCAGCTTCGGCGAGGCACGGGCACGAGACGGGGCGTCAGACCGGGACGGGACGGGCGGGGCGACCAAAGACCCGAGGATCCAAAGCTGGGAAGCGTGCAACACCTACCTCGTAGGGAAGCTTATCGAAGTAGCCGTTCCCCGAGCCCCGCTTGGCGTCTTCAGCCTGTCTACCGTAGCACGCCTCCAGCTCCCTCTCGTCCTCCTCTCCGTCACTCAGATCGCTCATGTCCAGCATAGGGGTCTTGTATAGCGCCATGACGGGGCGCTCCCTGACCCCGCGCAGGATGACGGCATCCAGCTCCGTGTAGTAGTCCAGCAGGGAGCTGTTCACCTCCAGCCGGATCAGGTTGGTGGCGAAGCTGATCTGCTTGACGCTGGGAGAAAACTGCCGGGCCTGTGGGTTCAGGCTCTTGGTGGGCTCCCCCGCCCACAGCACCTCCCACCTGGGGGGAGGGAGAGGCGCGAGTCAGCGCTGGCATCATCCCCGACACCCCTCGCCTCCGCCGGCACCCGGCCTTCCAGGTTTTGGCAGCTGCAAGTGCTTTCAAGCAATAAAAAGCGGAACCCCTGGACACAAAAACAGCTTCTTCCCAAAAGCTGCAGTAACTATTAATCAGTGATCTTCATAATGTACTTCATAATTTTTTTGCGCCCTTTGCACATCAATTTTTTTCTCGCTGGCACCCTGACATTACATTGTTCTTACCCTCCAGTCAGTACATTTACTTACACAGATTTGTTCAGATTATGTTCTTGTATACGCATATAAATATTTTAAAGACTTCTGCTCTCACGTCTGCACCTTCCGTACCAAGCGAGTTTCCTCGCGCACGCCTGTGTTTGGCGAATAAACCTGATTCGGATTCCGAGACAGCGACGCCGAGGAGGCTACCTGACGTCGGCAGGTGGGTTCTGGGTAAAGGGGTTGAGGGAGCAGGCCAGGATCTGGACAATTCCGCCTGGGTGGTAGGTTTCCAGCACTTCCAGGGCAGTGGGGTAGACGGGCTCCTCGAAGCCCAGCTCGATGTAATCCTGGCTGTGAAAGGACAGGGGCATCCTGGGGAATGGCTGCGGCGTGCTGGAGCACTGTTCCCACCAGGGGCCGTACATGCGGAACACGGCGGTCTGGGTGAAGTCCCCGGAGCTGGGGTAGACGTTGGGCAGGCCAGCCAGGTTCCACATAGTGTAAGACATGCTGTTCTCACTGCCATAGTGGGAGCTGAAGTCCAGCACCTCCTTAGCGTACTGTTTCACCTCCACGCTCAGGGGCAGCGTGCGCTGGTTGCATTCCACGGCCCGCCGGCTGGTGAGAACCTCGCCCCGGGTTCCGCTTCTGGACCGGCGCCGCAGACAGATATAGTAAAACATGCCCAGTAGGGTTAGCATACGGAAGGACTGGCCCGGGACCGGGGGAAAGGCCAGAAGCAGGACCAGGCAGCACTCTGAACTAATCAGCTCAGGCTACGGGATCAAACGCATGCAGCACCTGCAGGTCAGACAGAGAGAGACAGAGCGTGACAGCAACAAGCTCATGAGCATCAGTCACCACAGTGACTGGCCAGAAGGGGGCAGTACCCGTAAACCGGCATGACGATATGCAATTCCACTGTCATTAAGTCGATTTCATCAGGGAATGTGAAGGTGTGACATTGGCTGTACTGCTAAACCCATGAGAGGTGGGTATGGAGTAAGGAATGCAAACGTCTCTGTGGGCTGGTGAGAAACACAGACACACACGGATGTAGTTTCACGCCAGGGAAATCACAGACATTAGGTTATTGTTAATATCACCCTAGCAATAAGAATTTGAAGCTCAAGCATTAGGCGTTCATGCACTAGTTTTGTGTCTATTATTGACCACGTTGTAACTGCGGGGAAAGTATCTGTTCCAAAAAAAATAAAATAAAAAATAATTTCTCTGACATTAACTATACATCATTAGTTTACGCACACTAAATGCATCAAACAGCCTTCAGCGGATATGCTGTCATCTCCATTAGGGTTTTATCAAATTTTGTTCAATGTTTCAGCGAGATCTACAAAAAAAACTGGAGAGGTTTGAGTATATACGGGGATTCTTAATTACATTTAGGTTAAAGCGCTGCTTTATGTTACCCGTTGCTCACATTTCGACTGTCATCGGCACCTTTATGGGCGAGGAAGATCACTATCACCATCGCGGCATTCAGCCTGCCAGCTATGAACCACCACCTGACTGACAGATTATAAACGGGTAGCCGATACAGAACCGGCCCGAGCGGGGCTTCACCGACAAGACGCGTTTCGGAATCTACTGCAAAGTATAGCACGGGTGCCCTTGTCGTCGCTCATAAAGACGGGCGCAGCCATCACGTCCAATTTTGCTGAGACGTAAAATTTGGCTGCTGGGCTAAGTAACAGCAGGCGTCCCGCAGGTGCTATATAAATAAACTTGACTTGCTCGCAGAGGTAGAAGACGGGGTTATAAACTAACAGTTAAGCAGCAGAAGTACTGCAGCTAAAGTATTATAACATTTTATTGACATTACTTACGGTATATCCAAATACCAGTGAAAATAATACAGGCGCCTCCGTGACATTTCTAAATCCATGTAGAAAACGCCAGCGATCGCATGGTACCATCATTTCCCGTCCGGACCGTAAACATCCGGCTCCTCGCCCTTGCCCCTGGGGCTTGTGGGAAATGTAGTTCCAACGTTATTATTCCAAGTATGTTTTAACTGTATCAACTCAGACACTTGATTGAATGTATTGTTAAATTTGTTAATAGTTAAGAACATCAGAATTGGCTTCTGTTAAAATTTGATATAGACTTAAATAAGTCTGTACCATTTCAACAGCATCGAACATCGATAATCAATTATAAGGACTATTATTATAAGTATTATATATAAGGAATTATTTTTACACGTACACTTATAACCCAGCTCACCTGCGTGTCAGAGTGGTGGGGTACCTGGTTTTCATTTGTAATTATCTTGTATATATGTCTGCTTTTTGGAGGAGGAAATAATTCAGTCGCAGCTCTGAATGTGTCGATTTCGGGGAGTTAGTCGTAAAAGTAAAATCTTTATAAACATCTTCTAGTGACAAAATAAAATATTTTACGCAGTACATAAATGGGTCTTACTTTGTGCGCAAAGACAAGACTGTCGTTTTTCTTATCAAAGCCCGCCATTAGGACGCACCTAATCTCTCACATTGGTTATGTACAACAAACTGTTCCGATAAACCATGACCAGCAGGGAGTTCCGATGTCACTTGCACCATTGCCAAGTAACAGCAGTTAGAGGTGTGATGTGGCTCGGCAGGTTAGGACCCATGATTGAGAAATCGTTGGATAGCTGGCAGAGTTGGCAGAGCTGGGACCTGCAGCTACAAGTGACCGGGGAGTGGGCAGTGCCCAGGCAGATCATTCGCCCACCCAACAGAGACAGTTCGAATCTAATCAATTCTTTGATGATTTAATAGAATCACTGTATTAGAAAACAACACCCACCCCCACGAATTCAAACACTGGTGCCGATTAGCATATCCAAATTCTGATTCTAGGACGGCATCCTGAATCATGGCACTGCCACTGGGACAGAATGATACCCCGCTGAGGTCCTTAGCTCCAGGAACTGGCAGACCCTGCTCTCTGCTCCTCATGTGTACTTGCTTTGCGTGATTTTTAGTGCCCACTAAATTAGTAAATGTAAAATACAGAGTGTGTGGGGGGGGGGGGGGCACATGAAAGCAGGCCTCAGACATCAGTTCTGTTTGTTGGACCACCCTCTATAGTTCCACCACACGCAGTTACACGAGTAAACAGCAATTTGAGTGCATTTATAAGTGTGAAAAAAAATCCATTGTAAGCGTAATCGCAATGGCGGTCGCGAGTGTCCGCTATTGTTATTTTGAGGGTCGCGGGCTGAGCGGTTTGGAAACCCATGTTTTAGGATATTTGATTACTTACCCAGATTTCTCACTTATAAACAACAGGGTGTTGCCTGTGTGGTTCACAGTGGTGATGATTTTGGGGGTGTTTCCTGCAGCTACCACAATGGCCGAGCCAGATCTGGGCCCCTGGGTTTTACCATTTTGAATTGGCACCACGGCCTTGTTGGCGTGAAAGACCTATTTGCATATGTGTGCCCGCATATGTTTGGCTTTGAGGTTTTCCGCGCCGGCTCTGCTGTAGCTCGTCCTCCCGGTAACCATCACTTTACGGAATGAAAGCCTAATTGTTTTGAAATAGCAAATAGAACATTTGTCCGCGGAAATGCCGAGGAAGTGAGGCCACGTGACATTTGCTCGCCACACCGAGCACACGTGCAGTTCCCCGGGGTCACCCTCCGTATTGTTGCAGCCCCCGTCACTCCACCGTTAACGGAGAGAGTAAAATATGCATGGACCTGCTCTTGGCTGGCATTTGTGTAGATGAAGGATCTGTCCAGCAACAGGCACACTGTTGATTTGAGCAGGCTTTGTCTACACAAAGAGCAAGCAGTCTCCACGGAGTCCTGGCTGGCCAATCTCTCATTAGCGAGAGGCCTGCACCACAATAGGGCCAGATAATTACCCTGAATCACTCAAACGTTTAGCCCAAAACACACCTTACGTCACCACAACTCTATTTCAATGGTTATTTCATGAAAAATGCCACCTGGCTTTTCTATATAAAACACAAAAGAATAAACGCTTGGTAACTTTTTAAACAAAGGGCATTAGATTAATCTTATTATCTCATTAAAATCCTATTAAAACTCTATTGAAACTGTGATCATTTGACTCTTCGGTAAATGTAAAAGGCATCACATAGCCTGCAAATGGAAATAAAGTGAGCCTCTACAGAGGAATCAAAAACCATTTAATGAAATAAACGTTTACCTTCGTAACTCAAATGAATTTTATCAAAAAAATGAAAAATCTGTGTCTGAAAAAAAGCTAATCGTCGATCCATGCACCTTCCACATCCTTCAACGCTAAAGTCAGGTATTCTAAGACAAATAGTCAGAGACTGGATCAAACGATTTAGAGGAGATAACGAGGCAGAATGAATCTGAATAATGCTGTCAGTGATACCGATGGAGGTTCCCACACACATATTATGGCCACGGATAAGAAAACACAGGATAACACAGGCAGAAAAAATGTGGCTATAAAGACTGTGGGTCGTTCTTTTAACCCAGTTGACTTTAATGTTCTGAGTGCAGTAGGTTGGACCCGGCCCAGCTGGGTGTCATTCGTGAGGTTTGGTACTGAAAGCACGGACACTCTAATCTGAATACATAATATGGGGGCACGCGCACAAGGCTGGACTTGGGTTGGCGATATGACGCCCAATGTGTATACACACCCTGCCAGATAATTAATCACCAACGCGTGGCTCGTCGGACGGCCTGACGAATCGCGGGGGCTTCGCATTCCACGTCACACAGCTTCTCACACCATCCCCTCTCCAGGCTCCCGAACCCGAGAGCGACGGTGCAGTGGATCCGGAAAACGGACCCAGTGCTCATCAGCAGCCGGGCGACGTCGTCCCACAGCAGAAGCATAAAGGAATGAAGGCACAGGGGGACAAAAGACATTAACCGCCGTGGCTGCAAAAATACTGCTAAAAATGCACAGAAGGTTAGGGTTTGAATCATAAATACATGGCTGCGTTGGACATCTGCTGCCAATACAGGGGTGACTTTAGGAGAGGTTTTGAAGTAGCTCAGCTGACACACTGATAGATATAATATCATAGTTTTACCCAAACATGAAGACAATTTAAGCACCATTTTTTGACTGTCTGAGACTTTTGCACTGTAATATATATTTATAAAATGTTAATATAGTTATTTTGTCCAAATTTTTTTTTAACCTTTATTTCACCAGGTTTGTCCCTTTGAGATCACAGATCTCTTTTGCAATGGAGACCTGGCAAAGGTAGCAGCAACACAGTGTCAGTGCAAAGTCTTACATAATATTGCAAAAAACATAATCAGATTATACATTTACATACAGGCAGCCTAATGAAAGATTCATTCTGTTGATCAATCTGCCCATTTATGCTCCACCCTGTTCAGCTCCTCACTGGGCCCGGAGCCTCTCTCACGCAGCACGGAGCACAGGACTGAGGTTCACCCTGGACAGGATGTCTGAGTGGCAGTGTAGGACCCTATGGCCATCATCCAGAGTCATGCAGTAAGAGTGGTGGACTCCCTGCCGTTCCCTGGGTTCATTCCTCCACAACTACGTAAAAGTCCTACACCTTTGGTGGAGCTGCAATAGTCGCTCTTGCCGTTTTTTTGAGACCGGCCCGTAAGAAGACAAGCGGACTGAACTGCGCAAACCACCGGAATCGGGGCGGTGTTCCATTAATTAGGCCGGAGGAATAAACGCGACCTGTATTTAAATGTCGGAGTCTGATGTCCACAGGAGGAACAGCTGAGGTGCTGAGGAGGGCAGGCCTCCGTCTGACAGGCGAGCAGCGCCTGTGAATGATGCCCACCATTAGCTGGATGTAGGTCTCTCTACAGCCACTGTTCCTTGACTATTTGGCAGTGCAGAGATAGAGTGACGCTTATGCTCCCGCATGCAGACCATCATCCATCACTAAGTGCATCTGTCTGTCCCTGTGAAAGCGCTACTCTCCTGTCCCTACTGATAAATTATTCCCCAGAAGCTTGGTCAGGCTCTAAACACCGAGCAAGAAACTTTAATGTCCTTCCACCTTTCCGCCCCTCTAAATCACCACTAAATCGGCCAATATGGTTTTCTAGCAAATAGTGACAATTATTTGACTGTGTTTATTGGCAATGAAAAGACATTCCCCTTTACAGTGGCTCTCTGAAAGGCTCATCCACGACTCATCCATGTTCAGAGAGTGTGCCTGGCATGGCCTCACATGAGCATTATATTTGGGGCAGTAGTATCCTCTTCTAAAGGCTTCTCCAGATCTCCACGCACCAGCCAAACGTGACCACCAGAGGGCAGAACGTCACCATGCATCTCTGCATGTTGTGCTCCGCTCGCCACGGAGAGAGCCCCTTCTTCAGGTCTCCCTGTCGGTGGGACGTTTCTGTTTTTTGGACGCACGGCCTCCATGGAGACGTTACAGACCCAGACGGGAGCGATGCAGACGTACTGTGGACGTCTCTCCCACCGCCGCAGCCTGAGCCGTCACTCTGACCGTCACGAGGAGCCAATTAAAAGCCAAGTTCACTAATACCATCCTGTGGTAAATCTACAAGTATATTAGGAAACGTCTATTAAAATAACAGGCTGTAGATTGTCATTAAAGCAGGTGCAATGACAGCTAATTATAAGTTTAATGAAGTGAGACTGTTCACTCCAGTCAGCTCATCAGCCCTCTGCTGGGACTAAGCGACATGCCTGTTCTACAGCCAGCTACTCTTGAGTCTCGTTTGGGCTATACGCTACACTTAATTAGATTAATGAATGTCTCTGGCTCTGGGAGGGATGGGGTGGGGGATCTGTGGGACCACAGATGAGTGAGGGAGTGACAGCCTTAAGCTGCATTCGCCCCCAAGGCTGCAGGAGGGTGCTGGTACATCAGTCCCGGATGCTGAGAGAGGACTGAATCCGGTACAGCCAGAGAGGATATGGATAGGAGGAACCATGGGTGGGTGGGCTTTGGACCAGGAACGAGAGGTGGAAGAGAAACTCTCTGGGTCTGAACTTTTCGCCTCCTCTCGAAAAAGGTGGGAGGCGCTGCAGATTCTTACCTAGGGGGAGGTGGGAAGTGCGGCAGGCTCTCACCTAGGGGGAGGTGGGAGGTGCTGCAGGCTCTCACCTAGGGGGAGGTGGGAGGTGCTACAGACTGTCACCTATGGGGAGGTGGGAAGTGCGGCAGGCTCTCACCTAGGGGGAGGAGGGAGGTGCTACAGACTCTCACCTAGGGGGAGGTGGGGGGGGCTACAGCCTGTCACCTAGGGGGAGGTGGGAAGTGCGGCAGGCTCTCACCTAAGGGGAGGTGTGGGTGCTGCAGACTCTCACCTAGGGGGAGGTGGGAAGTGCGGCAGGCTCTCACCTAAGGGGAGGTGTGGGTGCTGCAGGCACAGACTTAAATAAATGTATCTACAGTCGACGATTTAATGCCAAATACCAAATAAATCATTCACAAGTTCACTGATCCTTGGCAAACATTCAGGATGTCACACATGGTCTGAGTCCTCAGGTCCCCCCACGTGATCGACCGCGGCGACGTCCTGGTCGTGTTCTGCGAAGGAAAGACTGAGCTGGCAGGGCAGTAACCGTGACGACATCGACCTGGCCGGCGCCGCCAGCGTGTCTGTTTGTAAACAAATGAATTGTTAAAGCTGGTCGCTATCCAGCAAGACCTGGTGGGGCAGGAGGAGGGAGATCTGACAGATGGTCCAGGCTGCGCTCCAGAGCGAGCTCTGGCAGTGTCCGCCCTCATGGCACGGGGGTGGAGACCAAGAACACAAGCGGTTTGTCCCTCAGGGCTCTGGCTCCTGGTGTCCATGTTTCTCGCCTTTGTCTGGGTGTTTTTTTCCATTTCTAAATGCAATCAAGTGTGACACGAACGCTTTACCTTCGGCGCCCGGCCCAGACGCGCCAAGGGGCAGAGCAGCACTGTAATCTGTGCCGATGCCTGCCAGCTCCGCTAGGCCCTGCCAGCCCTGCCCACCCCTCCTGCCCACGAAGGGGGGATGAAACGGGAACAAAAACGGCGGAGCAACACTGCTCGGCTCTCCTCGTCTCACTGGCCCCGCTAATTATCGTTTCGGAGAACAACGGTTCTAGGCTGGTTCTTAGGGCGCAGGAGTAAAACGAGGCAGGAGCACCAGGGCAGGGGATCTGATGCGAGCCAGAGCGTCTGTTTCTGAGGCCTTGCTGGTGGCAGATTGCGCAGCGCCGGATGATTATTTTAACAGGCCGTGTAACTCACGATGCCCCATGGAAATCATTTCGAGTGACGTTTGGGTTTCGTCATGTCTATATGCTGCCCGTGAAAAAGCCAGATAGTAGTACTTTCATACCGGTGGGAAATTTTTGGCAGATGTTCTTGAACGGACAAAGCCTGATACCGCCTTGTTGGCTCAAGGTGGCGCTGTGGAGCCACTGTCCGCTTGGTCAACTGAAACTGGACCCGGCGCAATCCAGTTGCCGCGGCAGCTGCACCTCCCCGCATGCCAGCAGCTGCACGCATGTCATTAGCAAAGAAAATAGCACCACCTGTTGGAGTAAACCCCCGCCCCCCCCCACACACACAAGCTCGAATGGCTGCTATTCATCCCCCTGGCACACGTCACCAGCTCCAGCTGAGGTTGACATGAGCTTTTGTCCCCGGCAGGGAGGGACGGTAGATTAAGGACACCTCTGGTCCTGCAAGCCAGCCTCAGGGCTAAGGGAGACACCCACTCAGTGGGCCAACTGCACGCCGCACCTGACAGCAATGCAGCACACATAAGCAGCCGCTGTTGGCACTGATCACGTTCTTGACCGTCACTCTGTCTCGCCCTGCATTCTACAGGATAACCCCCCACGCCGAAAGAAACCTGTCCCCGAATGATGACATCACCATACACCCAGGGATGCCAAAATACACCATACAAGCAAGTTACTGTATTGTAGTGCTCGGAGACCATTTCCAGGGCGAGTTTTACAGATGTTTCAGCAAAGAGAGTCCAACGGCCACATCGTGAAGTCACAGGGAATCTGAGGAGCTTGGTCGTTACCATGGAAACAACAGTGGTCACAGACACCCCTTTATGCACAGGGATGTGTTACTACCTATGGGCGATTTGGTAACTCCGGTTAACCTCAGCGTGTATTTTGGACTGTGGGGGAAGGAACTGGAGAACCTGGAGGAAACACCATGACGATTGCAGGGAGAACATGCCAACTCCACAGAGGAGTGGAGACTTGAACCCTGGTCCCAACCTTGGTCCCTACATTTTACTTAAGGTAAGAACCTAATAAGACTTTGCAAGGAGTAGAAGTGCAATGTGAGAACATTCAGGGAATGTAATGAGGCATGAGGTTTGTGGTTGAGTTTATGGAGCAGATGGTTCTGGAGGTTTCTTGAAGGTGGAGAGGGAGCCTGATGGGTGGATGTGGTTCGCCAGCTCAGTCGGGGAATGACACCAGAGAGCCGCGTTCTTATTTAAAAAGCTTGTTCCTCATAAGAACCTGGGTTGTGTTCAACATAAGGGACTGGGAAGCTAGCAAAGGTCCATAAAGGATGTAGTGGGTGCGTGAGCAGGTCTTGTTCCCTCAGTGTGTACTGAAGACATGGTGCGTGAAGGGGAGATTCAGGTGTGTGTGTGTGTGTGAGAGAGAGAGAGGGAGAGAGAGAGAGAGAGAGAGACTCCCCTCCAGGCTATGAACACAGATGCCGTGGCGTGTGGGCGAGTGAGCTGCGTGTGTGTTTGTGCACGTGTGCCCCCCCCCCAGGCCACAAACACAGATGCTGCAGTGTGTTGACTCTGTGTAATTAGTTTGCTCTAATTTGGTTGGCTGTGTCAGGGGAGCCCCTTTTTAATTTCCCTCTCTGTTTACTGCTCTTCGCGGGG
>JAABNY020000136.1:13170707-13181391 GCA_015164015.2 Brevimyrus niger
CCCTTACCTCACCCCCGACCCCGCCCCCCCCCCCTCTCCCACACCCCTGAACATGACTCCTCCCCCTATCCCACACCCCTAAACATGAACCCTCCCCCTATACCACACCCCTAAACCTGACCCCTCCCCCTGTATCACACCCCTGAACATGACCCCTCCCCCTATAGCACACCCCTGAATATGACCCCTCCCCTTATGCCACACCCCCAAACATGACCCCTCCCCTTATGCCACACCCCTGAACATGACCCCTCCCCCTATCCCACACCCCTGAACATGACCCCTCACCTTATGCCACACCGTTTACCCCACAATACCTTACTGTGCCATGTGACTGGTGGCTCCCTCCCAGCCATGCCAACATGCCTCCAGGACCAAGACAAATCCCCACATCAGACACACCTCACACCAGCCACGCCCCCAACCCCTCAGCCACGCCCCCAGCAATACCTAACAAGGTGGCCAGCGCGCGCATGTCCTTCTCCATCAGGGTGTACACTTCCTCCCTGGAAAAGCGGCCGATCCCGTGGCCGTACATCTCTCGCTTCACGATGCCGCGGTTCACCTGACTCAGGATCCACTTCAGGATGGGGCTCAGCGGCCCGCTCACAGCCAGCATCTTCCGGGTCGTCTCCAGGTTCTCCACCCACTGACAGTAGGCCATGGTCCTGACACAACACACACAACGTGTCACGTAACCCAATGCGCACCCGTGACCCTGAGCCCAGCCTGCTGCTGCTGTCGCTGACCAGTAGAAGTGTTCCTCCACCATCCTGGTGACGGCGTGAGACACGGCCTTCTCCTCAGGGTTCAGGTTCGCATTCAGGTCCACGTCCAGCTTCTCCACCAGGAAGTCCATGATGAACTCCATGCCGGACACCTCCTCCTGGTTGAACTCGATCCACGGCATTTTGCCTTGCGGAGAGAGCTTCCCGTCAAAGTAATTCTGCCGGGAGGGGAAGCCACCTTTAGTCCCTTGACGGAGAAGAGGAAGACGACCTAACCTCAGGGCGCAAACGAGCGCCGAGGAGAGGGATGCCCGTTGGCCCACCTGGTAAGGCACGCCGCCCATTCGCAGGTAGGTCTCCAGCCTCAGGCAGAACGGCGACAGGCTGGGAATGCAGCCTGAGGGCCTGGCAAACTGGTGCAGGATGAGGGTATCTGTGGAGTCCATCTCCTGCTCCTTCCTACACGCAGAACAGCGTGAGAAACTTCATAATCTCATCAACATAAATGATTTGCTAATGCAGAGGCATAGAAAACCCCAATATTTAATTTGGCTTCATTTGTCCCTTTAAAACACGGACCTTTACAGTAAAACTGTTAAGCCACGCCCCCAATATCCTCTTATACATCTGATATCATATACAAATCCTTAATTATTTCTGCTTTTGTGTATAAACAATGGTTGCTTGAGATGTTTCCTTTCCAAATGGACAGCCAGTATTTCATCACTATAAAGTGACTTTTATTTTTAGAAGTAGCTATTACTGCCCAGCAAACGTTTTTATCGACGTTGGTAGTAATTTCTTCAATATAGTAAATATACGGGTGGTAATCTCTCCATCTTTTATTGCTCTAATACAATTCATCTGTGTGTCTTCCCCAGTTTTCAAGAACGTGGTGTTATTCAGAATATAACTGCATGGAAATACACACGTCCCTGTCGGATAAGAGTGTTTTGGAGGATATCATGCAGGTCGTGCGGCTTTCTCGGGGTACCACAGCATCCTTTGCTGATTACGATAGCAGACGGTGGAAAGCTGCTTTCAGTGCGACATTAAGTAGCGTTTTATAGCTCTAGACCACGTGAGGCTGCATACACCCACGTGATGCCCACGCCCCCCGAAATACATCGAAAACAAACGGGAAATTAAAATATTATACACTTTATGCAGTGGCAGCAATTTAACGTACATGCCTCAGTCCTCTATAGCCCAATAAGCTATAAAGGCTACTCTTTTCATACGGCGGACGCATCATCTTATTTACCGCTGAGGTGTTTACATGTATTTTATATGTGCACATGCATAAATATATAAAAGGCACGCAGATGATCCTGCAAAAGAAGACGAATCCCTAAAAAGCCAACTGCTTATAAAATAAAAGTCAGTAATCATAGTCAATACGATGCGTCCCCCGCAGATCAGATAGCCTGTATTGTTATTCATCATTCAGGGCAGATAATCCGCCAGCACACACCAGCGGGAGATACAAGCATCGGTGTCATGTTCGGTACCTGGCGACCAGCAGCTCGTGTAGGATGTAGACAGCGGCTGCCACTAGTGCTCCCCCGGTCAGGTAGAGCGTCCTCTTCCACCAGATGTCGGACCCCAGCCCAGACATAGCCCCGCCGTCGTCCTGTAAATGAAAGGCCACGACGTATCCGTACAGCGAGTAGCGATCATCGGAGCCGCAAAGTCCGAGCGAGAAACTTCGATTGCGGCCCAGATCGACCACGCACGACCGGGAGGAGGCGAAACCACGCCACCACAGCATCTTGTCCCCGGCCGCATCCGTCCGGCTACATCGGCGTTAAGACGAGAGGCGGTCCGAAGGCCGGTCCGCAGCTTGGTCCGCCCGCTGGTCCTCTGATCGCTGCGCTCCGCATCCAGCATCTCCTGCTTTCCCTGTTCCACTAGGGGTGCAGCTGTCGTCAGCGGGACTATAGGAAAACCACTTCTTATAACCTAATTCCCCCCCCCCCCCAGTATAATCTGAATGTATTACCGACAGCCCAGACTGTACCGAACCGCATTTACTCCTGTCTGCGTTTAATTCCAAAATAACCCCCTAAACTAGTTCACGTCCGCATCCAGTTCAGCTGAAGGTGAGGCTAGCTAAGACAGACTATCCATCCTGATGCCATTCTTAACCCACGTGTCTCTCATCAGCTGGTCACATCTTTTTTCCCTCTATAAAAGGGTACATACTTGTCCAAAAACTGCAGAACATCAACAATGGTATATTTGAACAATTATGTCCACTGATCCATTACTTTAATTCATAGCTTCAGATTCATGGGCAAAAAATTACATTCACATGCTTTAAATCAGCCCTTTATGTAGACAGAGAGCCAGTTCGATCTCCTGTTGCTGCTCATCTATCGATATCTGGCCGTGATCAGTCCCTGGATCCGTTGCAAGGCTGTACAGAAGCTCCTCGACATAAGGCTAGGTTACATTCCGATGAACCCATGCTAGGTCGAAAACATCAGAAGTTGAATATGAACGCGTTACATTGTGACACGAGTGTTTAGTAGAGATAATGGGATTGGGAAATTTTGGTTTAATAGGCAAAGGGGGTGGGGGGGGGCCCGCACCGTACGGTTCTAAACACTATGAGATGTTTATGCTTGTGATCGCTAAAGACCGGAAACGTGGCTGGCTGGATGCTGCCGTTGGCCGTCATCAGTAGAACGTATCCTGCGGTACATCGCAGCCTGGAAACGGAACAAAACTCAAAGTGACTGCCGAATCTGAATGTCCAGATCTGACCTGAAATTTCAATGCGAGGAGTATCTGTGTTTAACGGGCAGAAAACAGACATGGAATCGATCAGAATTTTATTCTAACTGTAATCCAAGACTTTTATCCTACATCAGAACAAAAATAAGTTTTATTCTATACAAACATGTAGTCACACTGAAGTCTGAAAGCATGCCCCTCACTTTACTACAGACACACTTAGAAATGTGTCAAGCTGGTCGCTGTCTTCAGTCTGGGGACCTGAGGCCTGGGGTTCTCCTTCACCCACCCCACCCCCAGGTGACGTCACACCAACACCAACACTCTGGGTCTCCGGCCCCTCGTTTGGAAACGAGGCAGATTGGACCCGCAGCCCTCTGCCCCGATCTGCCGTCCGAACCCGCGATGCGCTCAGCTCTCCCCGAGCTCCCGGTCCAGCGGACCTCCGCCGTGGGCCTGCCGCTGCTCCGGCTCGTGGGTGGGGCCGGGTGGCTGTCCCTCCCTCCCCTTCACGGCGCAGAGGGCGTAGTTGAGGGCTGTGCTCTCCGCCCAGCTCCAAGTCCCCGACAGCGGGTTGAACAGCATGCCTTGGATGGACTCCACGCAGAAGCCATCTGGGGAAGGCCGCACGTCAAAACAACATCCGGACAAGATGAAACTGAACACGCCAGCTATTGACATGCTTAAAAACGACACCCCCACGAGCATTCCGTCATGCCACAGCCCTGGAGGGTGCGGGACATTCAGCAGGCATCAGACTCAGAAAGAGAGCACAAATAAACTTATTGTGGCGAGTGTGCGAGTCATTTTAATGAATGAGATGGCAGCCCTTTTAAAAAGAAAGTTACTCACCATTATCAGCCAATATTGGTTTAATACTAAGAGGCACAGACATGGAAGCCAGGAAAATTATACATTCATGGTTATACGCTAGGAAAACCCAGGCATTCCACAGTAAACGACACTCGCCATCAGCAGAAACACAAACGTTTATACCATTTACAGACACATGCCGTACTGTGAAAAGCATGCCAGTCACCGCATAGTTAGTCCTGCTGAGCAACCCCGCGGAGTCACATTCGTGTCAGCCAATCACGGGTAGTGGGGTCCGATCAGAACAACGGAAAGAAAAAAGAAAAAAGTTCACCCGGAGGACCCTGCACCTTAAAGGGACAGGGAGACTTACTGGACTCCAGCATCCTCTCCAGGTCAACAGGGCTGATGAACTTCTCCCAGGTGTGGGTGCCGGGGGGGGCGATGTGGAGCAGGCGCTCAGCTGCCACGATGCCCAGCACGTATGACAGTTTGGTCTTGTTGATGGTGGTGATGAAAAGCAACCCCCCAGGCTGGCAATAAAAAAAAAAAACAGCGTTCACAGATCAACAGTGCTCCCCTTCCTCAGCCAACAGAGACGGCGAAATCCGATTGGACTAAGGGAGGCAGTTAGAAAGCGGCGGCGAATGACATCATCAGAAACAAACCACGAACTGCATCAGCGACCTGTCTGAGAGCCAGTAAAAGAGAGACTTCCCACACAGACTGGACCCCACCAACACACTTCTGGCTCACCTTCAGCACGCGGTGGCAGGACTCTATGAACATCTCCACGTCCAGCAGGTGCTCCACCACTTCGGATGCCACTATGGCATCGAACGCCTCCGTCTCGTCGCTGGACAGCTCTTCTATGGTACACACCCGGTACTGGAGTCGCTCCCGCAGGGTCGGGTCGGGGGAGCTGTGGAGCTCCGCAATCCGCACGTTGTCCTCCACCGGGTCCACGGCCATAACGTCGGCACCCAGTCTAGCCAGGGGCTGAGGCGGGATTCGCGAGGAAGATTAACCATTAGATAACCCGTGTGGCAATAGCGCCACCTTCTGGTGGGAGGCCAAAAACATGGCACTGTAAAGCAAGCGGAATAGATGCAGGAATCCTTCGGGAATTCATGGGTGTTTTCTACACAAATCACATTCCCACTATTCAGGCTGCAGATGCTGCCAGAGGTGTCCTGCTTCTGTCTGGTTTCAGCTCAGCGGCCTAAAACACCCACAAAGCACAGGCTGTACCTCGCTCAGCAGGCCTCCTCCGCAGCCTACATCCAGTATCCTCATCCCAGACAGGACCCTCCCTCCTTGCAGGCCCTGGTGGATCCTCAGCAGATTGTCCCTGCAGACAGAGGTATCCAGAGAAAACGTCGAGCCGCTCCTGCTAACTACCACCCCAGCCTCTAGAATAACCCACCCCCACCTTCCAGAAATTCAGGCATGAACAGAACAGGAGCGGGGGGCAGTTTGTAGCTCAGTGGGTTAGGACACTGTATGTGATCAGAAGGTTTTTGGTTGAAATCCCAGAACTGGGAGAGTCACTGCCTGGGCCCCTGAGCAAGGCCTTTCAACCCCAACTGTTTTAGGGACTAGCTGGCCTTGCCTTGTTAATTCTGTCCCTTTTAATAAAAGACACAATGGGACATTGTTGGGGGGCAGAACACCTCTACATCTCACTGGGCAGACATGAAGGGTCGCTGGATCAGGTACGGACACAGAACTGAGATTGATGTTAAAAACAGACTGAAAAGGCCTGACAGTGAAGCCAGACGGCCTCTGGCCACACGATCACACCCACGCTCACCTAACGAAGGGCACCCGGAGGCTGTTCATAGAGTGAAGAGCTGCAAAAGCACCCCGCTCGTCCCACCACCTGCTGGACAGAGCCTGAAATTTCTTGGTCTCGCTGGGGTCCAGAGTAGTCCGTGATGATGAACCAACACTGTAGTGGTGAACACTGCACGGGTAGAGGGCAGTGTATCAGCGTACCAGGAAACCCAGTGACAGTTAACAGTCTGCTGAGTAGCCCTGTTACAGAGCTCGGTGTACCACAGCAAGGTTTTAAAATAAATATAAAGTTCTAATGAAGGCAAAACGGCGCGTTAGCCGTCAGCTGGCTGGTGTCCTCTCGAGACAAGTCTGCACACCCATTTACATGTATGTAACTGTTTTAAATAGTCTGCAAACTACCCCGATGTTTCTGATGCAGCCAATTTTAGGTTCTTAATGCAATGACAGAGATTTGCCGTACGATTTCTTGCGTGAGCGTGACAGTATGAAAGTGTGAGTTTAATGTCACATGCGTGAAAGTTTTAGCCTTGTAGCGGTGAAAATTCAGAATATCAGTTAATATTATATGACTGCGTTACAAAGTAACAGAAGGTAACGCAAATAGAATTCCCCACATTTCGCCGTTTCTTCATTTGTTTATTTACTTATCATTGTATCGGGAAGGTTAGTGACAGTCAGTTCCCACCTACTGACGGAGCACACGCTGCTTTCAGCTTTGCGCACCGGTCCATGGCGTCTTGCTCCGTCGGATTGGGGATCGTGTACACGGCATGCATACGCAGGGCTCCCCGGAAAAATCGCTCCTAGGAACAACCCGCGTTGGAACCCCACACCCAGAGGCAGACGGAAAGCTGAGCTTCCCAGCGCTTTACGGAGCATAGCAGCGGTGTAACCCGCGACAGGACGAATCGGGCGGAAACACGAACCCGGGCGCATTAAAGTTCCTACATCGAGGGCTTTGCTTGTCAAACGTTGTTATAAACTCAGTACTCTCAAATAAATAAGTACCAGTGTGTATGCCGGTTTTTGGGATACCCTTTAGGTCAGCTGCTCAAACTCAGGTGACTCTTCAGTTAATCAGTCCTCTAATTAGTAATGTAATTAGGGAGTTACAGCAAAAACCTGCATACAGCCCTTCTGTCCACCCCTGTTGATCGTGGTTCCATTTACATTTAAGACCAACAGAAAGGCAGGTGGAGCTACTATGACATGCATGAACCAAAGCTTTCTTCCCATTTGCCCAGTGAGCAATAACACAGCGTAAAAAAAGCTGAATCACTTTAAAAGGCCTAAAATCTCACACGTCCTGCTGATCCTTAGCCCTCTACATTTATACGGCTTTTGTAGTTGACAAATAATAAATATCTCAGAAATGATTATTTATTTTTTAGTGCCAGCAACCCCCTCCCCAATATTTTGCCAGAATAAACACATACCAACAAAAACATGGGGTTTGTGATTGACGAATAATCCTGAGGCTAAACCAGTTGAGAACCACTAATCTACACTGGTCCAACCAATCAGGTTAACTTTCACTGAAATTTCATCCTACCCACATCTGTATTGTATGGGCCGTGTCAAACATACAAGAAAAACCAAGCAAGCACACCATTCAGATCGATATTTTATTAGAAGTTGTACAGACTTTACAGTGTATCACAGCATGTGCTGACAGCCCACATTCACCTTAAAAAACATGTTTTTTTCCTTAAAAAAAAAAAAAATCCTAACTAACTAACTAACAGATGGGAAGGGCAGCCAGGCCTCTAGGGGGAGCTGGGGAGTACGGCTTCAGAACAAAAACGGACAGTCACAACAGCCAAACCAACAATCATTCACTTTATTGGACAATTTACAGTGTGATTTTTTTTTTCCTTTTGTGATAAAATGTTACAACTTGGATGCTCTACTGACTAAGTCCTCAGATGTGATCAGGCTTTGGAGGGAGTGTTGCACTGCAGACAGGAATTAAAAATGAGATATTTACAGGGGTGGGGGTCAGGGGAGAGTCACCTACACTGTTGCCTCTATAATGAGACAAGCCTTTTAAAACTCATGGAATTTTAAAATAAGTACACAAATCAGGATCCTCAGCGCCAGCGGCGGGCGGGAGAGTTTGACCTGCAAGAGAGGAGGGAAAAGCTGTCAGGACGACGCTTCCACCAGCCAATCAGCTTAAGCACAGTCATTGACAGACAGCCCCCGAGACCATCCCCTCCCCTCCAGCCAAAAATGCCCCCACACCACATGACACAGCGGAACAGTCACCCGCAGGCTGCAAGGGCAGCATCCTGCGGAAGGAGACGGTTCGACATGCACACTCTTTTCAGGAAGATTACACCGTGCCCTCTCTTTACACACTAAAATAGCGATCGCCTTGTGAGGTAGCGTGCAAAGGGACAGCGCCTCTTGTGGCGAGGCCCGAGCACAGCGGTCAGCTGGCACGGTCATAATAAACGACACGGCTTCACCCCATTAACAGTAAGCAAACGTATGCGGGGTATTACAGCACGACAACGTGAACATGGACAGTGAAAAAGGAGTAAGTAAAGAGAACTGAATACTACCTTGATGGCGACTTAGACTTGTGTTTGTGGCTCGCCTTCTTACCAGACTTGTGCGACTTTTCCGTCGACCGTGAGCGACTGCGTTTGGACTTTTTAGATTTCTTTTCCTTGCTAACCTCAGGAGAGGGCGACCTGCTCCTGCTGGACTCAGAGTCCGAGTACCTCCTGCTGCTTTTGCTGGGCCCCTTCTTGCCGCCCTTGTCGGGGCGGGCGGGCCTGCCTGAGGCCTCGCTGTGGGAGTCCGTGTGCTGGCTCTCCCTCCTCCGCTTAGCCCTGCCGTTGCTGCCCTCCTGCACTACGCCCTCCTTCTCCTTCGCCCTCTGCTTCCTCTCTTTCTTATCTACATCCTTCTCCTTTTTCTTTTTGTCCTTCTCTCCACTCCGGCTCCTCTCCCTCCTCTTGTCCCTGTCTTTGCTCGACTCCTTCTGCTTGCGCCGGCTGCGACTTCGGCTGCGCCTGCGCTCGCGACTCCGCCGGCGGTCCTCGCTGCGACTGCGGCTGCCCTTCACCCTCTCCCTGGACCTGCTCTTGCGCCCCCTGCTGGGCCTCCTCTCCCGGGAGCGGCTGCGGTTCCCCCGGCGGCCGGGGCGCTCGGCGCTGCGGGTTCTACTGCCCCGCCTCCTCTCCCGGCCCTTTTCCCGATCGCCGGGGCGTCTGCGCGGACTGCGGCTGCGCGGCCGCGTCCGGCGGGAGGGCGAGGGGCTGCGCCGCCTCTTCCTCCTTGGGGAGGAGGATCGGGATGAACTGCGAGAAGAAGAGGAGGAGGAGGAGGAGGAGGAAGAGGAACGGCTGCTGGAGCTGCTGGTGCTGGAGGAGCTGCTGCGAGCGTCGCTGGGGGAGGCGCTGCCGCTCGCCCCGCCACGCCCCGCCGGCTCCCTCACTGGCCCCGCCCTCCTGACCTCACTACACTCCTGCTCAGGGCGGGCCTTGCGTCTCTCCGCCTCCCTGACAGGCTCCGCCTCCCTGACTGCTGCTCTATCTAAGCTCTCCGACTGTGTCTGCTCTCGGCCCACCCTATCCAGTGCTGGGTCATCTGGGGGGGGAACAAAGATAACAAGCATTAATGCCCAACCCTGTAGACACTGTCACATAATATTTGCTAGACTAAAATATCAGTGGTTTGTCTACGACACGATTGTACTCATCTTTCAGATGGAGTACGAAATTTCCAGTGAGGAGCAGCAACCTTAGAACACTAGTAGGACACGGCTCCATTCCTGTTCAGCAGTTCCTCTTTTTTTTTTTACAGCGCTCACCACAATTATGATGAAATACAAAATCCCTCCACCAACCACTGGAGGGCGCTTGTGTACCATAGATTGAGAACCCCTGCTATACTACAACAAGGCACTCCTACTTTATCCGTACAGATCCAGCAGAGACGCACCTGGGGCAAGTGGCCCCTCAGTCGCCCGCCTCTCCTCTTGCTGCTGCAGCGCCCTCTCCTGGCGCCGAAAGGCATCCTGCTTCTGGCGGATGCGGTGCCGTAACTCCTCCTCGTCTGTGTCGGAGGAGTCCGAGGCCTTGGTGCTGTGCTCGCCGTCGCTCTCGTCCGAGCCGTACTCACCCAGACCCCCTGCAGCAACAAAGGCCACACCCTTTATAGCGGGAAGGGCCAGGACACACCCTCTCTCACTCACACTCTCTCTCTCTCTCTGTCTGTCTGTCTCACACACACACACAAACGCTCTGAGGCCCTGTCTGCAGGTGGCTGAGCTCGCCGAGACAGCATGCGCAGAAATGTCTGAACACAAACGTCTACTGATCCCTGCACGCAACATCACGCTGTGACATCTCGGCCTGTCTCATTAACGTCCGTGTGGCTTTCTAACCGCTGCATGTGAAACATTGCCCACTGCCCTGCCCCGATCCGACCGAAGCCCCCCCCCCCCCCCCCCCCCCCCCCCCCCCCCCGGCCCCCCCCCCCCCCGCCCCCCCCCCCCCCCCCCCCCCCCCCCCCCCCCCCCCCCCCCCCCCCCCCCCCCGCGCCCCCCCCCCCCCCCCCCGCCTCCCCCCCAGCCCTCCGGCGGCCCCCCA
>JAABNY020000136.1:13219665-13233597 GCA_015164015.2 Brevimyrus niger
ATAATTACATAAATGTACTAAATGTTATATTCTGTACACATTAACAAATGCTAAACTGCAATAATGTGATGTGTTGCCATAATTATTCGTGATATGGTTATAGAAATATTTCCATTATTTTTATACTGAGGTAGTAAGTAATACATATTATATACATATAAATACACATATTCGAACTGAGTCGATGCTGTGGAGTAATTTCCCATAATGGACTGGGTTAAAGTTAGAGCATCCCGACGTTCTGTGCTGTGAAACCTGAGAACTTCCGCCATTCTATGCATATGGTTTAAGTGCTTTAATACCAATTAGGGCCGGCTGACACAGAGCGCCATTCATGTGAAGCCCTCCCGGAATGCATTTGCCTAGAAATGAACTTCACAAATGGAGTCCACGCTAAATGCGCTCGACAGCAGAGAGAATCGAATAGACCCAGGGCTCATTCTGAAGCGCTCGAGTGAAAAAAGGTATGAATTTATAAGGTACACCGAAACATTTCAATTCAGACGAGCTTACTCCCCTTTATCCCAGCTTTTTCAACCGAAACAAGTGAGTTAAAGTTAGGGAAATTCAGTTCAAAAGGCAAAGCTAACTTTGTTCAGACTTTGAATACTGAAACGGAGCGCCCATTTTCCGAGGGGCGCATTTAAAAATGAGAGCACGCATGAACAGCACCGAATCAGTTGCCACTTATACTGCCACATTCTAATGCGATTTTGAATATTAGTCTGGGTTAAAATCCCAATCATGTCATCTGGTGGGACTCCCATACAAGCACAATTACTATTGAAAGGAGCCAGTAATGTCCCACCCGCGCGCGCTTTCCGCGCTGCAGCTGGTCTATGCTTTATGGGCACAGCGCTTTCCCGCATTTAGAAACATGCGCGTTACCAGTTTACGTGTTTTATTTCGCAGTTTGAGATTCTTTTATCGACCGACGCGGGACTTGTACGATCCAAGAAAGGGCAGCATTGCGAATGTTTTTAACGCATTGATCAGTATACTCAGTGATATATTAGCTTACTGCTGGATGGGGAGCCGCGCAGCTGTGATGGAGGCGTCTTTGGTGTTTCGTCTCAAAATACATGAAAAGATGCTGTCTTTTTAAATTAGTATATTCGGTAAATTCTGTGTATTGATTTTTACACGCATAAAAATTGTAGGTCTGTAGCTGAAAGTTTAAAACGTCGGTCTTAATAAGTTTTAATAAGCTTTGGTTAGTAGCCTATATAATAGAGTTTGTTTTCCCTGGACCTCGGTGGTTTTTTACACACATTGTGGCAGACACAGAAGGTGTTGAATCTTTGACGCTCCTGGGCTTTTTGGCGCTCTGAATAGGATCCCCGGTGAGACATTGGAACGTGCAACTGTGCTGCTTTACAGACCGGTTGTTCCTCTGCGTTTAAGACTCACTATGTGGCAACCTGTTAAATCAAAACCCGCATTAAGCCCAGATTGTAAAGCCAAGCCCTGACCGCTCGATGCTTCGGCTCCAAGAGCTGAAATGACTCTGAAAGTTTCAGCTCCATGTTAGATACTTCAATGAAGCTTTTCTCATGAGCGTGGAAGTCCATTAAAAGAGTGGTGGAATGTTTTGATTGAGACCACAATATTGTTCTTAAATAAAGCGGCGACCATGTAATTAATGTGTCTTTTTAAAGGGGGACAAAGCCGTCCTTCAAGCTATTTAATTTCATTTAATTTTCCATCCCATTGGTTCCGAACACTGCGTTCACTTTTAACACCCAGCCTTTGACTCTGCCCTGTGCACCATTGCGCGCATTAGTTGGGTTGCACCCCTGCTTTTCGGACTGAGGCAACTATAAAGGGGAATGTCTTCCTTCTCTCTTTTGTTAAGAATTTATTTCACTTGGAGAACTTCAACTTTGAGCCACAGGATAAGAATAAGAATCGGCTGGCTGGTGTGAGCGCTTGGGAGGCTGGACTTGCTATTCTCGGGCGGATGGGAACCAGTCACAAATGGCAACATTAATAAATAACCCTCCGCACAGCCGGCCTTTACAAGCACCTATTGATAAAATTGTTCGCGTGTCGTTCACGCTCATTGACTCATTAAGCAGGGAAATGCAGCGCTCCTAGAATGGAGCAGTGGGGTACCTTTGCACAGGGCACGGCTCGCCTTACCGCCTCCAATAACAGCTCAGCGTTCTTCTCGGAGTCTCCAGGGCAGGGGTTACCAGGACATGTTCATGGTTTGAATTTATCGCCCACAATTTTGTGTTTTTCTCCGTCCTCTGTTGTGGCTTTCAGATGGATGACCAAAGGGGTCATACATAGTTTTATAACCCGCGTCACAAATCCACGGGTAAATCCATTCCCCAAGTTTAAAACGTCCAGCTTTCACGTTCACACTTTCTCCCAGTATAAAGTGAGATAAAATGTAACGGATGAATTAAGTAAACGGACAGACGTTGCATGGAAAAGTATAAATTAGCCTAATATTAGCATGATGAATATACTTACAATACATGTTTGCATTATATATTCATATAATTACAGTACTGTATTATTAGCAAAATACTATAGCATATAATTTTGAGCAGTAAAAATGTAAGTATAAGTACTTCATCACGACAGGCAAACAAAACTGATATAATTAAAAATAATCCGACACTATACAAAACACCGGTGCCGGCATATGCAAAATCGAGTTAATATTTATTAATATCTATAGCATTGAAAGTTAGTATTGGCGAAACATATTGTTTGTAAATATCTATGAATATCACTTAACCTAAAACTATATCGAATGTGTTTTCTGTCAAAATAAAAATCGCATTTACTGAAATTCCTAAAGTTTTAAAGAGCGTCGGTCACACAGGTTGTAAGATCGGTGCTGTGCTAAGAACGCGCTGAATGACACCATCTTGAATCCGTGAGCTCGTGACAAGAAAACCAGAAGTGTGAAATGAAATGATGGTGGTTATTTTGAACGCTGTTGCTATTTTTCTGGTGGTTCTCCCGTTGAGTACCTGCCCGATTTCAGCCAGGCACACGCCGGGAGTCAATAGAAGTTAACAAGTCTTCCAAACATTCCCGGCTCATTGTGAGTCAAAGTCATACAATACAACCAAGGAAAAGGAATAAAGAGCTTTGAAGTATATTAGGGCTAAAAGGATGCAGCCAAGTAGACTTAAAGTAGTCACTGATTTCCAAAAACTGGTTTGTATAGGGACAATAAAAAGAGGGAGAATTTATGGAGAAATTATACAGTGGATTTGTCACTTAAAATATCGGAACTGTCTCTGGAACAAAGGTTCATGCTGAGGATTAATGTGCGCCCCAGACCTTTGATTCTCTCCTCTCTTTTCTCTGCCCTTGACAAATTGGATTTTGGGGATGGGAAGGTCGACCGGCCCATTGTCTCCTGCCCGTTTGGAGCAGTTCATTATGCGCCAGGGTGAGGGAAAGTCTCCATGTGACCCGCTCCGAGGGTTCTTCACAGCTGCTAAAAGAGCCAACTCTCTCACCGTACGGCTCGCCCTCGTGAATTAATGAACTGAGGAATACCTTGCTGTTCTGTTTGAAAAGCAGGATCACATACGCCACCGCGTCACTTCGCGGGCGGAGATTTGCCCGTCCTCATATTCTTGGCTGAGCTCGGCTCAATCAGTTCCTGCCTGATCTTCCCGGTTCTGATCCCAGTGCACGCTGAGCCAGCCATGCAAGCGACCCGGGTTTCCAGCGTGTTTGCAGACTGCAGCATCCCGGCGGGCCTACGGATAGGGCCAGTGCCGGGCGCCTTCAAGCTCGGGAAGCATATGTCGGACCGTAAGGACCAAGGCCACAAGAAGAAGGTACGAAAACTTTATGTCTACTGCAAAAACTCCTTTTTATTTTATTTTACTTCTAAACTGCCAGGGTCGCACTGTAAAATGTAATTTTTAAATGTCGTCAAAGTTCTCCGAAATGAAATATTTTAGAAAAACTTTGGGTTAGAAAGTTTATTCATTAAATAAAACATTTTTTTCATTTATTTCTATTATTCATTTGACCGGTCCCATTTCAATTTCAGTAATAATTCAAAAATACAAAACCTTGTTAAAATCAGGCCTATTATTATTATTATTATTATTATTACTATTATTATTATTATTGTTGTTGTTATTATCTGAAGTACACTGTGACATGATTTCGATTTTTCCGATGGATAAAACTCTTTGGGTGGAGTCATTGAGCACTTATGTGCAGCAAAAAATAAGTTTTTGCGAAATATTTAAATAAATCGTATCAATCAACAATTAAGCGGGAAAATCTTACGAATTGTTTTTAACCGTAAAACAGACCTGTCACGAGTCATTTTGCGTTCAGTTATTAATTGGTGCGTGCTGTCAGGTTAGAAATAATTGAGTTATATTAGTGAGACAACTTGTCGGTCTGCGCCTTCAGTTAACCGCCCTAATAGGAAAGATCGAGTCGATAGCAACATTTCGTGCTCCTTCTCTTTAAAATCCACAACCTACTTCGCTTATTATTCCGATGAACCATTTCATTTGAAAACAAAAATCAAATTGTGAAAATCCAGGATATGCGACCGCCGGCATGAGTATAAAGTAGAATATCCAGAAACACTACACAAGTAAGTAAAGCAGAGTGCTCGTAGTTTCGCATTAAGACAGTAAAATAGTACAATATAACTTGTGCTTATTTTTTCGATTATATGATGTATTTAGTTGTTGTTCCTAGAGGAATCTGGGAGCTGTGCATCTCCTCTATACCCGCTTCACGTCCCTGATTAATAGCGCTGAATGTCACCCCTGGGGCTTGAAGCGATCATCAGGTGCATTTGCCGTGTCAAATGTCACGCTTTAATTTTTAATTTGCTCCAACGGTTTAGAGACGCTTTGACACTCATCAAATTCGTTTCTCGTATTAACTCAATTATATGTCGTTTCACCGAATAAAAATAAATAACTACGCCATTTAGGGGAACAAATAAAAGGAACTGCGGAATTATTTCAGAAAGAGTTCATTATTACTCAGATTAAATTGAAGAGGGATATAAAACTTTATTTTAACGCTGAATTTCAGTAGGCTAATTTAAAATCGAAATTTATCATTGAAAAAAAAAACAATATGTAAAAATACAAATCATTTTGAAAAGTGCAACTAAGAGGGAATACTTACCAGTATTAGCAATATCCATCAACGATACATATTCTCGATAATCGGAGAAACGTTTCTGTATTGCACTCAAACCCTTTATCGAATAAATACGCTCTTCTTGCACTCTCCATTTCCCGAAATTTTATAGATACGTTTACTGAGAGGGGATTTCGTGGACGAATCAGGGTGCGCGGTGGCAGACTGGATTGGGTTAATTCGGGCCGCAAGAAATGCCCAGGAGCAGAACCTCGAGGCTGTCTCGGATTCACCGGGGGGACAGGTACATTTTTACTCTGAAACCTCAGTTGACGTCTTTGGCAAGGAATGACACTTTTCCGCGAAGCTGACAGCTAAATTACCGTATTTTAACAGGTATTTTACCGGGTTCTGAGAGACGTCCACCCCGGCGAGGAGCTCAGCGTGTGGTACTCCAACAGCCTGGCCCAGTGGTTCGATGTGCCCACAACTGCTACGCCAACTCATGACGAAAAAGGTAGGCGAAATGATACAGAAAATTGAAAGAGGTCCAATCTTCCAAAAATGAGCACTGATTTTGCATGCTAAAAAATGCGATTGCGTGTTAAACCTATATAACCAGGCAAGGGGTTGATTTTGCACAAACATCTGGTTTATGAGTCCTCCTGATCCCAGAGAAAGTGGTTTTTAAACTTTGGGCTACGCCAGGATCGTATGAATTGTTTTTAAATTGACGATCAGATCGTTTACTACTCTCAACAAGTGGGTTAATTATACATATAAATCATACCACTTTTTATTGTGCATATTATCTTGCGGTGTATTATAAATGAAAACGGAATGTAAACAGTAGACCTATATAATTTTCATTTGCCAACGATATTTAGAAATGTTCGATTAATTCCATTTTTTTAACTTACTTGCGCAAATATGTCAATTGCGTATTATTCTACTTAATCAAGGACTGGACCCAACATTCTCGTGGACAAGAAGAATGCACTTAAAGTGGAACTATTTAGCAAGTAAGGAAACTGGAAATGAAATACTAGCATCACGTCTTAATTTGTCGTTCACATTTCCAGTCGTTAATATAGGCTAATACCTGTTTTGAAGTATGTGCTTGTTCAATGCTACAAATGCTAAATTAAAATATTTAAATTAAACGAATAACACAAATATATGTTTACATTTTTACATTTACATTTTTATCGAGCAAAATTAATACATGTATACATCCATTCTCTTCCCTATTTCTCTATAATACGTTTTATTCATTTTTCACCATAATTCTATAGCAAAAGCTCCAACATAATTTTTGGTACTATTATTTAAAATGGTAAAGTTAAGACACTGGCAAATAGGACAAATACATTTTATATGTCCGTGTCAGTGACGTACGCACATCTATAGGCGACAACCACAAATCCGCTCAGCCTTTCGCAGTTTCATAGGCATCATAACGAGAAATATCAGAAATAAATATTATTTTTTTCCCAAATTTTATATGCAGCAATAAAGGATATCCATTTTGTCCCGTAAAAGAATATGTCCTCGTCTGAATATAGATGAATATTTACTAGGCGTGTGTAAGCAAATATAACGGTATTTTGTGTAAATTGATTAATACGTGTAACTATAATAAAACGCATATGATAATTCGAGAGATCAAAATATTCGAAGTCAGCTAAATAAACAAACAAAATAATCGTTCTAATAATTACTGCGGCTGCTAATAATAATTCCAGGGGAAAGGGTTAACTAATGTCAAGTCCTTAATATTTATGTATTCAAAACCAAATAAATTCAAAAAGGTGCTATACGGTAAATTAGCTGGCTACACAAGGTATTGTTGTGTAATGAATGCTAACTTTTATGTGGACGTATATTGCCCTGATTTGCGAGGGAGCGCCGTGTGCGTTGCTCCCCGGCCAATGCGCCGCGCTCCTTGACATACGCTTACTATTCTTCCGCGCCAACAGATGGGCACACGCATTGTCCCCCGCGTCTTCCGATTTCAAGCAACAGCTGCTGTCACTTCCACGGGAAAGCACGCAGAGATAGCCCCCATTCAACCTATTGGTTCTGGGCGCCAGATTGGCCTGGCGTTTGCTCTTTTTAGGGCAATCATAAACGACAGCCGCATAAAGATTACAAAATCTTTACATCTAAATTATTATTGTCATGTTAACCGGCGTCACGCCAGATCAAACTGGAGGGGGTGTAATACAATAATCATTGTTACTTCGGTGATATAATGACTGATAGCCAATACAATATACATTAGTAAGCAATTACCATAAAACATAAAGACAAAAGCTAATGAACCGGTATAATGTTTATTATTGTTTTCTCTGTTTTGTTACAGGCGAAGAACGTTATATCTGCTGGTACTGCTGGAGAATATTTAAATACCCCAACACACTTAAAGCACACGTTCACTTCCACTGCGCCGTGAGCAACGGGCGGGGCTTTATAAACAACGAGCACGGCAGAAACTCGGAGAACTACAACAAGTCCCCTAAATCTGGGGACCTTCCCAACGCATCGGCCTCGCCCAGCAGTAGCCATAGCATCGCCAGCTCAGAGGCCGCCAAGCGCAACGTGTCTTCCTCCCCGTTTGCAAACAGGAGTGCGGTAGCAAAGAAAACGAGCGTGGAAGAGCAGGACAGGGCCCTGGATATGAGCGTGCCTTCGACGAGGGGCCACGGACACCTCTTCGGACTTCGCGCAGCATCGTCGTCGATGAACATGGGATTTCATCCGGGTGTGCGCTCCGCATTCAAGCCCGCCGGGCTGGCTAAGATTACGCCCGAGGTGTTACGAGAAGAGCCCAACGTGAAGACCAATGGTCTGGGCTTCGGTAAACTTTTAGTAAACAAGTCCCCCCGCTCCCTTTCTGAACCTTTGTCAAGCAGCCAACCTTCCAAGTGCGTCCATCCAATAGACTCCGCATCGCCGGTAGCACCGTGTACTAATGCCGTGCGGGGCTTTCCCTTGCTACCTCACTTTGAGGAATCCTCTGCCTTTAAGCACGTGGACAGCCGCCTGCACACCGGGCTCTCCCCTTCACGTTACTCACAGATGTCCCCCGGCTTTCATTTTGAACGATTTTCCCTTCCCCAGTTTGACAGCACCAAGCCCTACAGTGCAGACTGTAACATCCCCTTAATGCCATTCACCGTATACAACGGAGAGCTGCTGTACAGCTCCCCGTACTATCCGCTCAAATTTCACTTCAGCAATCTCCTCAAATACCCCGAGTCCGTATCGTACTTCGGCGCTCCGTCTCTTAACCCCGACCTGAGCTCCATCACTAACATCGACAGGGAGATTGCTATGCACACGCAGCAACTGTCGGAAATCGCTGCTGAAAAGAACCGAGGGAGACTCGACCCCACGCCCGCCTCGACCCCCGGTCCGGGGAAACCCAAAAAGGGTCACCTCTGTCTTTACTGTGGTAAGCTGTATTCTCGGAAATACGGCCTGAAGATCCACATGAGGACTCACACAGGCTACAAACCACTGAAATGCAAGGTCTGTTTCCGACCTTTCGGCGACCCCAGCAACCTCAACAAGCACATCCGTTTGCACGCGGAGGGCAACACCCCGTACAGGTGTGATTTCTGCGGGAAGGTGCTTGTTCGTCGGCGAGATCTGGAGAGGCACGTCAAATCGAGGCACCCCGGGCAAACGATTAAAAAAACTGAGGACAAAGCGGAAGACATGTTTCAGGAACAGGAACAAAAGAGTGACAATGACAGCGACGTTGATGTGTGCTTTACTGATGATCAAAGCGAGCCAGAATCAGGCAAAAATAACGACCATTAGAGAACTGTACAGTCATACAGAGAAAAGACAAAACACTGCGATCTTATATGATTTATACTTGTATAGATTTCCGTTTATTTATCTTTTAAATACACTATATGACAAAATAATAATAATTAAAAAACATCGGGCGGCTAATTTCATGCAGAGAACTAAAGGAAATTACCACTGATTAAAAGATATAATTGTTTTCTTCAATCGTGTTTGCAGTTTCCCCAAGTCGACATATTAGCTTCTGTATGGGCACTGAAGAATGCGTTGACAGGACTTGATAAATTGTACGTAGAAAGCTAGACATTTTTCACCAGCTACTGTTTAAAAGTTTTCATATATACACTAAATGTTTTACCTAAACATTTCTCCTCGAAATATTTAATACAGTAAATCAGTTTCATAAGGGATTATGGAAGATTACCGGCTGCACTTTAACCCGCAGACAAACGCTGAAAACGTTTAAACCTATAAATAAATAAATATTTTCTTTAACCCGATGAAAGAGTGTGCCTTTTAAATTATACTGATATTGTAGCATTGTTTTTGAGGTGAAGCCAATCTGTTTCAAACGATAATTATTAAAATGCTGCCCTTATGTATTAACGTTTTGCACTTTTCTGTAAAAAAATAATTAATTCTGTTTTTTTATTATTATTTTATTTTGATGGCACAATCGCCGTGCGACCACCACCGTTCTACCGTCAACGTTGAAATCAACTCATACAGGATCAATGAAGAGTGGTATTTAAAAAGCGAGACTACAGTTTAAAACGTTTAATACAATTAATTGCTGTTTAATGAGATGACATACGTTTCTTTAAGAACCGACATTTGTATATCAAATTCTTCCTCCATCCTTGTAATTGCTTCTTAAATAAATATAACTTTAATTTTAAAATCGTCAAAGATGTGATCTCCGCCTTTTAAAATGATAAGATTTTCGATTAGCCTAATTTATTTATTTATTTGTTTGTTTGTTTTACTACGGATTGTGTTTAGTCAATACAAAAAGAAATCGGTGAAATGCATTGTTTACTTGGACCGTATTAGTAAGCGCAGAAGAGTAAAAGATATAGGCCTACAGTTTTGTCTGAATTCTTAGTTGGTTTCGTGTGACTACGTAACGCTCCCTATTTAAGTGCAGGTGCTGTTGACGCTGCCGCTTTTCCTGTCTTCTCCGCGCACCTTATCTTTAGGGCACGCGGCACTTGAGGAGGTATTTCGGCTTCCTCTTGTGATGTTATCACGACCAGACTAAATGCTTCAGTTGTGAACTCTACAGTATATCCGCAGTAAATCGTCGCTAAAGTGGGCAGGTGGTCATTAAAACACACACGGGACACTGACAGGTAGACCGGCCGCTATTCAGAGTGAGATTGACGGTGTTCAGCTTGATCGTCTGATAAAATCCAGAAAAACAAAAGCACAAATTCTGCTATGTGAGGCCGAGAAGCTGCGATTACAGATATAAAGCAAAACTGCTAGATGATTTCTGCAGCAGTAGATATTAAACCGGCAACAACAACAACAACAATAATAATAATAATAATGTAAAACTGAAGGTAAATATGTTATAAATTTATACATAGCTATTTATGACAAACTTTATAACATTATAGCACATTCACTTTTCGACCCGAAGCCCAATTTAGTTATAATAGGTTAATAATAAGTTAAATATTCTTGTTGGCTGGACTTTCAACTGGTGGGCTGTGTGACACTGTAATCCAATCGCTTCTTCCTGCCACCTATCAGGCGACCATAAACCTGTCAAGGTCAGGCTGAGTCTTGCTCTCAGTCAGCAAACCGCCGGACGTCAAATTTATGGCGGCAGGGTATTGTGGACGGGGACCTTTTAGTCGGGAGAGTAAAGATAAGGAGGACCAGACAATAGGAAAACTTTTAAGTCTTGTTTTCCGGAGAGATGCCATTGGAACGTAGCTTAGCCAACTACACGAAACAACGGACAAACGTGTATTTATATGAAATCTTTAAATTATTTAGATGCAATTAAAATTCACGACATTAAAAAAAAACAAGAAGTAAAGTAAAAACGTATTTTTCCTCCTCGACTAAGGGAGGGTGCTGTATGAATATCATTATAAACTGAGCGATATCCAATATACAGTAAAAGTGGATTTTTATACGCGGTCTCTTCACGTAGGACATCCAATAATCCATAATTTTCTTGATTGTAAAAATGGTTTTCTCCCACGAAATCCAGCCGAAGTACGCTGTCAAACGTCACCATCGCTGAATGCGGATCCGAGTCTTGGTTATAATTAGCGTTTATTTGTAAGGGTTAGACAAAAGGCGGCAAGATCCGTTCTGAGTGCTGTCCACGCCTCCGTGCCTGTAACACTCGCTACAACTACAGACTGCCTTAATAACCGGGCAGGATTTCGTGTTGTAACATAAAAATATACAAGTACACATTACCCTGTACGTGGTACAAACTTATTCACCCGGTTTCATACAAGTGCAGTTAAAGACACTCACTGAGTGTAGTGTAATAACATAAACAAAATAGTTTATGACAGCCAGGCTTTTTATGTAAGACTATATGTCTGTCGGTAGCAAAGAGGAGGAAAGTGCCTGTGAACTGGGGGGGGGGGGGGGCTCAGGAGGCTCAGGACTTCATAGCGGCCCCTCAATTCCAAAAATACAATTTAAACACTCTGCAAGTCTTACTTTGGACCACTCCCCTTGGTAAATTCTAGGTGTGTGCATGGGAATCAGAGCATGTGAGCAAATAGACTCTGCGTTTTATGAGTAAGTTCTCCTGCAGGGTCTGCTCAAGGCCTTTATGAAGGATAATGGGTTCAGAAACACTCTCCTACCCCATCTTAGACCCAACATCCATTTGGAACCATCCTGTCCTACCAGCGGTGTAATCAATCAGATGCATTCAGGCCACAGTCAGCCAGAACTTCAGTCTGGAAGTCGATCAAACCTCCGCACACTCATTATTCTATCATTAAAATGTACCACCATCATGGCTTTTACATCACAAATTAACAATCAAATAAATAAACAACACCAGCCCACTTCCCTGAAAACCTAATGTGTAACAAGAGCCAGAACAGTTCCCATAATGAACATGCATCCTCGTAAGTCTTAGCATGACTGCAACGCTGATATATGTATATATGCACTCCACGTCATGCAGAGAGCATGTGATGTGAAAAAATGTAGGACCACCAGTCTTGACATATCTGACTATGAGAGGCTGGAACAAAACATTAAACAGAAAGGAGTGTGTACACACATGCTCATAGACTTACTCACGGCATAAGCCAACGTCTGTACCTGTAACCGCAGAGCTGACTGAATTCCAGTCACACCGTCTTGTACCACAAATGGGTGAGGGGGGGGGGGGGCGTGCTGCAGTTATTTAAATCTGATTAATTACATCAACAAAAAAAATCAAAACAGAATTTAATTAAATTAGATCCTTATTCACTGGGTGGCCTTGAGTTTTGTCCAAAACCAAACAAAAACAGCCCTCTGAACGCCTTGCATCACAACCGTGGTAAAGAATGAGCATGGAGCAGAAAGACAGAAAGCAGTGTGCTGTCTGTCTAACAGGCTCTGTCATTGTGCCGTTCGCAATTAAACTGCTAATGTAAACCAGGAACGTCTTCGCCATTCAGCGCTGCAAACAAGCCATAACACCAAGGACAGCAATACTGCTGCTTAAGGAGCCGCACTTGTGGCCAAGACCCTGAAGTTCAAGTCTCCCTCAAGGCTCTGTCGCTGTCCCATTGAAAAACTTTCAAAGATTTTTTCGAAAGTCAACACAAGGTGATGTTTAAATCATTTTGCAGCTAAGTTAGTCCCCTGACATCGAGGCTCCCGTATTTAATTCATTGCAATGCATTCGATTCATGCACAAAACATGTAAGCAGAAGTGATATGACTGTGAGATGTGTCACGGTGTCTGTAAGGGACATAGACCCTGTAAGGGGCATAGACCCACAAACCAAACAAACAGCTGTGCCATACCTCAACATATGCTGAATTGAGCCAAACTGCATGCCAATATCACATCTTTCACAAGGGTGCAGCAGGGGGCATGACGGTTGAAGGCTGCGAATGAGGTTCAAGTACTTTAAATGGTGACCCTGCCGGTATTTCACCCGAACTTCTCCAGTGGAATACCTGGCTCTGTATAGCTGGATTAAATTGTACCATTAACTAAATTAGATGAAAGCATCAGTTACTCAGCATGTTCTTTTCCAGTGTGCAGGACTCCACTCCCAGATGGTCCTTTCATCCAGCTACACACATCCTGATTTGATAATATTTCATACAAAAAGAACTGAAAGTGTAACTATTTTGGCTTCGGCTGCCATGATAGTGTTGGGTACTGAAGTTAGCGAAGTTTTACCTTGACAAGACAAGCTAGTGCCAGGAACAGTATTTGAGTGTATTTCAGGCAATGCTTTTGTGTACAGGTGTTACGTGTTGTATTGTGATTAATTCTGGAACTGTGGTTTATAAGATATGCTAGGTGGATGGCATGAAGTTAACAAGCTACCAGTGCCTAGCAAAAGTGCAGCTAGTAAATCTGGGACCCTTGAAAAAAATGTCACCTTGGGTCTACCAATAGGGACCCCACTTTCCTTAAAAGGAGCCTAGCAGGGGGTACCCCACTGTACAGTGTTATAGAGCTCATCTTCAATATCAGGGTACACTGCTCTGACCCCCCATACCCACTATAACACACTGCCCCCCCCCATGCCCACTGTAACACATTGACTCCTTATCCCCCCTTGTCCACTGTAACACACTGACCTCTGACCCCCCATGGCCACTGTAACACACTGATCCCTGACCCCCCCATGGCCACTGTAACATACTGACCCCTGAACCCCTCCATGCCCACTGTAACACACTGACCCCTGACCCCCCCTTGCCCCCCAGACCCCCCTACCCCCAACCCCCCCCCCCCCCCCCAGACCACGAGCCCCCCAACACCCCCCACCCCACACATCCCCTCCCCACGCC
>JAABNY020000136.1:13237618-13251986 GCA_015164015.2 Brevimyrus niger
CCGGCCCCTCCAAATACAGACCCACACCAAACCCCTCTGCATACAGACCCACACCAAGCCCCTCATAATACAGACCCACACCGAGCCCCTCTCAATACAGACCCATGATTATAATGGATAGCATGTTCCAAACTTTAGTATAAAGTTATTCACATACATTTCGGTTTCAGCGTGTAAAAGTTACAAAGGAGTCCGGAACGAATTAAGTTCGAGAACCAAGGTACCACTATATTATTATTAAAGGCCTGTCTAAACAAATGAGTTTTAGGAGCCAATAAAAATTTTCAATACAATCTCCAGATCACAGGGCCGACTGAAGAGCAGTCCAGAGTCTGGGTCGACTGAACCCCCCTTCAGTACAGTTGAGGGTTGGGAGGGCTCCTATAAGTCCCTTCTTCACATCATGCAATCTCTCACCATCAGATTTGTTCTCCAAATGCTTGCAAGTCCAGTAGCATACATATTTAATAAAATACACATTTATTTAATAAAAAAAATATTTCCTTCAATTGTACTGACATATTTTCAGGGGCTTGAGAGTGCGGAGCAGCCACTGGGAGTCATGAGGGGGGAGGGTAGGGGGGCAGAGATATGAAATTTGTGCTCTGAACTCATTTTCCCAGTCTAAAGAAAAACAGAACGGAGGCATCGTCCTTGGAGAGTGGTCACTGGTTGATATGCCTGTGCATGGGGGCCACTCAATGCACCGTGCCTGAAAAACACACATATTCATGTCGTATTCAAGGTTACCAAGGAATGCTGTTTTGGTAAAATCGTTTTTTAATTTTGTATATTGTCGTAGGTTTTGAGGCAAAAGAGGCCCACATGGGACAGAGACGCGTGGGACAGAAACAATTAAGTGAGCGGTTTTGCGAAACAGTGACAATTCCTCTTTAAGAAAAACAAGGCAGCATCCTTCCTAAGACTGCATACGGCCAAAACGTCTGTCTTCAACTCCGCATCCGACATCTGTGGGGCAAACCGGAGGGTGGTGGATGCAAATGCACTCTCAACCTCTTGCCACGGGAATGGGGAATGGAGACCCATTAGTGCAACGATTAATGGAAAGTCATTAGTGAAGTACATTAACACTAGAAACAAATTAACCAGTCTGGTTAAGCCGGGCCAGAACATGTCGATGTCATGGGAAGTCTGCTGAGATGAGAAAGACTCAACTCGATAGCTCCCTGTCCCTTTTAACCACACGCATGACATAAGGGTGCAGCGCCAGCAGGGGGCACTGTCTAGAAGCTTCCATGGAAAATGATACAGCAGGAGTGCAGCAGCAGCTAGCCAGGAGATGCTAACCAGCGGTATCGTGAGGCTGACACACGCCAGGGCCAGGAGAAGGTTTTTGATGGAGTATTACCAGCTGAAACTCGGATTTCTGTGCTCCTTTTAGCATACCAGAATGTAGAGGCTCAGAGACAAACACATTCCTGTCATGCATTTATAGGTGTTAACTCTTTACAGTATGGTTCCTTAGTAATTTAGTTTTACACAGGATCAATATTTCACCGCTTGTGTTATTATTTATTTTTAGCGATTATTTGTCACTGTTTGACACACAACAACAAAATGTGTCCTCTGCTTTTAACCCATATGTGACTTTCGTGACATAGCAGGGGGCAGCTAGTTCAGCACCCGGGGAGCAGCGCTTGGGGGCAGTACCTTGCTCAGGGTACCTCAGAGGTATCTTGCTGGTTAGGGATTCGAACCTGTAATCTTTTGATTGCGAGTGTGCTTCCCTAACCATAAAGCCACCACTGCCCTATTTGCTTCCTCAGTAGTTAACAAATTAAGGTTAATTTATAGATTAATGGATATTGTAATAAATACAGTAGCAGCCAAAAGCATTATCATTATTAGCATAATGACTGGCTTACAGCAAATGGTAAATGAATAATTACCACTTAATCACTAGTTGCTTATCAGACTTAGTTCATGGTTAATTAATGCATTAAGAGTTGCTTCATGAGAAATTAGCATAACAGTATATTATTTGTGCCTGCTCAAGTAGTGTTACCACGTTACCCGTGAGGAAAGGTTTTCAGATCATTCCTAAAGAAAATAAAACTGCAACTACCAGCTCAAAGATCACAGTTACGCGCTATTGTCTTTCTCCCGTTTCCCAGGGCTTAGACAACTCCTGGATATCTATCCCCACTGTAATGCCCAGCCTGCCTGTTCCAGAATTCTCAGCAATTCCACGTCAATTCTCCTGGGACAACCAGTCAACAGAGCGAATCGTCAGATGACAAGATCAACAAAATGTCATTCGATTGGGGAGGCCCAACATCCCAGAGAGGTTTGGTCTTTAAATTACTTGTAATGGTAACATTTGGATGCATATAAAATGATCTGGCAATGGCAATAACGGGATGTTGTTTTTCAGGTTTAACTCAGGACCCTCTGGCGTGCGCCTCTGCACTGCAGATACGATGAGGGTCGGGTTCAAGGCCTCTAGTTCCCAGCCTCGCTGGGTCGGTGCTGACGGCAGCCAGTCAGAGGTTGAGCCTGAGCTGAATGAAGACCATTATATAAACATGCTTAATTTCTCCCTGGCTTATTCAAGTGGGACACGCAGACAAAGACCTCAGGCTGTTCTTCAGATGAACAAGCAGGGATTCACATGGTATGAATGAGGTTATTAATTCTGCTAAAAATGCTACAGGTTGGTTTTTAAGGTTCTATTGTAGGTTTTCACTTTCTTGCCTGGTTTTGTGAAAAGGTTTTTTTTTCTTTTTCTATTGAGAGAATTGTTTTCTAAATACATGTCATTAGAATTTCTGTATAGATGAGTAATAAGGTATTAGTTGCAATTACTAGTCATCTATTAGTGCTATATAATAGACTGATTAACAGCAAAGCCTTTTAACTTCAGAGGAAGTAATTTTGATGACAGCCTACCTTATACGAGTCCGTGACATCCTGAAGAAAAGAGGATAGTGGCCTCTATGTGCATCTACACACATGCTGGGATAAAATACACATTATTATAAGATTATCAGCATGGCTAAAAACATGGATCAAATTAAAGGTGACCATCTGGGGATGTTGTCTTGGCTGTATGCGGCTTTCCAAGGCATTAGACCCTGCTGGTGGCTAATTTCTCATGCATATACTAAACAGCTGGTAAACATGCACTTTATAAACCTCTTTCAGGTGTGACCTTGGATGAACATATTCTGTATTTTTGAAATGCATATCTGAAAATAGGTCAAAACGTTTCGATTCACCGTGTATTATTGCCATTTATGCTGGTAGGAATGAGTCCGACAAACTGGCGAGTGGGCCTGCCAATCGCTGCTGAAAACAGGGCGGTTAAGTGACGGACACGGGGCTAAATCCTCCGTTTGGGACTGGGTCCTTATCGTTGAGTCCTGGTAGGCTTGGCCATGGTCATGGTCCACGGAACCATGTGTGGAGGAACTGGGTCTGTGATCCAAAGCTGGCGGGCTGAAACTCCGAGGTCAGCAGAGTGATGTCACCTTTGGGCCTCTGAGTGAGGCTCTTAACCCCCGAGCACCCAGCTCCTCCGGGGACCGCCTGACCCTGAAAAGGACCCGCTAATTAGATTAAATGTAAATCTCATCATGCAGACGAGCAGGACTGAGATAATGCGTATCTTTTGCATAAAGAATTCAAAATACTAAGAACCATGACACTTCAGCACGGTCCCACCCAGTTATCCGGTTCAGAGATACACAGCGGTACGGTTTGAGTTGTCATTACTACCCACTAATCCACCGTGTTGTACATGTTACAGTCTGCACACTGGAAAACTGATATTTGTAATTTTCAGCATATTAAACCTTAAAAAGAACTGCGTTTTGAGCAGGATAACAAATACAATGGCAGCAGGTGCCAGCATCTTACCACCAAATCAGTCAAGGTTAGAAGTCAATGACAGTAACTGTTCATATCTGGCAAATCAGCTCAGGCAAAAAAGGTGCATGTTTTGAATCAAAGGCAAGCTCAGCGCACTAATTAACTGCATTGGCTGTCTTATAGTTAAGCCTTTGTGTAGTATAGTAACATTCACATTTACCACTCCGACTCCTGAAGCCGGCCCATATTCATTCCGGCACGTATATCATTTATTAAGTATGAGATACCTTCAGTTTGGTGAGCACTTCATTGCTATTGATGTGCAAAACAGACCCTTCCAAAGGTGGCGAGTGTGGAGAACTGAAGGGACTGAAGATCTGCTCCATCTCCGGACTGGTCATGGGAGCCATGGTGGTGCTGAGGGGTCGACACCGAATGCCCCGTAGACGCGGCACAATGGGACCGTTTGCCCATCTCCTGCTCTGTCCCTTTCTATGGGTGCGTTCAGATTCCAGCTGGAGGAGCAGCTGCAGGAGACGGGCTGAGAATGAGCTCGCAAGGAGAGGGCAGGGCTGCAGCTGACAGCACCGTGGTGCACCAGCCACACGCACAACGCGCTCCGTTAGGGGAGCATCAAGTATTACCGCTCAAAGGAAAAGAAAACAAAATAACCGCAGAGCAAGTCGGTTTCCTAAAAACTGGTTCCTGTTTGCATGTGTCACATGACCCATGCGTCATATTTGTGACCTCTGAGCCAATGGAAACACCATTCCATATGCACACACACGTACACTCTTACAGTTTTATGGTTTCGTGGCTGAAGGTGGTGTTGGGGCGGTAATCATTGTGTAAGTCCCAAAGTGAGTCCCAGTGCTCTTTGACCCACTCCATATGAGTCATGGTATGAATGTAGATCCCTTTATGTGTCATCACAGCCCTTCAGTGACATCTGCTCCTGGACTGAGTGGGGGAAGTACCCAAATTCAGGCCCTCGAAACGTCAGTACCGTCCAGCTATAATTTTCTATAATAAGACTTTTGTTTCGCCGCATTACGTTGATGCCCTTGAAGCCGTCCCCGCGTGATTGGCGGACCAGACCTCCGTGTGCTCTTATTATCCGAGTCTCATTGAAGCTCCAATTTCCATGTGGCAAAAGCCCCGACTCTGGCCAGGTGTGGGCTGCTCTCAGTCTGCCGGCCCCTCGTTTAAACTCTTCAGAAGAAATCGCAGTGACTCTTTGATTTCCTCTCCACGTAATGGGTTACCGTGACAACTTGGGTCTGATGGCGAGATACAGATGTGCACAAATAGAGCTCTTCAGGTGCGGGGCCTGCTGCCCCGTACTTGCTGTTTAAGTTGAAGTGCTTCGAAGCGATTTGCATATCCTAGGCCAAGTGCTGTCAAGAGCACTGGGAAGGTTACTTATTGCATGGCAGAGGGAACAGGAGAGCATTTTACCCGGCGTGTGCTGGAATGACTGCAGCATGGGAAAGGCAAGGAGGCCCAGAGCCTCAGCTGTCTCATGGAGGGAGCGTCTTTGCTCCATTTTAGTATCAACTTGCTCATATTCGGAATGCCCATGATGTCGGAGGCATTTGTGTGTTGTGGTGGGTTCAGGACAAGGTGTAGCTCCCTTTCAATGAGCATGTGGGAAGTGCATCCTGTCCCCTATGGTGACAACATGCTCGGAGAACGCTGCATCTCCACCAGCGAGGTGACAGGGCACTGGGTCCCCTCCCCGCCTCACGTGTGGTACACTTGGTTTTATTTCTGCCCACAGATACAGGATGTATGGCCTGTCCTTTTCCTGGTCAAAATATGTGGGAGAGTCCTCTTAATGTGTTGACGCTGTGTTTTCTCCGTCAACATGCTGGAGATCTGACAGAATCTCGAGTGTTTTCCCGTGGTATTATTATTACATTAGGTTTTAAGTTTGTTGTCATGGTCAGCACATCCACATGGTCTTCCCAAAACACACGCAGACACATGTCTCCCTAAAGCACTGCCTCTGCACAGCTCCACATATCTGATATTCCTTCTGTGAAAAGTGCCTTGAATGTCTTCTTATAATGATTATCCCAGAGCTTGACTACATCCAACGTGGCTTCGCATGGTCATGCATTCTGTATTATGGAGATTTAAGGGAGATTTTGCCATGCACTCGCTTTAATCTCCTTGTAGAGCATTACACTTGAGCCTTCTTCATGCCAGCATCATCTTCTCCCGTGGCATAGGCTGCCAACAAGAGCTCTCCAGGTATCCAGGCCCCGGGCTGGTCTCTCCAGTTGTCCCCAGGCGAGGCCCATTTTCTTGGCATCTGCTTCCAAATCATGGTTCCAGGTGTTTCCTGGCCAGTCTCTTTTCCCTCCTCCCCCCGGAGATTCCATGCGAGGCCTTGTCTTCTGGGGCTTGACTTATGGGGGGGCATGGTCCCGCTAGCACTACTAGAGAATCTCTTCCTCTGAAGGCTCTTGCCTTTTGATCGCTGCCACAGTTCTCAGTAGCTCATGGGAATCTGGAGGATCCCTCTCATACAGGTGTTGATGAAAGTCTGGATCTTCTGGGTGGTTGTAATGGTGGTCCTCCCTGTCTTAGCTCTGAAGATTAGGACCTTGGTTGCGATGAACAGGTCCCTGGATTCCCAAATCCCAGACAGCCCTTGCCTGTCTGATCCTAACCGTAACCATCACACCCTCCTCATCAACAATGCTGCCATGTTAGGTGAAGTTCTCCACCCCTCAATGGTTCGTCGCCTTCCTGTGTGATAGGAGATGCGTTGGCAGTGTTTGCCTTGAAGAGCTTGCTCTTTTTTTATGCCAGCATACTAGGTTGAATGAGCATTCAGAGTAACATAGTAGTCATGCTGAATATACTCGTCTGGTGAGGAAAGGGCCGGTAATTGTAGCAGGCATCTAAAGTGCATTTTGTTTGATGCACCAAGGATTGGAGAGTTGTTAACATGTGGCAGGCGATGCTCGGAGGGAGCTGGTCAAAAAAGTGATACCTCTCAGGGAATGGAGGGTTGGACAAGTTGGACCATGCGAGGCAAGGAAGTTTGTTATTAATATCAGAAGAAGCAGGGCCTTACACACACACGCACACACACAGAAATACCCACGGTCATGGGACATGAAGATTACTTTAGTTAACTGTGCCAGCATAGACGCACACTGACACACGACGCGGTCAGCGGGAGAGCGCATGCATCAGGAAAGGCGCGCCATTACACCGGCTGACCTCGTCTGGGCCCCTCAGTGCGTGCGATTGAGCTAACCTGCATGTGTGCTGTGCAGGGTGGGCCGCGTGGGCTGGGTCCGGGCCCACTCACCCGCCCGGCTCATTTGCATTCTTTTGTGTGCGCATAAAGGAGAGCGGGCCGCCCTTTCTGAGCGGAGACTTTACCAGCTGCTGTCCAGAGATGGTCCTCATTAGAGTCCCGCTGCTTCACTGTGAACGGCGCCACATGCGGCACACACGGCAGGCGCCGCACGCGCGCTCTCACGGAGAATGCGGCCGAGGGCGCACAATTCACCTGCACATGCCTGCTCACACACAATGCACATGCTGGCACTGGTGAACACAAAAGGCGCAAGCGGCAACCCACCAACGTCTTTTTACCCAGCTTAACCGGAATATCTCCTCTTTTAAAAGATATTGCGGTTGCTAAGCTGTCCCTTTCTCCACCGCCACTTCAGTATTTACTGCTTCCATTATTCACCAAAACAGTAGCGCGTGGTGCTCCGCTAACTGAATTTTAATAAACGCAATGATACGCCGAATTCATGCAGATTAATAACTTTTGGGCATCACAATATGCGTGTCAGTAATATCTTAGGCTCATCAGATTATAGGCAAAAATGATGTCCGTATAGTGCCGAAATGCCCATTATCTAAAGCTCTATGATGACATAGTTTGTTGTTGCTTAAACAGTCAATTTGATTTTCTGGAAGAGAAATAATTGGTAAGATTAATCAACCAATTAGTAAAATAGTCGATAGATTAATCCATAAAAAAACAGTCGTTAGTGGCAGACCTACTGGCTATTTTAAGACAGTGCGATGACATTGCATTTTTGAACAACAAAAACCGCAACTATGGTTCTATTTTGACAATCGAAGGCAAAGCACAAAATGCATGGTGCAACTGACAATCCATTTAGCTATTTTGAACATTTAAAAAACAGACTTCACGCTGGTGCAAAGCTCTTTTAGTTATTCAAAGGTGTGTTTTGGCCATAACATGCAATAAACCAGTCAGACTGGCATGCCACCTCACCTTTACAAGGCAGTAGATGGGATACATGACTTACGGCAGATTGCTAATATAATTTTACCAGGTCGGTTTTGAAAATGCACACCGTTAACCAGAGCACCAAAGTTCCACCTAAGCCTTTCAAGGTGAAGCGCGCATGGGATGAGGGAGCAGTGAGTGTGTCCCCGTTGTCTGGCATCACCAGATGATCCACTCAAAGCTGAAAGTGGTACCATGATGTCAGACGACAGGGAAAACAGAAGCTTGCTGCTCAACCTCGCATGGTTCAATATCTATGTGTCGAATGGTCAGATAGCCTATCGTCAACTCCTAATTTTGATATATATATTTTTATTAGTTGCACTTAATAATTGTGTTTAGGCACTGAAATGCAGTTGTCAGAAATTAGTAATGATATTCAGGAGTTAGTATTCTGGTGATGGAGCCCTAAGGAGGGGGTGTGGCTGAAGTGCAGGCTCAGAGTCCAACCTCACAGTAAGCATGAAGAATTCATTGTGTTACTATTGTGCTGTTGCTAAACCTATGTAATTTCCAATTGGGATCAATGATGTATACCTACCTATACTGCTCCTCCAAAACTTTCATCTACTAACAATCCTGCATAAGAACAGCCTTAAAATACTCCTTCTGACCAAAGTTACCCGTAGTGATTTATTATTGATTCATCTGACACATGTTTTACCTCTTGTTCCCTGTGCCAACCATGGCCATGATGGAACATCTTTAGGTGATCCGTTGGAATGTTGTTTGTATCTTGTTTTTGTTCTAAAGTGCTTGCCGCTATAAAAAGCCTTTGGACAAACAAGGTGCATTCATAAAGCGAAATTGGAATTTTCTCCCACAGATTGCAACAGATGCCGACGTGACCTTTATTCACACGGCTCCCGGGGAAAAGTACCGCGCTGAAAGAGCCTCACCCTCTCTTCCTACAGCTACCAGTAACCTTGGAAATCGGATCCTGAACAGCTACAGGTTTCATCAAAAAAAAATAAGCTTCTCTTTTGTATCGCATTTTAGCGAGGCACCTCTCATCTGGTCGGCCTAATTTGGGAGGAGATAAGGGGACCAGCAAGAACATGCACAGACAGCGCTGTTCCATGGGGGTCCTTCTGGAATATTCCCCCATGTTCTTCACTCATGGCCCAAAGACATGTACGCTGTGAGAAAGAACTCTGATTCCACACCACAGTATTGTAGTATTGGTTTTGATAATTGCTGGTCCTATTAACAGGTCTAACTGGTGTCTTTGTGTGAGCCATGAGCTTCTACGGAGCATTCTTGATCCCCACTTTTTGCTGTGTGCCTGTTACCCCTTCCCTGTGGTTAACTGAGTGTGGCCTCCAAGCTCCCTTGCCCAGTGAGAGTGATTCCAATCCTGATCCCAGTGTCATTGCGTGTCCTGCTTTTTCCTTCTGCACGTGCGTCTGCCTTACCCCTCACTCCCAGGATCTTTTTGTTCATGATGATGAAGTGGCCTTGGAATTCTTCATCAACAGAAACTTCCTATGCTCATTGCAACAGGTGTGGAAAATCAAGCACCTAGCCATGCCGTCAGGATTACAAATATTTGTGAAAGAATGGGTTGTTCTGAAAAGCTCAGTGAATTCGAGTGTGGCGCTGTCATAGGATGCCACCTTTGCAATAAGTCAGTTCATGAAATTTCTTCTCTGTTAAATATTCCAGTGAACTCTTAGTGGTATTATTGCAAAGTGGATGTGTTTAGGAACAAAAGAAACTAACAGAACAGGGTCACCAAGTGCTGAGGTGCACAGTGAGTAAAAGGCACCAAAGTGCCTCTGTTGACTCAATAACTGCTGAGTTGCAAACTTCCTCTGGCAGTAACCCCAAAACAAAAGAGAGCTTCATGGAATGGGCTTCCTTGGCCGAGCAGCTGCAGGTAAAAGCCTCACATCAGCAAGGACACGTAACGAATGGACTGGTGTAAAGCACGCCACCACTGGACTCTGGAGCCGTGGAAACGTGTTTTGTGGAGTGATGAATCATACGTCTCTGTCTGTCAGCCTGACAAACAAGTCTGAGTTTAGTGGATGCCAGGAGAACGCTACCTGCCTGACTGCATTGTGTCAACTGTAATGTTTGGTGGAGGAGGGATAATGGCATAGGGTTGTTTTTCAGGAGTTGGCCTTGGTCCTTTTCTCTAGTGAAGGGAATTCTTAATGCTTCCGCATGTCAAGACATTTTGGACAATCCCATGCATCCAACTTGGGGAAGAGGCCCTTTTCTGTTTCAGCATGACTTGCTCCAGTGCACAAAGCAAGATCCATAAAGATGGTTGGGTGAGTTCAGTGTGGAAGAACTTGACTGACCCGCGCAGACACCTGATCTCAGTCCTGTCGAACAACTTTGGAATGGACTTGAATGGACGTTATGAGCCAGGCCTTCACGTCCAACATCAGTGCCTGACCTCACAGATGCACTTCTGAATGAAGTTCCAACAGACAAACTCCAAGATCTTGAGGAAAACCTTCCCAGAAGAGTGGCAGCTGTTATAGCTGCAAAGGGGGAACCAACTTCATATTGATGCCTATGGATTTAGAATGTGATGTCATAAAAGTTCTTGTAGATGTGGATGTTTTTCCATATACTGCATTCAATTTCCCAGGTCTGCCCAATTTAAGTCATTAGTGCAGACTGTAGGGTTGTGTCACATGCTGCAATAAGCCTGATCCACATGTTTGAAAATACAAACTGTCAAGATGTCAGTTGAGTGGAAGTTCTTTAAACTGGAAACTCAAAGTAACTCAACAGCTACCTGCAATGTTTACAATGCCATCTTTTGTGTGAGAAGGCAGCAACAGAGAGTCATTTAACTAAATGAATCAAATTAGAGCCTTGCAGGAAAAGAAAGAATACTGTAAAATCATGTGGCTTACTCAGATGAACAATGCACCAACAGCTACTATATGTCTGTGTGTATTTAAATATCGGATTGGGGCTCAGAATTTGCAGATATAAATACTGAATGTATCAGATTGGATCAGGGTACCAGAAAAGTGCATCTGAACATTCTTAGAGCTAAGTTAGGAAAGTGATTTCAGAGTTCTTTGTGATAAGGGAAAGTAAATCAGTGGCAGTCTCCTGATGCGCTTCAGGTGATGCTGAAACTGAACTGTCCAATCAGCTCACACCAGTCAATCCGCACTGTGCCAGAGCACGTTTGTCCGTTTGTCGTTTGACTTGTTGTTTTGGATATAAAGACAAGTTGTTAATTCTAGGTGCAGATTATAATAAATGTGTGTTTATTTTGTAAAGGAAACTACAAAACCTGCCCGACCTTTTTTACAGTGAGAGCTACTTTTACAAAGAAAATACAAGATACTGAATCGTTGTGGTACATTTTGCCACCTACTGGGGGGATGGGGGGGGGGGGGTGGTATGTCTTGTCGACTGGGGATGTGGTATATTTTGCTGACCAGTTGGCCACCAATGAAATAAGGCATTATCAATTAATTGAGCATCCTTGCTTTAAAATTTTAAATGTAAAATTCATATTAAAAGCAAAGCTACATTTTGATGCTGTCACATAACTCACTCCCACAACAATTATGATCCATATACTGAAATTTGTGTGAGGTAAACCATCCTGACTTGCTTCTCTTCCTCCTGGAGAGGGACAATATCGCCCCTTACAGGAGAGGACGATAAGTGACAAGAGATAAAATGGGGGAAAGACAGCCTGATTGCAGTTGCAAGAGAAGCCACCATTGGACATTAGGCTTGTACCACAGATCCAGACAAAGGGTAGATAACCCAGGGGGTAATTACGAATAATCAGCAGTGAATCTTACCTATTGATGAGGCTCAGATAGACTATGTTTGCCTCAGATAATTACCCTGCTGAAAAAGCTCCAATTAGGCCCCGCCAAGGCAGTGAGACCCTGAATGCTGGGCCCATTTGCTCAGCTGCTCTCAGATCCGATTCTGTGACTTTGAGTGTGTGCTGTTAGCCATGCCTTTGTAGGATGAGCACTGAAGGGCACTTGTTCCACACAATGTGTTTCAGAACGTTGCAAAACAACATCCAGATCTGTTGTTTTTACCAGTACCGTTTGCAAGTCTAGTAGTTGCCTAAATTGTACTGAAATTGTTTGTGCCAGCACAGATGAATACTATGGAGCTCGGACAAATAGAACATACGTGTAAAGGACATTTCAGTTCAGTAACCAGGCAGCACCAGGACTGAATGTTCCCATACGTACCGGCAAAGAGAAACAAAGCATCATTTAATTTCAGGGAATGACAATATGGGAAAGACCAATGAGGAAAGGTATTTTTACACAGGATGTAAAGAACGGTAAGTGCCTGAAAGTGAAGTCTGGAAGGATTAATTTTCATTGGCTAAGCTTTGGCCAACAGCTGGCCTCCTGAGTGTTTGGGCTCCATACCAGTGCTTCTCACCCTGTTCCTTGATGATCCCCAGACGATTCATACACAGTCCGCTGTCCATCAGACAGTCCATAATTTTGGTCCCTCCCAGCTAGGGAGCCATGAGGGAGAAAATACATGGACTGCCTGGGGGGTCCCCAGAAACCAGGCTGCTCTACACACACCCAGCTATTTTGGTTACTATCCCAAAAAACAATGATCTGTTTAGCCAATGTTTTTTATACAAAGGGAGCTTTAGAAGGGGTATGGTACTGCATCATGGCCTTTGCTATATACTGAATCTGCAAATTTCAGGTCATGATCCCCCCAGTCCCCAACTCTGGCATGTCGGAAACACACTTGATATAGACATCCATCCATCCATCCATTTTCCAAACCGCTTATCCTACTGGGTCGCGGGGGGTACGAAGTCTATCCCGGAAGCAACGGGCACGAGGCAGGGAACAACCCGGGACTGGGGGCCATATTGTTTTATTGTATTCCTGAAATACACAGTATTATTCAACTAAATTAGAAAACAAATGCTAATACTCGCTGATGTACAATCTAAAAAGCAACCAAAGATATCACTGTAAGATCCACAATGGATTATACTGCACAAAATTTTCTTGAAAAGTTTTACTTCCTGAAAAGTTTTTGCTGGTTGCAACAGGCACCTGGTGGGTTTGTAAAAATATAGTTTTGGTTTGGCTGCACCACGTTAACTGTTTACCAGCAATAACGTAGTTATTATATGTATATAAAATGTATAATTACATTTATGTTTCTCATACGCTATTAATTAGAAGTGTTATGTTCTTGATTTTCAGTTGTATTCAATGTCAGGTGCATCACATTGCAATGTCAGTAGACTGTAGAAAGTTTCATACCTGGTGACAGCAAACGCCATTCAGGCTCCAAGCTTCCATCTCGGCTTGATTGCATGCTTGGACATTCCCAGACTGTACAAAACATTGCTGATAGGTCTCTTCTAGAAACAAAAAAATTTGGACGCAAATATAAGAAAAAAAACATGACAAAACTGAAGCATTTGATGAAGTCTGGGCAAACGTGGATGAGATTTTCGTGTTCAGCAGCTAAACAGTAACACCAAACACTGTTCAATAAGCAAAGACTTTGTTGTGCGGTGTTATCTAATAAACCAAGAAATACCAGAAGAAGGTCAACACATGCTTTTCTTTTCTTTTTTACCTCAGCATGTCATAGTCCTTGAGAAGTCTCTGGACCAGAAGCTACACTCAGAAGAGAATATGCAGAAATTGATTTCTTCTACATTGGTAAATAATTTAGACAAGGATGAATACTATCACCACACCTATTCCACTTGTTTTCTGAACCGTACTGGAAGACAGTTGTGGAGGAGACGTCAAACTGCTAATTAGAAACAACCTAGAAAAAGACTTCTAAGAAACACAATCGTAATTGCTAAGGATGTGATGTTTCCCATAAACCTTTATGGATGTGAAACCTGGACAATGAAACAGAGCACAAGGAGTACTGATGCATTTGAAGTTTACTGTAGTCAAAGATTTCTAAGAACACCTTGCAAAGAAATGACTGCATGAAAAACAGATGAATGGACTGTTTGCTCGCCAGGGGTTAACACTGGCTGGATGGTACCTAATAGATGCTAATAGGCAGGACAAACCAAAGTCAAAATTCAGTGATCAAGTTTTGAAAATCCCATCTTCCTCTCCTTTTTACACACACACACATGCACACACACACACAAGTATACACACATGCACGCATGCTCACACACACACACACACACACACACATGCACATTTCTATGCCTGAACGTCTGCGTAGTTCACACTCCGCGATGCATCAGTGCAATTTCCACCCACCATGAGT
>JAABNY020000136.1:13284832-13295221 GCA_015164015.2 Brevimyrus niger
CAAATACAAACAGAAACTTTGAGGTTCACCGATCTGCTCTGCTGGTCCATCCAGCACGGAAGTGTAACTGGACAGGACAGGAGGCACAGCCTCGACACCCCGGCCACATGCTGATCCCTGTGAATATTTACAGCCAAGACAGAATCCACCACCCTCCCGTGATGATGTCAGCGTGGTACCTGTCTGTCACGGCCTTCATGAACTCATCCAGCAGGTCATCGTACGCCTGACCTCGCACTCGCCTCTGCCGCAGTCCAATGTACAGGGGGTCGTTCAGGAGGGTCTGCAAAAGAGAACGGGCTCATAGCTCCTCATATAGGCCAGGATACAAGCATCCCCCCGAAACCCCTGCTAATGAGGAAATCCAGCTAATTTAATTGCACTGTGGACTGTACCACTGGCAATATTGTGCGGGGAGAAATGTCAGCAAGATTGTGTCCAGTGAAGCGTTTAACCGCTAACAAAAGGACACTGGGGATCTCTTCCAGGATAATGGGTTCTGTTTCAGGGCTTTTATTTATACACAATGAAACCTGCATCTGCTTTGCCACCCCTCTGGTGACAGCGGGTCACCCTCTAATCTCTGCTCCTTTTACATGGAACAGCTCCTCTGCTACCATGGGGTTTGCTTCCCTTGAAAACAAGGCCCAGTGTAATCTGCAAATCTGCATTCCGTCTCGAAGAACTGCGGCGTGCCAGCGGCCGGTTCTGCAGAGGCCAGCAATGAATCGGGCTGAAATGGTCCAGAACCATGTCACGCCTCATTGGGAGCTGTCCTCGCCGGCCCAGATTCCGCGGGGGGAGGAGAAGCGGGTCGCTCGGCTGCCCCTACGCACATGCCCGTGTGCGTACGCTTACGTGCGAATGCCAGTGCTCCTGTCTGGGATCTGAGCGTGCCTGGGATCGGTCGCAGGGGCCGCGATGAGACCGCGGGGGATCACAGGCCTCTTTCTGCTGGAAGCCCTGACACATTTCTCCTGAATAAACACGATCAAACACTCGTGGGACTCCGACTACAGACAGCAAACACCCGCAGAATGCCACAGTATCCATTTTCCAATATTGCTTTGCTGCTGTCGGGCCTGAAGTGGCCTTCTGGAGCAATTCTGCGTCTGTAGGTCTGCGTCGGTGGCCTGTGACGCCCTTGTGTTATCGCCCAGTCAGCCTCTTACTCGGCACCCTACACCTTCCGCCAGGCCACTGTCCCCTGGGGTGATGAATCTGTAATCAACTCGTCTGGCCTACTGCATCTTTCCATCTCACTCGCTTCCATTCAGCGCTAATTAAGTCCCGGAGAGGTCCGGAGTATGTGTGGAGAGAAAAGGAAGATAGGAAGAAAGAGAAGGAGGGACGTTTTTGCGGTGGATTTACCATCTGCGGTGAGCGCCAGGCCCTGGGCACCAGTGATACGAGGACATGTGACCAAAGCAGGCCTACTTGTGGGCACATCCAGCAACATGGTTGGTGGCTTAGCATCTAGCAGCACAAGCTAGCAGTGGTCAGAGCAGCTTTTTCCAGTTAAAGATCCCTGTTTAACTTAGCACTGCTGCAGGATGCTCTGTTTAGACCTCTAGCTGGATTCTGGGGGCTCCCTTTGAGACCTTTTCTTTGGGAATCCTGGCATACCTGGTTATCAGTCCCAACGTCCAGGATAACGGGCAGACAGTGCTGGGGCGGCACGCCTCCACAGGCTGTGTACAGTGCCAGCTTGCCCACCGGGATGCCCATGCCGCAAGTGCCCAGGTCCCCGAGGCCCAGGATTCGCTCCCCGTCTGTCACGACCACGGCCTGTCAATCATAACACAGCACATCCTTTTCTCTCAGCCGGTCAACACGTCGATCATCTCGGACCTGACCGATCGGCCGAGACCACGAAGCACCGGCAGCTCTCACCCGGATGTCGCTCTCTGGCCAGCTCCGCAGCAGCGTGGAGATGTGGAAACGGTCGTGGATGGAGATGAACAGCCCCCTGTAACACACAGGCAAAACGTGTGGACGCCCCAATTATGGCAGTCAATTCAGTAACCTGGCTGTCAAAAGAGAAGAATTGCATTTCATTCCTCAATATTTACGGCTTAAAATTTTGTCACTTGATTTTTTAACCTTTTCAGGCGACTATTTTTGCATGATTTTGTATTATTTTTAGGGGAGTACACAAACGCAACACACATTTCTGTCAGACAGATACTGTACATAGACATGGACCAGTACATTGTTTTTTACTTTAACTAACTTTTAAATCAGTGAAGTAATAATTATTTGTGTATAAATGGAAACAGAGAGAAGGACAGAAACAGAAATCTCACAAACCGGCTCAGGTTGATGCCGCACCCTCTAAATACTGAAATCCGTCTGTAGGGGGCATCAGTGTGCAATCGAGCCAGCTAAAGCAGGTCTACAGCAGGGGTGGCCAGTCTTATCCGAAAAGGGCCGGTGTGTGTGCGGGTTTTCGCTGTAACTCCTTAATTTCATTACTAATCAGAGGACTGATTGGCTGAAGAGTCCTCACACCTGGGTTTGAACAGCGGACCTACAGGTTATCCCAAAAACCCGCATACGCATCGGCCCTTTGCGGATAAGATTGGTCACCTCTAATCTACAGCATAGAGTGTCATGTGACCACAGCACAGTGTCATGTGACCACCTGATAACCATCTCCCATGCAAGCTTTTAAAAAAAAGAAGCAGCAGGAACTATAGGAGGGCTGAAGGAGCTCCAGATGCACATGTGCTAATTACACTGTATGTGCCTGTGACCACAAGGTTGTTGGTTCTAATCCCAGCTCCGGGGCAACAGTGTATTTGGCCCTTGTATGTGTCTCAAAGGAGAGCAAGATGGGATATGTGAAAAGAAGCATTCCGCTGTAGCTGTATTTCTCCAAATGGGAAATAAAACATCATGCTGCAGCAGACTTGCAGTTACACTGGGACAGCAGTGGGTAGCACCGCCACGGAAGCTGCATTACTCATCCTTATATAACTGCGCCAATGGAAAGGCCTTCCTGCAGGCCTCTCTGGGAAATGAATCAGACGTCAAGTCAAACGGGATCACGGAGCCGCACATGGTGGAGTCATCGGCGCAGGGAGCTCCCATTAACACGCATCCTCGCGCGCGAAGCCGCGCCGGCAGGCGGCCCTGAGACCGACCAGTACGGTTCAGCGTACAGCCAGTCGGAGAGGAGGACTTCTCTGGAGGTCTCAGAGTTACATACAACCGAGCACCAAATCAGAAATCAGAGACAGCGGGCAGTTTTCAGAGACTCATTTTTGACTCATTTCGGTTTTGGCGAAAGGGAACTCTGAAAACTCAGGGCTACTTCGCCAGCTCCAGAGGCCTATGCAGCACAATCATTAAGGAAAAAGATCCTTGAACCTTGTGGCTAAAGGCTCTTTATTTCCGTTCTTGTGGCGGTATTTTCCCCATAAGGGCAAAAACAGATCTTGAAGGGTGTGGGTCTCATACATATAGTATTTTTATTATCAGGTAAAGCGTTTTGGTTTAAACTACAACAGCTGAAACTGTGGCATGTTTCTGCACCTTGTGTGAGCAGAGTGGAGGGGTACGGCGTGTCCCTTTAATGAACGAAGACAGATCTGTGAGCGCGTGTTTGTGAGTCTGCATCCACCCCAAAGGAAAACCACATCACAGATTAAACGAGCCTATTATTCCAGGCTGAAATATAAACATGTTTAAATGGGCGATGAGAGAATCTTAGAAATGCTTCTTTCATAGCAATCTCAGCTCTTTGCTGGCCAGTGCCTGCTATAAACGAAGACAGAGAAACATATCCGTCTGCAGTCTCCTTCGCCTCTGTGCCTTTTGTCCATAAGGTTGCTGGTTCAAATCCCCCAAGCCTTACTCTCAAAAGTGAGCAAGATGGGATATGCGCAAAGACACATTCCACTGCACAATGGCCTTGTGCAAATGGCAAACGAAGCATAATTTTTGTTTGTTTAAGTTGGGGTTAAGGACACCAGGGGTGTTAAGGAGGGTGAGTTGCAGAGAGCAGGAGGCAGGAAAGATTAGGTGAGCCCAGTACACGCTGGTCCTCTGCGCTCCTCCTGCCCGGACCACGTGCTGCTCCACCGAGTCCCAGTTGACCTCTCGTTTAAAATCTCACTCTCTGTAAGAGGGAGGACAACCACAACAAAGACTGCGGCTAAATATGGAGTCTGTGAGGAATAAAAAAAAAAAAAGAGAGACCTTTGAAACCTGAAACATTCTGGGACTCGGCACACAAACAACCACAAACAACAGGGACCGAGTTCTCACAGAGCTCAGATGGTCATTAACAAACTTCTAGCGAACGTTCCGCTGAAGACGTCATATCCCTGCACAGGCCTTCCTGTTCTGATCTCCTAAATGCCAGTGGAAGCAGCAACTCCGCTACGGAAGCTCAGCGGGGCCAATCGGCCCAGACGTGCCGCACGATTCTGAATCGTCCTCCTCCCCGTGTTACTGGTGCTTGGATGCTGCCAGGGTGATAAACATCATCCTCGTGAGGCTAACAGGGTAGTCAGCTTGTCTGCATTCACTCGCCCTGGCAGCCAATCGCCGTATGCTAGGGCCCAGAGCAGCAGATAATGGACCCGGTGTTTCAAGACACAGAACAGGTATTCAACTCAGTGCCCCAGGTCACTCAACCGGCAGCACCAGGACCTGTCAGAACTGGCTGTGCCACTTGGTTAAACAGACTCAGAGGCTCCCAAAACTGATATCCAAAGCCCTATCAGCGTTCAGACCAGCAGTGACCCTTGGCAAGGGGGAAGTTGGGGGGGAGGCAATGAATCTGGCATTGGACAGTCCCTTAAGCCAGGAGCTCAATCAGTGGAGAACATTTATAGATGATTACTTATGTTACTTTATCTTAAAGTGGTACAAATTCAAAGACACCCCAAAACAACCAAATCAGCTCAAACAGGAACAACCCCCTCCTCAAAGAGAGACAAGAACGGGGCAGAAAATCACACTGTCGGTGAACGTGGCACATTGGAAATGCTGAAAGCTCGAAGCTGTGGACCACAGACACGCCGTCACGTGTGACGTTCAGTGCACGTCGTTCTCAACCTGAGCACCATCCGCTGCACATGTGTAAAGTCGAGGCGTTTTACGGCAGCTCTACGCGACAGGACAAACCCCCAGCGGTGATCTAAAGGCTCTTCACATCGTCCTTCATCGTACGCCTGCCTTTGCTTCACATCCGAGGGACGTTGGGCGACCGCCATCCGTCGCGCGTGTGCGTGTGTGTGTCTTAACGAGAGCTTAAGCGGCAATGCCAGGTGTTAATGCCAGAGTGTGTCCAAGGGTGAACCCAACCTACAACGTTTCTCCTGGCACAATCACAACCAGGTGTCAGTCCGGCTGACTCTAAAAGCCGGACATATGGTTTTGTTTATGGCCCATTCTCGTGATCCCTGTCATGGCAGAAAGAGAAACGGGACAGAGGGATAGAGTGGAGCGCATGTGTTCTTTTGGCTAGAGATGGCCGACCTCAATTCTGAATGTTCTTTTATGAGTTCCTGGACATTCCCAAGGAAAATGGATCCCTAATGACATTCCCTAAATCCAAAATTATTCTTGATTCTCGTCCCATCCTCATATAACTCTCTTCGGTCACTGTTTCTAACTGCTTGTCTCTCTCTCTTTTGCGCGCCGCTGAATTAAAATACATTTTATATGTAACATAAACCAGCACTGGGAACCAGTGTTAACAAACACCATCACGCGTGAGAACCATTGTCCGGTCTTCTTAGTCACTAGGCTATGGAAAAAATCAGTTTCTGTTCATCCAGGTGTATTCAACGCACAAGTGATCCTGCACCACTGGATCTCCTATGCTTGTGGTCTTAAGGAATCCTCACTTCTTGCAGAGGTGGCAACTGCAGGCACCAGAAAGTAAAAATCCAAACCATTATTTTGTTTCAACTAACCAGATGAGTACTCTGTGGCTGTGACTCTTTATGCTCAACTGGTTGGTTGAAAGTAAATCATAGTCTGGATTTTTCTTGGCCTGAAATTGCCACCTCCTCTGCCTTCTCATGACTTTCCACTGAGCTTTGGATACAATCAGACCTGGAGAGTTCAGGTTCAGGTACTCCGTGATTGTCACCCTTTATACTCAACTTGGTTGGTTGAAACAAAATCTATCACCTCGGGATACAATACAGACAGAATACAGACCCTCTACTCAACGCGTCTTTAAAAGGCTGCTGCTGCTGCAGGTTCCACACCTTTCCTGCGGGACTGTGACCTGGGGAAGCTCAGGGACACGCTCATCACATTAAAGCCCTCTTCAATCTGCGCTCACGATAGTGTGAGCTAATGCACCTTCAGATAGCTGCACTTTGCATTGACATATGGTAAGAAGCAAACTGCATATAAAGCCTACGTAGATCTCTGTCTTTACAGCAGCCCGAGGAGCTGTAAATACCTATAACCTTGATGGTCCAAACCCGTAGATGTCCATGACTCAGAGACCTCATCGGCAGCCGGATCGAGCCCCACTGCGCCCGCACTGCACGCTAGAGGGACTTACTGCAATTTCTCTGGGGTACGTGCTGGAGAGTTACATTCTTCCTACATTTATTGTACCGGCGAATATGATACTGGAGCTTTGAGCAAAATGGACTTTGGACAAATGGAGGAACAGCTGAAGGGGCCCCAGAGGGAGGGAAAGGCGATGGCCAGGCTGCAGCCCGACGACAGGCAGACAAGTCACTGTATAAGTCGGCATAAAGAGGCTAACAAAGGAGCGTGGAACCATTCCGCTCGAGCCCTGCCAGGTGGACAGAAAGTGCCCAGCAGTTTAACTCTGAGAAAGACGGGCCAGCCAAAATCAGCAGGGCTCACAGTTTCCGAGCCGCCGTTAGTCCGGCTCGGCGCAGGATAATGCGGAGCAGGGATGGCCGAGCCTGGGTTTTTCGCAGTCAGCTTTTGGCATGTGACTGAATCAGCATTAACAAAACCTGAAGTTTAACAAGAAGCAGTGTACCGCTCCGAGGAGCAGAGCCGGGATCCCGTGGAGCGCTCCGTGATCGCGCCAAGGGGCAGCGTCAGTGTAGGGGTGCCTCAACGGAGGGGGAAGGCTGGGACGGTTTCAAGGGGCCCCTGAGTGACAGGGACTGTAGAAGATCCATCCATCCATATTCTGTAGCCACACATCCTATTCAGGGTCGCGGGGGGGGGGGGAACCTGTCCCAGAGGCAACTTCAATTAACCTCAGCATGTTTTTTGGATTGTGGGTGGGAAATTGGTGAACCTGGGGGAAAACCCCCATGATGACGTGGGGAGAACACGGGAACACAGAGCTGGGAAAGAGCCTCAAACCCCTGGCCCCAGAGATGTGAAGCAAAAGCACTAACCACTGTGCAACCGTGCTGCCCCAGCTATAGAAAACTTGGATTATTACTGGATTGGTATGCATGTGGTGCATCTATCTGTCTGTACCTGGGTCTCCTAAAGATGAGGCCGTACTGTTGGCACGCCAGTCCGACGGTAGGGGTGTAGACTATGGGCATGAAGCGCTCGAGGTCTGATGTGAGCACTCTGTAGAAGAGTTTCTCGTTGCGGTCCTGCAGGCCCATCAGGAACACATATCTGCGTGAGAGAAGGAGAGAGGATTGTGGTGCGTCACACCATAATACTACACGTCGCATGTCATGCATTTTGTTCACCTAACCCGGTACCACTGGCTAACTGGCCAGCATGGAGACAGCTTGGGATCCAGGCCAGGTATCTGCGAACCATGAACACTCATCATCCTTGTTCTAGTCATGTGACCACATGATAAGTTCTCTACAGATGAGCTGACAATGGAGTGTAGCTTGTATGCCCGTGTTCACGAGCTTTGAGATTTACTCACACAAGACAAAAAGGGCAGGATCTTTCAGCTGGAAAAAGCTTCTCACCAAACAGCAGATGAATCGGAAAGAGCACTTACAGCTTAATTTTAAATCTGCTATCGGCCGCTGCGGTTTCATTCTACTGCACTGGAGCTTTCACAGAATTATAACTTCTAACACTTCTGATCAAAGTGGGTTCAGGTCACACTTTGAAGTCTGAGCGATGCTGGCATTATTTTGCAGTTGGATGCAAGGGCCTTTAATTCTGCCGTCAGCAAAGCCCGTAACGTTATTCGGCGTGAGTGACGTCGAGATGGGAGGACTTTCTGATGGGACGCATGCACATCAAAGACAGGCCCCAAGTACGAGGACACGGACACCCTGTGAGTAAGGAAGGTGTGGAGGACCAGGGAGCATGAGCTAAGAGGACAGGAATGAGTAAGTGAAAGAGTCAGAGAACGAAAGTGGAGATAAGTGGCTTGAATAGGGCTTGAATATCAGCATCAGCAGGCAGAGGCCTTTCTACAGACTCCCAAAGGTTCATTCCGGTGTTATAGTTTAGATTTTTTCATTTAGTTTTGATTTCGGTTTTAAATTTAATTGTAAAATCCAGTCTAGTTTTAGTTAGTTTTCAGTGTGCTTTTATTAGTTTATTCAAACAAACATTTTTAGTTTGTATATATTTTAGTTTCCGTTTCAGTTTTAGTAATTTTATTTCTAAGGATGGCTTTAAAGTTATTTTATGTGTTTCATTTATAGAGAATCCTGCACATTATGGAATAATGTCCTCAGAATGGACAAAAAATGTTCCAGGTATTATAATGGTCATCTAAAGGCAATACTCTGGATTACATTTCCTCAAATGATTTCCATCAAAGGGGAAAGATAAACAAACCGTTACCGTAGTTAAATAGTTTCTTAAAATGCCAATGCAAAGTATTTGACGTTTGTTTTTATTTTACTTCAGTTAGTTTCGGAAGCAATAATTATAGTTTTCATTTGGTTGTTGTTTTTTTTTCACTTTCGTATCTTATTTTATTCCAGTTTATGAAAAGTTTTTCTTATAGTTTAAGTTTTAGCTTTCGTTACTGCAAACAATGCTGGTTCATATAGAGATACAGGGAACAGAAAATAGAAGAGCGACAGTTGAGCTTTAGCAATTTAAGCAGTTTCCTTTGGGATGAAAGAAGTATTCTGAATCTGAATCTGAATCTGATTCTGATTCTGAATCTGAATCGGACGAGGAGGCGGCTGGCAGAGGCTCGGAGGTCCCCTGTTGCCTTACTAACCTGTCCAAATCATCCTTCTTCATCTCATAGTTCTTGAGAACCCGGAGCAGCTGGACGTCCTGGCTGATGAAGCAGGGGGGCAGGAGGCCATGGATGCCCAGCTGCAGGCGCTCCTCCAGGGTGAAGGCCATACCCTGTAGGGGGCGCCATCATTATGACCCGGGCAGACCCAATTGCTTGCTGTAGGTTTTCATTGGTCGGTTTGTGTGATTCTCAGCACCACTCCTCACAATCTAAGCAGCTTTCAGCTGCCAGCCTTGGTACTTGAATGAAAAGATGAAATTGCTCCAATTAACATGATAATTGACCAGATGCTTAATGGGGACTGGACACGTACACACTGCACAGCTCATCAGGACCACCGCCCTCCACCATATGAGTCCAAATCCTGCTGCTTGCCGCTCCTATGGCAGCCGTGGCCCTGCCTTTGCTCATCCTGTCTAACGTTCTGCCCGTTTTGCCCTGGGGTCGTAACCTTAAAGCCTGACCAGCAGGGGGCCTGGTGCCCACACAGGTGCGGCACAGTGCCCCCCCGATTCATGGGCTGAGTTTTTTTTGTGTAACACGCAATGCAAACACAGCTGTGGCAGCATCATTCATCCAAAAAAAAACAAACTGCAGCAAGGCAACAATTACGGTACCTAAAGGCTGAAATTCATTACAAGTGTATGTGGTATGATCAGACGTGGTCGTCATTCTTTGTGGGGGGTCCATATTTAGGGCTGGAAAACATTCCAACCAGTGTAATAAAGCTGAGAGTGAGATTCAAAGCCCCAGATGAAAGATATATATATATTATTTGACACTCTTTGGACAGCCAGATAGATGCCAGCCAACATGAAACTCCGAAGCAGACAATACAGAAATGGTCTTTCAGCACAACAATCAGCACATCAGCCTCTACTAAACCACTCATAGATTACAGAGTAAAAATAAAAAATAAAAAAACACACAAGCAGCCATTCAAGGGACAGGACCACCGTAACGTTGACACCAGCTGAAAGCTGATTGGCCTGTGGAATGCCCCTTCCCGTGTCACTCACCAATTTTTAACATATCATTGGATAATAATAAGGTTGGCCCCTCTATATGAATTACGCCCACCAACCTTAATAAAATTCCAGAATCACTCTTGCAGTCATTATGACTGATTCAGAAGATGGAATTAAACACCTCACCCCCCCCCCCCCCCCCCCCGCGCACAGAAAACACACAACAAAGAAACACACGCACGACACCGCCGAGGCTAGCCCACCCTC
>JAABNY020000136.1:13295321-13310140 GCA_015164015.2 Brevimyrus niger
ACCAACCTTAAAAAAAATCCAGAATCTCTCTTGCCGTTATTATGACTGATTCAGAAGAGGGAATTGAACCCCCCCCCCCCCCCCCCACTACAGGTCTAGAGAGAAATACTCAACAGAAAAATACTGCTTAGTAGCCCGGCGCTACTCTCTTTTGGTCCAGAAAGCTCCCACAAACTGCTGGCTATAGCTCTCCTCCAGAGGGCTTAACCTTCCTGTGTGGTGGGCCACACAACCTCAGCCCAAACCTGACCAGACCTGCTCAGGCCTAGCTCCGGAAGCTGCTGGAGCTCCAACATCTCCTTCTCTGCTCCCTTCAAAGAGCCAGCTGACGACCAGGGAAAGATCAAACGCCGTGTGAGACTCATTCGTGCCCGGCCCATGAGCCAAGTGCCTTCCATCACTTCAAAAACACGACGGCTGTTTTGTTTATTTGGGACAAATATATATTCAGCATGCAGCCCAAATTAATTTCCTTGCTATCAGTGCTACAACAGATGTGTGTTTGCAGGAGAGGCAAACTATTGCCTATAAATAATATACAGGCATATTGAATATGACACACAGCAATATTTATCCTGTTTAAAAACAAATCAAGGCTGTTTTTTCCTCCAAAGTAAAGCAATTAGTTGATGAAAACTTTGATACAATAATAATCCTACAAAGAGCAGCGCTCAGATGGGATCTTCCATTAGTTTCCATGCTGCAATCTTTTCTGTATCAAAACAGGCCAGAGACTGAAGACGTGTGATTCCCCCTATCTTTTAATTCCAGCAGAGCTGTGGACAGTCCACTGTGACATATGAAACCTGGAACAGACGCACAGTTTAGAAGGATGAGATGCCAGAACATCGGAGAGGCAGCAAACCGTTCGACCACATTTATAGCCCACACCCTATCCGCAGCTTCTTTTGGTCAGACGGTGACTTCATCACGGCCATAAATGTAAAAAGACAATGGACGTTGTGTTATTGTGTGAGAGTCAGACCATCCAATGCCTTTGTTGGGATGAGGTGAGCTAGGATCCAGTTGGAGGGGGCAGAGAAGCATTTGTAGATTATAGGGGGGAATCAAGAAAAAACAAAACGAAAAGTTGGAAAATAAACAAAATTATATTTCAAACCTATGCAAAGCCTCCGACCGGACTCTGAAAAGGACTTCACTGAGAGCAAATGATTATTCAACCAAAGCTGATTCATCAGATGCCACAACTGAAAAATGAAAAGCTTGTTTTTAGTTATGAGGTCACTGGAGTCAGCTGGAGAGCAGAGAGATATCCGGCTTCACGCTCAGCTAAATTGTAAAGTATGACGTATATTGAATGCTCTTCTTAAAATGCAACCTTAAATAGAGAGTTTGACATGTACAGCACATTGTTTTGTTAACTGTCAAGTTCCTGCAATCTGGCTCTGTAATGTCTTCATCAGATTGAGTACCCACAAGGTAAGGTATACCTTGTACCACAGACACACACACACAAGCACTTAAATTACAAAGCAGTCCATGCAGATACACATATTAGTAGAAGGCATGGACTGCATGTACCACAGCCACTACATAAGGCCTGTTAATCATCTCATCATGGACCATCTCCAGCCAATCATCTCATCATGGACCATCTCCAGCCAATCATCTCAACATGCACCATCTCCGACCAAACATTATCATGGAACGTCTCCTGTCAGTCATCTCATCATGGACCATCTCCTGTCAGCCAACCATCAGCCCCAGCAGCTGTTCCAAACAGAAGGGGGCCCAGAAGTAGGACAAGGCAGAGTAAATAAATACAGAGATCTAAAGCGGTGCTAGAAATTAAAGGAAATTGAACTCAGATGGCAACCAGGTTAAACACCATCTTGAAAAAATGTCATTTCAGGCCTGTATATGCTTTTAAACATGATCCTTCATTAAAAGTACCTACTAATAGGCTGATTCACCCCCAGTGAAACCTCTGACCACAAATTCTTGATGTGATTCTACTAGCAAATGATGAAGCAGAAGATTTATGTTTCTGTATGTGTGGAGAGGCTAAAAGGCCCTGTGGGGGAATGAAAACGTCTGGGTTCAGTCCAGGTCAGTCAACATCCATCTCTGCCGGTTGCTTGGAGATTGTCATGCTTGCTATAACTGGCAGCTAAGTCAAAGGTTACTGTCGTAGCAATGTTCCCAAAGCAGAATGGCATAAATACACCGCAGCTTAGCTAAAATAACCAAGTAAAGTAACTTTTCTGCCAGAAAGCAATATTTAAGTTGTTTCTATTCACAAACTTGGTTCCTTCAGATTTTTGCTGGAAATGGGAGCTCTGATTGGCCATGACACTGGCAAGCGCACAGCAGACTCAAACGGGACGTTCTGCAATTTGACACTTTGATCACCATCCGTCTTCTGCAGCCACTTGTCCTATACAGGGTCATGGGGGAGTCTGGAGGCTACATGCTCAATACAGGGAACAACCCAGGGTGGGGTACCGACTGATCACAGATGACACACACATACTGTAAGAGCAAGTTGACGACTCCAACTAACCTCAGCCCATTTTTGGACTGGGGGGGGAGGGGTACCCTAGTACCCGGAGGAAACCCTCACAAAGACACAGGAAGAACATGCAAACTCCACAGGTGAAGCTGTGGCAGAGACTTGAACCCTGCTCCTGAGAGGCGACAGTGCTATCTGCTATCTGCTATCTGCTATGCCATCCACAACACCTCGACCCCTCTTATTTCAATCTCCACATTTTTCTTGTTTTTCTCTCTCCCCGACTCAGCACAAACATCCAAACAGTATAAACCGCGGTAGAAGCCGGTCACCACTGGTGCGTCTCTTCTTGAACAAAGCCACGGAATCAGGCTGGCGCGCAGGACATCACGCCGCCAGACGCGAAGGTGCCCGTGTTGGGGGTACAACTCGCAGGGCTCCCTCAGGGACTCGCCTGCGATACCAGAGGCTGCGGATTCCTCCCGCCAAACCAGTGATTAAAGAGACAGCAGAACTGGCAGGAAAGGGCGGCCAGACCAGAGTTTAAAAATAGACAAACTCTGCGGGGAAACAGATTTAAGGAAAAACTGCATGAAAGGAGCAGGTTTGAGTCAACGGGAGCATCTGCTGGAATCAAACTCATCCAGCTCGTTCCTGTCATGCAACCCCACCGCCAAATTATAAGACTGAAAAAGACCTCTGAAGGGCCCGATTTAAAGTTATGATACATTAAGGTAGAATATTATGATTTAGTACCATTTCATCTTGTTTTTGCATGCTTTGTTTTTGGGGCGAACGCGAACCATGTGGCTGACACGCGCAGCATCTGCAGGTCAGTGTGACTCAGCAGGCCTGTCTCACAGGAGGACAGACACGCGGGCAGGCGCACGGCTGCAGCCTGATGCACTGTCCTCCATGTGTGAAGCATTCATATGCGAACAAGCATGTGCATTCGAGCATCCATACACGGCGGACCTCTCCGGGGAAATATCCGCGAGCTTAAGCCCCTTCCGGTGCTCATTAATCCCACACTGTCCTCTCCCGTAGCCGAGTTCTCTTTTACCCACTCAGTCTAGACACAAAGAAAACACAGAGAGGAGTGCAGGCCGCCAAATGCAGACGGGAAAGACAGAATGCGGAGTGGGGTGATCCCAGGCTAGATGAACGGCATCATCCAAGCTCAAGAGCTGCTTTTCTGCAGCACCGGAATCAAAGGCGTTCTTTCAGCGCAGCCCTGACACATCTCCCCAGACAACCAGAAGCCTCCATCAGTGGAGTTAATGGCCTTTGTCAAAACTCCTATCCCTCATCGCTGGATGCTGTCCCTCATCAAAGGACCTTTCCCCCCCATCACTACCCCTCGTTAAAAGGCCTTTCCTTTGCCACTGGACCCTGTCTCTCATTAATGCTACTTTCCATCACAAGTGGATTCGTCCCTCATTACTGGACCTACCCTTTGCAAAAGAACCTTTCCCTCGTCACTGGACCTGTCCCTTATTAAATCACTTTCTCTCATCACTGGGCCTGTCCCTCGTTAAAGGGCCGTTTCCTTATCACTGGACTCAGTCCTTAGAGCGTTTTCTCCGTTTGCTTAGGTGGGGTGGAAGGACCCCGCAGAGCCTACGTGAGCATACAAGAAGCCTGCAAACGTCAATACGTGCAAGCGTGGCTTCTCCGTTAGCCGAACCCCTTCAAATAGTGGAGATGCTGATCCCCTTGACTCCCTTGGGAGCAAGCGCATAGACCAAGGCTAATATTTACATAACTCAAACCAAGAGTTCTTGAGTACTCATTGACCCAGCTGGACATAGGGCCCAATGAACTCGCCACACTTCCACACTGAGCCCCCGCACAACCCGGACAGTCCCTCAGGGTTTCCCAGGACACCTCTGGCATCCGGCGAACTCTCTCCCCAGACTCTGCGAGATCAGAACCACAAACCAGTTCTGTGCATTTCCAGTTATTTACTCTCCATTTATCAACCCAGTCCAGGGTAAAAAGTGCATTTGGGTCCAGGATTATCAGTGTCATACAGAACTAATGTTGATGTTGGATGATCCAATCCCAAACATCTGAAACATTCACTGTATGCAGTTCTGATGGGGAGAAGGAATCTGGGTCTATTTAGACGTCATTACGCAGCAAGGCCTCAACGGCGAGCAGGTAAAAAATGGCCAAACTTACATTTATTAATGTGAATGTTTATTTCCAAAGTAAAGAATGACACAAACATTTTCAAATCATTATCTTTAGCTGTAAGATTCAGCATATGGGGTACTCCCAGACCTAATGAATGGAAACTGCCATTGATTGCAAGATTTTTCTATCAATCTTCTAAGAAATATATTTTTCAAGCTTTATTTTGTTGCCCACTTTACTGGATTTTTGTAGACTTTGTAGAAAACTGAAGCTGAAACTGACCAATATTTTTGGGCAAACTGTTGAAAAATCATTGTATTTCAATGGGTAACTTCAGTGTAACAAAATAACAAGAAGGCATAAGGTTGGTGAAAAGACTAGGAGATTTCCTTTATTTTGATGAAAAAAAAGTCATTTCTGTACAAAGAAATGATACATTGAAAATTGTGTGGGGTCAGTTTTTATTCTTTCCTCCAATCAATTTGCTTACCAGCCAGTACCTACTAAAACGAATCAGGAAACAGTTGCATGATGCTGAGGAACCAGCCCTACCAAGCTACAAGCCAGCAGCCCATCTCTGGGCTTATAGGAACTGCTGCTCTCCTGACAAGTCTGAGCAAACATCTGGGCTTAGCAGCCCCTGCCCTTGCTACCATCACCCCAGCCCCTTCCAGCAGCCAATCCTCAGGGAAGGAAGCTCAGGGGAGATCTGTTCCAATGCGAGGAAAACAAACACCACTTCCATCACAGCGGGGAGCCCATCTGGGACAGGAAGCGGCCCCACGCAGGCGTGACCCACGGAAGGCGGGGGCCCGCTACTGGCATGAATTGGGGGCATTATGAGAGGCACAAGTTGGGAGAATCGTGTTTAAATAGGTCACTTTTAACCGGATTACACACGTTTACCTAAAGGACCTTCACCAAGCAGTGGTCATTACACGATGATATACATGTCAGTCATTTCAGGGGTGCTAACCCATCACAGGGCACACGCAACATTTGCACCTATGACCAACGTGACTTTCGGGCGGTGGGGGGGAAACCGGAGTACCTGTATGAGACCTGACAGTGACACGGGGAGAACACGCAAACTCCACACACATGGATAATGGCGGGAGCCGTAAACTCTGGTCCCAGATGTACAGTGGACAGTGCTAATGGGAGAAAAAAAACACAGTTAGCATGACTTATCTTCAACAGGACAATTCAGCACCTCCTTGTAATATGTGCAGTGTCATTTTATTAGGGTTTTAGTACAAGTCAGAGAGTCCAGATCGACGCTCAGGAAAATCAGGACCCACCCTAGAGTCCAACCTCTAAACACACACCAGTGCCAGCAGACTCTGCTGAAAGACTGAGTCCCTCAACCACCTATTCCTTGGATACCAGAAGGCAATAGTAACACTTCCACACCTCTAGGGGGCTTTACTGAGTCAATGGCAGGTAAGTCTTCAAAACTGGCTTACAAGCCAGCTGAAGTAGCAGATTTGAGTTGACTTTGAAGGGCGCTCGGTGATAGGAGGCGCACCTCCTCCAGGTGTCCCAGCATGCCTTGCACAGGGCTACCACAGACATCCTGCTTAACACAGCCTGATGGGCTGATGCTGGGTGCCTCAGGGGTCAGTCTGTCAGGGCACCGTGGACCCCAGTGGTCCCAAAACATGGGGAAACTGTCACCTCAGTCAGGTGTAGACGTTCCTTTTTTTTCTGAAGGACCAACACGCTCTTACAGCTCCCACCAGACCATCGGTCTGTCAGGATTACGGGCTGCGATAAAAAACAAGAACTACTGACAAGGGCGAGGAACTGGCAAGCGAGGGCAGATATTGCTTCACTGACGAGATTTCTGGAGAGCACGTCTGGCGTGAACAGAGAGTCCTTGGGTGATATGCTCGCCAGTCGAGCTGGCATTCCTGATTGGCCGAGCCCCACCCATGCCTGATCTGCAGCCTAGAAATCCCAAGGTCTCCTGACAGGAGCCAAGCATAAGGAGCAGAGTCCTGTTGGTTTAACCCATTCACCCCCACAATTCCATGATGTACTGTAAGACATAGTAGATAGTAGAGCACTGTAAATGGAACTTCATGGAGGAACTGGGATGAGGTCAGTTTCGATATTCAGCATTTGGGTACAGGGATTACAGCTGATCATTAGCCTGCTTCCTCATTAACCACTAAGCACTATGACTGGTTAGTGCATCATGAATAATGTTTACTGTTTAAGGGTCACTGGGCATTTCTTGCAATAAACAGAAACGTAACTAGAAATTCTGTGCCCATAAGTCACTGTGGGGCCCCATCCATATTTTACATAAAATTATACATATTCAAGGGCCCCTGTGAAATGCGGGGCCCTTCAAATCTGCCAGGGTGTCCATACGCCATACTGTGCCCATGGTTGTAAACAAGTAACAGGAAAGATTATTGCATTTAAATTGTGCTACACAGCTTCAAACCATGAAAATGCCGTATTTTACCTCCCAAGCCTGCCTCAGAAATTTCACCCTCCCAGATGATAGCAACAAAATTGTTGTGGGTAGAGATGCGGTGGGGAGACCGATGTCAGAAAAAGACTCGTAACGCAGCTTGAAATTCCGCCCCTGACTGCTTCATTCATATTGCCTTTGAACTTAGCGGGAAAACATTTTCTGTACATCCAATAAAACTGTCGACCTGAGGGTATAAATTTCTGGCCCGGTACAGTGCCTAGCCTATGAAGCTCGGAAGAGAAGTGGACAATTTAAAAAGGCCCTCAAAATCTGGCTCTAATCTTACAAAGGGAGAGTGTGTCCTGACCGACAAGGCAGAGGTGGGGGGACTTCAATCAGCCTGTTGTCCCCCAACATAAGTGGGTGGGGGCGCACTTACCGCTGGAAAAGGTATAGTGCATCATTCTGCCTCACAGTGCCCCAATTGTGCGCCGTGACAGGAAACGGTTATGGGTCACTTCTGTTATGATTTCCCCCCTTTCAGCTCAAGTAGTCTTCAGAGCCGAAAAAGAGCACTGCATCAGAGCGCAGTGCGGAGGTAGGTGTGGATGGTCGGCCATCGTCTCTCCAGCTTCACCCATAAGGTGAATCGTTGTTGTTCCATGACTCACATGTGTCACAACAGCAGTGACTCCTCACCATGAGCCCGGTAACCTGAGCTCCACTGCAAACACAGGATAAGTTCCTCAAAAAAAACAACATCCGTCAGGGACAGGCACTGAGCCAACCATCAACCAGATATACTGAACAGGGCCGGGCGATCAATTATGCATAGCAGGCAGCCATCTAGCGTGGCATCTTCCGAGGGGCCGCCGACTTGACCCAGCGCCATCCTAAGCGTCACGTGCTTCGGAACGAAAATCATGCCATGCGCAAATTGAAATGGGCACGACAGACGTGTATACGCATACATCGGTGTTGGCAGCAGAAGAAATCTTGCAGCCAGCGCAAGATTTTCACGGAATGGGGGGCACGGGTTGGGGACAGTGGCGATAAAATTGTTGAGCGGCAGCAAACTGCAGAGAGCAAAAGACACGTCACCTGCGTGCGCCGACACTGGAGGGCATCAACTGCTCAGTGTAAACCGAAAGCACCCACCAGAGGTAGCTCGATTACTGACTGACCACCGAGGTGTGAGTCCCCCCCCGGTGTTCCAATGTCACGGAGTGAACCACTCATGTTAGTAAGATAGGCCTGCATTACTTATGTGTAAATCATGCCATCACACTATCAGCGTTCAGTTTTTTTAATAGTTCCAGAACCCCAGTCTCATCTTTGGGGGATATCGGGTGGTGAAACGCCCAGGCAGATCTCAGAAAGCGAAGGGATGACCTTGAATAGCCTGCCTCGAACGGGTTTATTGCTCTCTGCTGAACAGGCTAATATCCAACCCGACCAGGACAGCGATGGGGCCGCGATAATCATGACCTTATGCCGGAGAGCCGCTTCAGGCAGCTTTATCAGCAGTTATTGCTGGACCGTTATCAGTTTCTCGCCAGCCTCAGCTGACTTTGTCCCACAGCACAGAAATGCTGAACCCACAACTGGATCTACTACACAGATAGAAAATCCAAAATGCCAGTAACACAAGTTCTTACATGGAATTATGTTTTGTCTCAGTTTTTCTACACATGGGCAATGCCATGGTCAACACTCAATGTCCTGAGTACTGACTCATATGCTCACTGTTGCAAGGTCTCATGGACGGACTGAAGGTCACAAGGAGATTAGCCTTTACAACTTGAAGCCCAAGAAAAGGTCAGCCTGCAACACATCTGTCATTCTCCGTCAGAAGCCCCTTCTTTAGAACTACAAAAACACAGCGATAGTCACCATAACCTAGGTTTGTTGTGGATGGTATCTGAGAAGCTTAACATGAAGTGTGGCGTACTCGGATTACCTAGTGTGGCATTTGCAGCACGCCACCTGAAGTGTAATCCCTGCCGTGCAACTCATTTCTGAAATATGTCAGGCTGATGATAAACCGGCGAGGATGACCGCTATGGACCGCCGCTTATTTGCAACCGCCGCCCGTCCAGATCATAACGCTTTACAGTACGAAAGCGCACCTGTTCCTCAGCTTAACTCAAACACCCAATAGTAACCAATGCAAAACGAGGTGTTATATTTACGTCAAGTTCAACAAGAGAAAAACAACAACAACACCAAACCGGTAGAAACCTTCCCTTTATCTAAAAATCTTCACGCACGGTCAGTATTTGACGGCCGTTTTGCTATGTGCAAAGGCAAAAAAATGACGGCTCAATATAATAGAGTTAAATACAATACAGCGCGATACAACTTGGTGTAACAAGACCGGACGCAAAGGGCGCCATCGCCCAAAGCCGGTATCCGTGGGACGGGCTGCTTCTGCGCCACCGCCGCGCCTCTTAAAATCTAATTATAGTCCCAGCTCTATAACTCGGGTGGCAGCCGTACGAGGCCGTATAAAACCGGAACTTTGCAAACTCCTTACCTTATTCAGGTGGGGGTTTCGTGTCAGTTCGTACCCCCTCTTCTTGGCATAAATGAAGGTTTTACCTTGGTCCCCCGACTTGCTCATTTCCCACTTGGGGCTGTCCCGCTTGGTCAAGCCGTGTGACATGTCGGTTCCTTTAAATAGACTAATGGTGACCCGACTAAACGGCAACAAGTGGATGGGATCGGATCGCTTGAGACGGGAGAGGTGAGCGAGTCCTGTACCGTATCAGACACCTTAAACCCGCTTTTATTATTTCTGATCAGCTAGGCGTTTTATTGCTATGCCGCAAAAGTTGATCATTAACTATAAGTTTGTTAGCGCAAATGACAATACATATTAAAAGACAAACAAGGGGAATTTAATCCTGCCTATGTATAAAAAGAGCTTATTTTTTCTAAATAATGTTACCGGTAATTCTGAACAAGTCAACTGAAAACAATTTATAAAATAACGGTGAAAGGTGAAAGTTAAATTCAGGAAAATGACCCTAACATGCAAAAACAAACTACGCCTTGGATTTTAGCGACAGGGGCAGGTTAAATTAGCCAGGACACCTCCTACAATGGGCAGAGTACTGAACAGGTATTATTTTGAGCCACGGGGAAGGCAGAAAAGCAGTGGCCTCATAATGGACTGATTCTCTGCGGTTTCATACTGTAAAAACACGTGACCTCAACGAAGTCGCTTGATACATAAAGGCGAGTTCAGCTGAATGAGGGGACACTGAACAAACATGATCTCGATGGACCTCTGACCTAATTTTCGTTGTTTTGACTGTGTTTGCACGTGTGTGTATGACGCCAGCTTATTTTGTTTCAGGTTACTGCTGAGTCATGCTGACTCTGGATGTCTGATGATTCATTCTGGCAGCACTGGATCGCCTGGGCTATTCGCTTGAGCTCTGACGATGGGACCACTGTCAGAGGCCGGTTCTATTTCACCTGCAGGTCTCTACCCATTCTACCTGAACATTTACGATTTCGACATGCAGGGAGCTTTGGTTGAGCGCAGATACAGGCGGCCCCATTTTGTCAAGGTTACCTAAATGTGCCGCCGGTCACGCCAGAAGCGCGTGGAGACTCTGAACGCGTGGAGGCCAGATCTCGTCCTCGGGTTCAAGGGAGGCTTTTGTTTATTTGGTCCCGGGAATCACTGGGAATGGCTGTGTTACGGGGCATGCATCCATCCATTCATTATGGTCAGGGGTTTGCGGGGGATGGGATGGGTGGAGCCAGCACGGGGCCCAAAGCCGGCGACAGCCTGGAGTGCCATTTCAATGTAAGGCCATCTTGTCACTATTCAGTAGTAGCTATACTAACTTAAATGATTAATGGAACCATTCTGTGCATCACATTATAAATAAACTACTGAAGGAATTACATTGGCTGTAATTCGCGCACTATAGTAAATTGGGAGACTGATCCAACTGACTTCTGCAGCAGGAAACATGGTTATGAGATACAAAACTGTGACCTGTTACCACACAGTTCTCCAGTGCTCTCCATATGGCCCTAGGGTACAGCTGCAGAATAAAGGGGGTTAACCAGGTATGTCACATTAGAACTGAAGCATTCTGGGTAGTGGTTCTGGAGTGGGTAGAGCAGAACCTGATTAAACTTTTGGAGTGACACTGTTAATTAATAACAAATTTATGGTATGACAGCATAGTGTAATTATATATATCATATCAATTATTACCTCTCCAAACAAAAGCAAAGATGAAGGTTACTTTTTAAGATGAATAATTAACATGTTGTGTATGTTTCATCATGTTTGATTAACATAAGATTACAGAACAACTAAGTAACACATTCAGTATGTTCAGTTATAATCAGCATAAGAAATACCAGTGTAGTTCATTTTGCAATAAATGTTTTTAGGAGGCAAAAGGAGAATAATGTTTTTGAAGTTGTAATAAGTGATTTTGGCAATATGGACGTATTTGTGTAAAATTAGCATGGCTGATAGAAGATTGGGGCTGACTTACTGTAGTAAGAGTAGCCAAATTCCATAGTGACGTTTTTAAGATGTAGAATCATGCTGTGATAAGAAGAGTGCCAGGCTCTGCTCAGTGGAGATTATGGCTTTCACACCCCCGGCGGGTGGGATTATAACTTGCTGTTAATCATCGCCGTGTTTTATTTCAATTGCCGCTTCTCATTGGTCACCGTATTGCCCCCCTTATTGGGTGAAACCAGGCGGTAATTGATAGCATATATTAGTCTCACCTCCTGTGGGTTTCAAAGGCTAATTTCTCCCAGGAGACATAGCAGGAAATGGGTGATGCCTGTTCTAGACCACAGAGAACTACTGAAGATGCCTGAGAAAGGCGTGGACACTTTCGGGAAAGTTTTCAGCTTCCCTTGTCTCTTGGACTGGGGGCTCAGCCTTGCCGCTGGAGCTCCTCCTCTCTGTGGTGTTATAGCACACGTCAGCTCATGCCAGACGCCATACACCTGAGCGCCAGCGCATGGTGTCCGTGGACCCTGACTCGTCATGTAGAAGCAAAGCCCGCTCTCAGCCCCAGGCCGTCCTGTGCGCAGAGGCACGCCTGCGGCCATTGTTCAGCCCGGGCCTTCACACAGCCGCCTTTGTTCTTGAGGTTTATTGGATTTCAGTGGAGGAGAAAGAAGAAAACGGGCTGGGCAGCACAAAATGGAGCATCTGTGAGTAGGTGACGCAGCCCAGGTACCCGCAGAAGTCAGGGCCAAATCGTGCTGCAGCATGGTGGAAGGAGACTGTACCTGGTTAACCACTGTGCAGGAGGGCAGTCCAGTTAACTACTGTGCAGGAGGGCTGTCCAGTTAACTACTGTGCAGGAGGGCTGTCCAGTTAGCTACTGTGCAGGAGGGCTGTCCAGTTAGCTACTGTGCAGGAGGGCTGTCCAGTTAGCCACTGTGCAGGAGGGCTGTCCAGTTAGCTACTGTGCAGGAGGGCTGTCCAGTTAACTACTGTGCAGGAGGGCAGTCCAGTTAACCACTGTGCAGGAGGGCTGTCCAGTTAGCTACTGTGCAGGAGGGCTGTCCAGTTAACTACTGTGCAGGAGGGCTGTCCAGTTAACTACTGTGCAGGAGGGCAGTCCAGTTAACTACTGTGCAGGAGGGCTGTCCTGTTAACTACTGTGCAGGAGGGCTGTCCAGTTAGCTACTGTGCAGGAGGGCTGTCCAGTTAGCTACTGTGCAGGAGGACAGTCCAGTTAACCACTGTGCAGGAGGGCTGTCCAGTTAACCACTGTGCAGGAGGGCTGTCCAGTTAACTACTGTGCAGGAGGGCAGTTAGATTAACCACTAAGCAGGAGGACGATCCAGTTAGCTACTGTGCAGGAGGGCAGTCCAGTTAACCACCGTGTAGGAGGGCTGTCCAGTTAGCTACTGTGCAGGAGGGCAGTTAGATTAACCACTAAGCAGGAGGACGATACAGTTAGCTACTGTGCAGGAGGGTCATCTAGATAACCCCTGTTCAGAAGTGTGGTCCATTTAACCACTGTGCAGCAAGACTGTCTGGTTAACTCTGTGTAGGAGGGTCATCCAGTTAACCCTGTGCATGAGTCTGCTGCAGTTAACCACTGTGCAGGAGGAAAGTCCAGATAGACACCACAATGAGTACAGCACAATGCAGGTCCAACTCAGCTGTGCAGTAGGTGCAGATCAATGTGACATGACTACAGCTGCATAGAGTACCAGTCCTGAATAAGACTGCTATGTGGAGCTGGTGCCTGGTGCCAAGTAGCTGAGAAGAGATCTAGATATTCTTATCTTGGGGAGTTTGCCTTTTAACTGCAGCTGCCTTTTCTGTGCTGATGGAAGAAGGATGCTTGGTTTACCAGTCTGGATTATCAATGTGTTTATCAACGTCCATTAAGAGGCAACATACTGAGTGCCGGCAGATCCTTCAGGTCCTCGGCAGCTGGCAAAGGGTTCAATCGAGCAGCCTGGGCTTTCAAACATGTTCAGCCTAACAACTTTATAAGGAGACAGTAGATTCCGCACAAAACACAGGAGTCATGCACTGCTGTTGGCCATTTGGTACAGGATTCCCAACATGCTGGATGTTGATACAGCTGTGACTCTAGGACACGATACACTGTACAGGCATGCAAACTGACCTACGTTGAATACAGGATGGCTTGAAGGAGACACAGGAGTGTTAGATTAGCCGTGCAGCTCTCCACTGGACCTGTTAGATCTAGTCAAGGATAAGCTGTTGTTCCACACTCTTTTGAAAGTGTTTTACATTCCATGAGAGTAATTGCTTGTGGAACACAGCCATATTTTCAATGCTCTTGATTTACTGGATGTTTACTTTGGCATGTTGGGCTAAAGCACGCTTTGTGCAGGATTCCACTCCCACGCCTGCTGGGAGTTCTGGGAACACACACACAAACACACTCACAGAGATACACACACACACACACACATGCACGTGTACAGTAGAGGATATAAGAGGCATTTGTGTTGTGTCTAAGTGCAAGTATCTGAAGCTTCAAAGGTCTCTCAGCTTCAAGTTGATGTTTTCACAGATTCACTTTTCACCTGACCTCATAACCTTGTGGTCTTTCACCTTTTCTTCTCAGTTCGTGTTTTTTATCTTATATTCCACATGTGGACAAGACCAACAAACAAATCCTACTACATTTCCAAACCAAGCTAACAGACAGTAACCACTACAAACACAGCACTACAGACAAAAAATCTCACTAAGCCAAAGGAAACTATGTTTAAATTCTGTTTATGTTGGTATAAAAGATTACTTTATGACCATCAAAGTGTCAGCTAATTTAAAATCTCTTGTCAACCATGTATTTTCAATTACCATCCATATATCCAAGTGTTTGTTGAACTCACCCACTAGAACAGATTGTTAGGGTAATCAATGCTTAATGAATTCACTAATTAAGTTGTCAATTAAATGAATTGTTGGTGAAATTTAAATAAACACAAATCAATGCAATGTTTAAATCAATGCAATGTAACTTTGTTCTGATGTGCACTGACCATTGTATGTTCTGAATGACAATAAAGTGGCTACTCTAATTCTATTCTAAAATTCTACTAATCTAATTAGGGCTGTCAGTCGATTAATTTTCTCAATTGCGATTAATCTCATAAAGAGTGATTAATTTATTTATTGTATATTCAATCATATTATAATTTATATATTATATACACTCACCTAAAGGATTATTAGGAACACCTGTTCAATTTCTCATTAATGCAATTATCTAATCAACCAATTAC
>JAABNY020000136.1:13319186-13341327 GCA_015164015.2 Brevimyrus niger
GGGGGGGGGGGGGGGGGGGGGGGGGGGGGAGATGGGAGTCACAAGTGTGCATGTGTAACTGCGGGTGCATGTGTGTGAGCTGGGAGACCAATACACTGGAACTCCCCCTGTGTGTGCTGGCCCCTCAGCATGCAAACTTCTACTAAGTACCTTGGGCTTTATAAGAAGTCCTTGATGTTGAGATCTGCCAGGGGGTCTTTGGAGGGGGGCTTCTTAGGGCTCTGGGCAGCTCCTGGAGACAGCTTGGGGGGGGAGAATAAGCAAAGCAGGGTCACACAGCAGAAACAGCACCTATCTGCTGCTGTGTTTATACAGTACAACCGTGTGCAGGCAGTCAAAGAAAATGATTATGGGTATTTGAGTGTCATATGTCACTGTATGTCAGTCACTGTGTCTGTATGTCAGTCACTGTGTCTGTGTGTCTGTCACTGTGTCTGTATGTCTGTGTGTCAGTCACTGTGTCTGTATGTCTGTCACTGTGTCTGTATGTCAGTCACTGTGTCTGTATGTCAGTCACTGTGTCTGTGTGTCTGTCACTGGGTCTGTATGTCTGTGTGTCAGTCACTGTGTCTGTATGTCTGTCACTGTGTCTGTATGTCTGTGTGTCAGTCACTGTGTCTTTATGTCTGTATATCTGTCACTGTGTCTGTATGTCAGTCACTGTGTCTGTATGTCTGTCACTGTGTCTGCATGTCTGTATGTCTGTCACTGTGTCTGTATGTCTGTATGTCAGTCACTGTGTCTGTATGTCAGTCACTGTGTCTGTATGTCTGTCACTGTGTCTGTATGTCTGTATGTCAGTCACTGTGTCTGTATGTCTGTATGTCAGTCACTGTGTCTGTGTGTCAGTCACTGTGTCTGTGTGTCAGTCACTGTGTCTGTGTGTCTGTCACTGTGTCTGTGTGTCAGTCACTGTGTCTGTGTGTCTGTCACTGTGTCTGTATGTCTGTGTGTCAGTCACTGTGTCTGTGTGTCTGTCACTGTGTCTGTGTGTCAGTCACTGTGTCTGTGTGTCAGTCACTGTGTCTGTGTGTCAGTCACTGTGTCTGTGTGTCTGTCACTGTGTGCACGGAGCTGTGTGTCTGCAGTACCGGGGCTCCAGGGGCTCCTGCACCAGGAAACTGTGGCCTCATCATTGGCTGAGCGAACATCTGAGGCATCATGGGGGCTCCGGTAGCTGGGGGCTGTGGGTGGGGAGACAGGGGTTTGGTGAGCCAGGCCCTCCCCAGGCACAGCAGCAGCACACAGCACGCTGATCGCGTCCCTACCATGCCGAACCCTGGCTGCGCTCCCATTGGTGGAGCCATGGCTCCGGCTGGGGGCGTGGCACCTGGAGCCCCGGGGGAGGCGCCCGGCTGGGAAGGCGGGAGAACACAGAGGGTGAGAATGATTGGTGTTTGTGAGCTTAGTACAGACACACAGAACTTCTTCAACATCCAAAACCCCACTTACCATCTGAGAGCCAGGCCCCCCCCAGCTTGTGGGGGCTACCTGTGGCTGCCAGTTGGCACCACCAGTCAGCTTTTTCTCATTCCACTGCATGTCTCTGAGTGACAGAGGAGATCGACCAATCAGCATCCTCCAAGCAACCCCCCCCCCCCCCCCATGCACTCAGGTTCAGAACTTACAGTCAATTAGTACATCAAAGACTCCTGGTTGAAAACTATACACACAAGGAGATACCAAAACAGATATGACACGATGTGCTCTTACTTCTTCTGATTCCCCATGCCCAAATCTGTGAAAAAGGGAAACAAAATCAGATTCTTCGCTCTTCTGCACTCTACACTGTCATAGGTGTTTAAATTGATCCTGCTCTCCTAACAGCTACCTTCAGGGGGCGCTAAAGGGCATTTGAAGCATTATTTATTATATACACTTCTGATTACTCCTGTCACTGATGAGTCCAATCTTACAGCCACGGATCAGCACGTACTTCCAACAAGGTTTGCCAGGGAGGAGTCCAGGTCACCGCCGATGGCTTTAGCGGGTGGAGTTGCCGCCGACATCCCAGTTCCTACCACAGGGGGCGCCGCTGAGCCCTGGGGCGCCAGGGCGGGCATAAGCAAGTCCCCTAATCCATCAAACACTTAGAAGAAAGGGGAACACGTGGGGGTCAAAGACAGGGCACATGTGACACTTTCACACATCACTAAACCCTCCAGTAGGAAGGTAACCAGGGAGATCGCCATGACAACCACACAGGACAACTGGAACCACAAGAACGGCGGCAATTATAGCTGAGGGGGACCTGGGATAAACATAGCATGCACCAAGCCATGCCCACTGCACATCAGCAGTCAGGGTATCTACAGATGCAGAGCAGTCCTCACAAACCTCAGTGATCATGACCTGTTCTCCTGTTACCTGCACTTACTGACCCCGCAAGCAACTCAGATGAATAATAAATGAATGAATGCACAGCTTGCGGACGAACTATTGGGGCTCTCGGAAGGTATATCGGATAAACAGGATCGGGTGTCAGAAACTAGACACCGGGGGAGACGAGCCAGTCATGTTCGCCGGACAGTGGGACCTCAGCGGAGGAACGTCGTCATGCTGCGAAGCGTGGCGGGGCGTAAGCGGATGGGGGAGGAGCCGGAACTCACCATCGACAGAGCGGAAGCAAGCAAAGACCCAAGGAAAGAGGGTGAAGTGAGAGAGAGAGAGAGAGAGAGAGAGAGAGAAAGGGGGGCAGAGAAGTAGGGCGGGTAGGGTGAGACGCGTCAAGGGAGTGCAGAGGAGACAGCGAGTGCACAGCTGCTGCCTTCTTCCTGGACAGGCAGGCACCCAATCCGGGCTCCGTCCCAAATCACTGTCCCATTCCCTGCACAGTCTGCTCAATGACGGTTTATTCGGTTACAGTGAGGGGCTGGATGCCGCCAACCATACAGCGAATGGCTAAGAAAAGCACTGATTCCATCTGCCTGCGTTGCCTGCTGCTTTGGGCTGCTTTGCTGGACCGGGGCTTCTGCTGTGGTCTTGGATGGATGAACAACGCTTCACTCGACCAATGACCTACTTAGTCCTGTTGCTAAGTCAGGTGGCACTCAGCATAAGCTAGCAAGCTATCTTTAGAAGACTAGTAGTCAGATTTAGTTAGCCTAAGTTGTAATTCCAGCTGAAATCCAATCTATCTACAGATGTAAGTATGGGAGATCACATCAGTGGGTCCTGGAATATGCCGTTATAAATGCCGCTTTCTGTTTGGGGACACACATTCCCTGCATAAGGAAAAGGGACATGTCTGGTAGCGTTTGCGAGACAGTAGCGTTTCTGGAGATCCATTGAACACCACAACAGACACACCTTGTCAGTGATTCTCTTGTCGCTACCTGCAGTTACTGCGTATTATGCAGGCAGTGGCCATTACCCATAATACACTGTAGTACCCAGGTAAACAACAGTGAACCCCCCTCCTAACCTCAGGGCCCGTCCATTTTCTTGCTGTACCCGCCCCAGATACACCCAGTCCATCACTAGAACTCCAGCAGCAGCCCTACTTAATCTCAGCCCATAACCAGTATTTTACTGACAAGCCCAGGCATACACTGACATTACTATTGTATATTAAACAGCCCCTGTTAAACCCAGCCCATTAGATTAGATTAGATCTTTTTATTGTTATTGTATATTAGTATGCAATGAAATTCAGTTTGAAACACACCATTGAATTTAGCAGTTTAAAATGACATAAATAAAAAAAAATATGCCAAGTGAAGTAAAAAAAAAAGCAGCTAATATAATGCATCTCAGTGATTAAATTATTACTGTTAAACTGGCAAAGAGCTACATTTCCATGCCGAATCTTAGCCAACCACTTTGAAGGCTGATGTGAGATTAAGAAGTGGACTTAGAAGATTCAGTGACCTACCTGTTGCATCAAAACCACTAGAGGGTGCAGTCGGGACCGGTGTTGGGTTCGTTGTGGAACCAAAAGCATCAAAGCCCGACTGTAGGAGGTTGTCCTGGCCCAGAGTTGGGGCTGCAGTGGACGCAGGGGCTGGAGACGCGACAGGAACTGGGGTTGGGGTCATCAGATCTGGTAAGGGAGGAACATATACAGAGATGGTGAGTCGTATGAGTACAGGAAGTATGAAGTACAGAGAGTGAGAGGTTTGGGTACAGACAGTGTGAGGTCTGGGTACAGGCAGTGTGAGGTACAGACTGAAAGGTCTGCAAACTGAAAGTGTGAGGTGCAGAGCGTGAGAGGTCTGGGTACAGGCAGTGTTAATTTCAGACTAAGAGCTCTGGGCATGGGAAGTCTGAGGTACAAACAGTGAAAGGTCTGGGTACAGACAGCGTAAGGTACAGACAGTGAGAGGTCAGGGTACAGACAGTGTGAGGTACAGACAGTGAAATGTCTGGGTGCAGGAAGTCTGAGAGGTCTGGGTACAGACAGTGTTAATTGCAGACTAAGAGCTCTGGGCACGGGAAGTCTGAGGTACAGACAGTGAGAGGTCAGGGTACAGACAGTAAGAGGTACAGACAGTGAGAGGTCTGGGTGCAGGAAGTGTGAGAGGTCTGGGTACAGACAGTAAGAGGTACAGACAGTGAGAGGTCTAGTAACTGACAGTGTGAAGGACAGACAGTGAGTTACATGCTAAGAGGTCTGGGTACAGACAGCGAGAGGTCTGGGTACAGACAGAGTGAGGTACAGAGAGTGAGAGGTCTGGGAATAGACAGTGTGAGGTATGGGTACAGACAGTGCGAGTTACAGACAGTGTGAGGTACAGACAGTCTTGGTCATCCATATGAACTATTCTAGGTAATTACCTCCCAAAAGATCTGTAGCAGGAGCTCCAGGGGCAGCTGACTGGCTCTCTGAGCCAGTTGGACCAAAGGCATCTGTTTAGGCAGAATCAACCAATCCACAGTAAAATATCAGGTCAGAGGTCAGTTAGGCACAGGGTCAGAGAGATTCTCTTGCATGTTTCATGCGATACATACCCCCAAACAGGTCTAGAACATCACCCCCACTGGGTTGGGTAGGAGCAGCAGACACTGGGGCCGGAGCAGGGGTGGAGAATGCGTCTGAGTCAGAAGACAAAGAATCAGCAGACACACCCAGACATGGAGCCTGTCACTCATAACATGTCGAAGAAAGTAGGGAAGTGGCCCTTCGGGGTCCAGGCCTTCAGGGGCACATGGAGCAGGCAAGACAGCATCCACCGTTTGCAAAGGACAGCATCGCAGAAAGAGGACGGCCATTAGCCCTCCAAAGAGGAAGGGGTGCAGACTCACCAGACAGGAGATCAGTGGTCAGACTGGCCTCAGGAAGAGGAGAAGGCCCACGGGAGGCAGCGGGCAAGTCTTCCGGGGGGAAGGAGGGGACAGGGAGCAAACAGGAGCGTGAAACGGCAGGAGAGGGAGAGAGAGAAAGCAGCACTTCTCTGACTAGGCATGCAGAAGGCGCGTTCCAGAGCAGGGACAAACGAGAACGCATGGAGAAAACGGGTGGTGGAGGGTGAGAAACAAGAGTTACGAACAAAAGAAGTAGTCATCTCCTGTACCTGCCCCAAATAGGTCTATGCTAGAAGTAGCATCTGGTTTGGAAGCTGTGGAGGAACTTTGCTCGGGCATAGAATCAAACAAATCTATGGACAAGGACAAACACAATCAGTGGCATAGCCAGAAACAGGCAATGGGCACAACAATCCAAGCTCCGGGGGAAAAAAAAGAATCAATCCTCAGATGAATCTTTTTCAAGTCAAACGTGTTAAGCATAACAGGAGCAGTGCAGAATCCCTTCATTCATAGGAAAGGAGGATGTGCAGGGTGGTAGGTGAGGGAACTGCCTTCACCATCTCTCCCTTCCTCCAGCCAGGACAGCCAGGGTGGGATTGAATCAAAACCTCGAGGCCAAACTCACCCCCCAATGGCCATTATTATTATCAATTTCTATTAGTCCTATAGGTGTCTGTTTGGTGGGTGAGTCCAATAAGAGAGCTTGTTTAATTAGTGGGCTTGTCCAATCAGAGAAAAGTCTAACTGATGGTTTAGAGCAGTTCTTGTGTTTCTGTAACTGGGAAGTTAGTCCAGTTTGTGTGTTAGTTCAATACCTATGTTAGTCTAGCTTGTCTAATCAGGGTAGTCGTTATTGCTGGTTAGTTATTTAAAAGGGTCTTGCCTGCCAGCAAAGCTACCAGAAAACAGACCCTACCATTTGGAGGGCAGGGTCAATGCCTTGATTCAGTCTCTACACCTGAGCCGTAGGCTTAGAACAGATGAAAACTGGCTTAAAGAAAACCAAATAATGCAGGGTTAAGCTCATCTGATCATAGATGCGGATAGCTCAAACGAAACAGGACGAGGGCATTACCACCAAAGATATCTAGAGCAGGAGCGGCAGTCGTGAGCGGAGTGGGGGCGGCAGGGGCAGCTGCGGGGGTGGAGTTCGGCGCGGCACTATTGCTGGGGGCTACTACGGCGGGGCTGGTGTCGGTGGGCTTCATTGCAAAGAGGTCCAGCTCGGGGGCCACTTCTGCACTACCCTCAGAAGGCGCGAAGGGGTCTTAAAGGGAAATGAGGGAATTACACAGTGAATAGAGGTAGAATCAGCAAGCACAGAAGCTCAGGAAGCCTGCAAGCCTGAAGCTCAGGAAACCAGCAAGCCTTGAAGCTCCAGAAGCCAGCAAGTCTGGAACTTCAGGGGGCCAGCAAGACTGGAACCTCAGGAGGCCAGCAAGTCTGGAACCCCAGGAAGCCAGCAAGCCTGAACCTCAAGAAGCCAGCAATTCTGGAACCTCAGGAAGCCAGCAAGCCTGAACCTCAAGAAGCCAGCAATTCTGGAACCCCAGGAAGCCAGCAAGCCTGAACCTCAAGAAGCCAGCAATTCTGGAACCTCAGGAAGCCAGCAAGTCTGGAACCTCAGGAAGCCAGCAAGCATGGGGCCTCAGTAAGCCAGCAAACCTCAAAACACTGACTACATGGGTAAAGAAAAACAGAAGTTATACTTCCTGAGACCACTAATGTCAAGATTGGGGCCTCGGGCAAAATGAGTGTGGAGTTACTGTCATTTCACACACAGCCTCAAAGGGTTGCTCATAATCCAGTGGCATTCATGCATAATGACCACTAGGGGGCACTATTTGCAGGACAGTAAATATTGGGAAGATTTCTTTAATCTATGTTTGACTCTGAAGGTTTTGCCAGCAGCTTCAGTGCAGATTAAAGTTAATGTTGCAAAGAAATTATAAAAATTAAAAACTATTCTATGGTCTCGATCAATTCTATGCCTTTGTATCCACCAGAGCTCCATGAGCATTTTTTATAAAATAAATGCAGTAATTCAGTAATTAACCTTGACACACCTGCATAACTGGAGACCTCCCCCCTTCCAACCCCCCCCCTTCACGTCGTACTTGCAAAAGGTCAATGATGAATCAGGATGGTATCGTGGTAAAGTTTACAAAATAAAACAATATAAGTCCAGCTGGACACTGCCTGAACATTCACCAGGTGAATCCCTCAGGTGACGAGACTGGAGAAGGAGGCTGGAGGAATGAGCGGGGGGGTAGGTGAGGTGGTGGTGGGGGGAGGGGGTCTACGGGGTCCTGGGCCCCTGAACTATTGTCCCCATGGAGTCCTTATAATGCGCCTGGTCGACTGAGCTGACTGTCACAGACACACGCGCAGTCACGCGCAGACTGCGTCGTCACCCACCGGATCCAGCGCATGCATCTGCGGCGGGGACGGGTGTAGCAGCTGCAGCCCCGCCCTCCGAGGAACCCGGACCGTCACCTGGAGAGGCCGCGAATGCGTCTGGGAACGCCGGGGAGCAGCAAGCACCGGTGAAGACAGAATAACGAGTCAGGAAATCAAGCCTCAAAGAGTGTCCATCCAGACCAAAGAAGGTTCCACGTTTCTGAGAGTGGAGCTGGACTCCAAAGGGATGGAGATCCAGCTTTATGGAGAAGATAACTAGCCAGCCCTGAGGCGTCATAGGAGCTAGATCAGCAATCATAAGAGGGCAGCTTCTGAAGCAGGGCATCTCTGAGGGCTTTCTTTGGGGCAGATGACCTTCAGAAAGCTTCATCTAGACACAGAACTGGGACCGGAGCAGGAGCTCTGCTGTTTGACGGCCCGTCGGGCTCTGTGTCACCGATGAGCCACGGCGGTGAACAAAGGGGGCAACTAACTGTAAGAGAGCAACTGGGAGTGTCCGGGCACTGTGGTCTCAAGTGTGGTCTGCGGACAGGAGCCGGGCCAGCGGGATGGACCCCCTCGCAGAGGCTCAACTGACCTCCAAAAAGATCCATGTCAGAGGTGCTAGAGGCGGCAGGCGGAGCGGCTGGCGCTGGCGAGGCCTCGCAGACGGGCGCGGGGGCGGGCACGGCGCTGGGGGCGGCCCCAGAAGGAGCAGAGTCGCCAGCAAGGGAGGGCTCAGCTAGCAGGGCCTCTGAACTAGCGGGGGCGGCTGGGGCACCCAGGGCGTCTGCGGACCAGCATCCCCCCGTGAGCAGCCCCCGTCAGACAAGCAGAGAGGGGCAAAAAGACAAGGAGAGCCCTCAGAAACACCACGTGACAGACATGGGAAATATCCAGGCGAGTGATCAGCAAGTAATCGCCAGCTGCAATGCGAGTTTCAGCCTGCAGGAGCCGTTTCTGTGTCTACTAAAATCCTATAGGGGGCGCTGTTCACTTACCCCCTGCCAGAAGATCTGTGATAACAGCAGTGCAGCATGGGAGAGAGAGTCATGCATAAATGAGAAGTTTTTACGTTATACTGCTGTTACACATTGCTGAGCTAAACTGTTCTTAAACTTAACACTGAGTTTTTTTTTTTCTTTAAAAAATGTGATGCCCAACATTTACAACGTTAAGCGTTAAGAATTTGCCATAGCAGCCAAGGCAGCTGAATAATGGGATGTTCCATCATCTGCTGGTAATCGATCTTGCACGCACCCAGGAGCAAGGGGGGGGTTTATAGATGTCGCGCGGAATAGCAGCGCCTTTACAGTTCTGGATGAGAAAAACTGAAACGCTGTAGCGAGATGCTATTCCCTCCGTCTGATAGGGCAGTCGCACTTTGAGTGGCAGCTGTCCCGGCCAATTAGACCCTCTGGCAAAAACCATTGCAGCTCGGGGGGTGGAGGGTTTGCCTACCTCCCCAGGAGGTTGTGGTCGGGGCTGCAGCGGCTGCTCCAGCCGGCTGGGGTGCGGCAGATAAGAGGTCCAGATCCAGGAGGTCACTGGATAGCGCACTGCAGAAAAACACAAGGAGCAAGAGAGGCAGAGCGGTTGAGGGTGACTGAAAGACCGATGGCTCAACATCTACATCATTGGCCTGGTTAAAGGTTCAACTTCGGTTTCAGAATCCTGGTGAGGATGTCGATATAACCTGGCATCCCTGTCCTCATCTTAAACGAAGTGAAAATCAGCCCCCGTTTCATTTAGGCCATTTGTCTCTTAAAAGTATACAACATACAAAAAGGCAGCTTTAATGTTTATAAACATTCAATAATCTGTTGTTCACTTTCAAACCAGATCATACATTTACTACGTGGATATTTACTGATTTATTTATACTGTTTCCTGGATAAATGTCCACCTCTATTTTTGCACCTCACTGTGGACTGAAGGGGCAAAACTGTTTTCATAATAAAAGTCTGCTTTCTGAGCTGCCTTTGGGGGGGTGCCCAGGAGTTCCCCGAGAGGATTTTCTGGGGTTATGCTTATAGTGCGGAATGGAAGGGTCAGATATTTTTCCTGCAGTGTTGTGTTTTTTTTTAGTCCGATGGCTGGACGATTCGTCACACACGGCTACGCTCGAAATTCTCGCACGACGCAAGACAACTAACGTGGAGGCAGATGGAGCAGCTGGAGCAGCGGCGGTGGCGGCACTGGCTGGGGGGGTGGGAAAAGCCTCAGCCGGCGGACCAGCAGCCTGATCGGGGGCTTTAGCCGGGGTGGAAGCCGGAGAGCCGTTTTTGGTGGGAGAGCCCTGGCGCACATACAGAAAGGGTCACTGGGGAGCCGGTTCGCCACCGGGAACCACGATCGCCCTCAGTACACTGCGATGCGGGGGCCCAGTGATTCGGGGTCTCAGACTCACCTTGCCTGGGGAGCTGCAAGGAAAGGAACACCGTTAGCCTCGGTCAGGGGCGAGCGTGTCGTCCACAGAACGTGGCCAACAAACAGCAGCAAGAATTTTTCATATTCCAGGTTGACAAAGTTCCACGGACGTTACATGGCTGCAATAGCTGCGCCCAGTGAAACCGCGGAATTAGTGTCCGGAGTGTTTGAGGCTACATTCTTCAACGGGACAAATGCAGCGGCAAAGCCAAGTGGCCCCCAACCCGGTCCTCGGAGTGCACCGGTCGGTCCGTGTTTTTGCTCCCCTCCCAGGCCACTGAGCCACTTTGAGATGGGGGGGGGGAGCGAAAACATGAACTGGGGGTCCCTGAGGATCGGCTTGGGAGACACTGCCCTAGATAGAGAGTGGAGATGGAGGAGAATACTTACCCCTCCCTGTGCGTTCGAGTGAACAAGACAGAGAACAAAGAAACAGAGTTAAGAGTCTGGAGGGCTTCAGCACACATGGTGTCACAGTGCCTTGAAAAGATAGCAACCCTCTTCATTTGAACGCAAAGTTCGCTTTTTCAGAGCTTTCGGCAAATTTAAACACTAATGATTTTTTCCTAATGCGGAGGTTCCTAAGCAAAAACATCAATGTTCAGCTCCTTTCCCCGGCGTCCCCCTGCCCCGAGGTCCCTGTCCTGTGACATACAGCTTTACCGACGAAGGACGAGGACACCAGTCGGTAACGGGGGCAGCACAGGTCGAGAATGAATTACAAAGAGCCGCAAGGTCAAAGGCACACGAGGACGCCCAGTCGACATGAATCATCAGGCGACATCATGACCGGCCGACGAAGCCGGCAGGTGGGCAACTGATTCATCTCAAACCCTGAGTTTCGAAGTTGTTGCCGGCGCATAGGGAAAGCTGCTGCGCTCCATGGCGCCATCCATGGGACAAGCATGATTATGACGGTTATGTGATGTGGCTGCTGCTCATCATTTTCTCATGATTGAGAGAAAGATGGACGGGAGCACAGACAGACTGAACAAAGACCTCACATCTGAACAGGACACGGACTTCACGCTTGACTCTGTTACTTGATTCATTGCTGACATTTCCTTTAAGTTGGAGCACTGCTCATAACGGCCCATAATGCAATGCAGCATGCTCACCCAAGAACAGCCATCCGGTAAACATTTCTGTAAATAGGTATATAGGTATCTCCTGCTTTAAGACATTAGTGTTCTAACGCCCGGTCACATGGTGGCTGTGGCCCACTACTCCCAATCCGACAAGTTAGCGAGTTCGTCACGTTTAGTTGAAGCTGTTGCTAGACCATTCTCATGGGATTCATAAGACCCATAGGAGGTGTTTATGATTTATTATTCTTATTTAAAATATACATAAGTACGTTGTTGGCCACTGGTATCACTCTTAAAATGACTGAATTGATTATATTTGGTGTAAATTACACCAAAGTTTTGGAGTCGCTGCAACATTACGAGGTAATAGTGATTGAGCTCATTACAATCTTAAGGGACTGCAGTCATATATGTAGTCTGTTGTTGACCAAAATGTTACGTGATAAACCAATGCTAAAGTCTTTTTGCTTCTCTTTTTGTCGTAAAATCAAAAAACTCTGAGTTTCTTTCAGTTAGAGAAAACAGGTGCTAATGTAGGTCTTCTGTGAAGTGGCGTAAAGCAAACATTCATAAAACAGGAGATACTTGCATATGTAAAAATTATTTGTAACTAAACACTGTAATATTGAATGGTGTGACTACCTTTGCAAGGCACTGTACAATTCACTATAAATTAAGCCTTCTGATCCGAGAACATTTTACATTCAGCACTTACATTAAATATGCATATATTTCACACATATATGCATATAATCATTGAACCCTTGTGTCCTCCTTCCAGTGCCTTGGGGCAGAGGCCGCTCCAGATCATTTTTTAAGGAGGGGTAAGGGGAGGATAGTTAAAATGGGGAAATGGGGGGGGGGGGCATCCAAAGAGGAAAAATGTCACCCACTTCTTTCTACTAAAAGCACAAAATAAAAAATAAACATATTTTCTTAAAATACACAATGATCATGAATATAATTAGTGAATTCATGTTCGATTATCATAACGTGCCTTTGGGAAAATAAGCACCCCAAACTATCTGCTTCACTTCTCACTTGCCTGACCTCCACTTTCAAGCAAATGGCCAGCTAACAGCTTGTCACCATTACCCCTCTCCATGGGTGTCCAGCATTGGAACCTTCGCTATTCTCACTCAGTAATCAGATCCCTTTTACCTTTCCTGCACCTGGTATCTGCAATGACCACTACCTGGATAGACACTGAAACAGGCATCACCAGCCATCACTGAAGATGAAGTCTCACCTCTGATACAAGACAAGCGCAAATGACCCACAAGCTTCAAGGCCAGCTTTGGACTATCCTCTGCTATTGAAGTTGTGTTATTGGTACATGAACTGTTACATGTAGTAGTCTCTATATTACAAATTAAGTTATATATATTCTTAATTTCATTACATTTTAATTTGGGTCTCTTCATTTGGCAGTTTAGTCACTTAGGGCCACTTACCCCTTTTTCCCTTCCAGTGTGTTCAGGTGCGTCTCCAGTGACTCCAGGAGACTCTCAGGGGCCTAAAAACAAGCGACGCAAGGGCCACAAGTAAACCAGAGATTCAGCCTAAAGGTTGGCATCAGAGGAACAAGAACTCATGACAGAAATCGGTTCCCTCGAGGTTAACACGACAGCGATAACATATTACAACAGAAATCGAGGCCCTTGTGATTGGCATGATAATGATAACATATTACAGTAGAAACTAAGGCCATTAAGGTTAGCATGACAGTGATAACAAACTACAAAAGAAATGAAGGCCTTCGCGAATAGCAGGGTAGGGGTGACAGATTGCAACAGAAATCAAGGACCAAAAGGTTATAACGATAGTGATAACATTACAACAGGTATCAAGGCCATTAAGGTTAGCATCACAAGAATAATGAATCAGACAAGAGAGCGGGAGCATACATATTAGCATCTCTGGGCCTGAGGCAAAAAATGTCATCACACTAGGGAGGAGACACATAAGGAGGGTTGCAGAAGAATAGGAGGCTATCAGGAGGGGCCACTTAACAATGCACAGTTAGCAGATACAGGGAGGGGACGTACAACAACAGAGCTAAAAAGAGAGATCAGAAATAAAGGAATCCAGCTCCACTCAGAACCGCTCATTTCAGCTCAAGGCTTCCGATTTTCATCACAGTAGCGGACGTACAATACATGCCCATGCTTAAATGTGAACGCCGAAGCGTCCCACTTCACTGCCCATAATGCAATGCAAGCATGCTCACCCAGGGACAACACAGAGACGCGTCAGACCCAAACATGCGTTGGGAGTCAAATGCAGCAGAGCGGCGCAGCCAAACACGCTTTGTCCGCGTAAAAAAAAAAAAATCCCAGAATCACTGCGAGACACCGAATTAGTCACGGTCACTCCTTCATTATCGCTTCTGCGCTGCCACTTTTCTCGGGGAATAATGAAGGGCCGGGAGATCCCAGAGGACGCCGGGAACACGACAGAGAAGCCCTGGAAGGCGCAGTCACCACACATATCGGCGAGGGCCGTGCTGCAGCCCACACTGTATAAAGGGCACCATCAGCACTGGACGCCGGTCAAAAAGCAGTCAAAAATCATTAATATATGTCCCCCCTAGGTTTTTCTGCGCCGTCATGTTGGTCTACCCAGGACTATCTGTCTTAGGATAAGCAGAGGACCATCCGTCACTTTCAATTAACCATTTAATTGACACTTTATTGATCCCGGAGAGAGAAATTTACGCCTTTATGCCCCCCCCTCCCCCCCCAACTTGTTTTCCGTAGGTGAGAGCAAGCTGGCCATTTACTGGCTACCATCGGCAACACAGAATGCGAAGTACAGGGATCCATATTCTCTCACAAGGATACTGTTCTCAGGATGGTGACCCAAAAACGGCTGGTGCAAAGGTCCTTGTTCCGGCCCGAGCCTCTCGGAGCAGCTTCTGCTCTGGCTGATTGCTGCCTCGCATTTTATTACATTTAGTTGCTTTACAGACATTTTAACCCAATGCAGTTTACAGTTCTTATAAGTCGCCTGTCTCAAGAAAACAGCAGATCCCCGGCCCAGGAATCTGCAGCCTGGTCACACAGCCAGTCCCTGAAGTCCCGCAGTAGTTCTTGTTGTCTGGTACTTGAGCCGATGAATATGTCTGACACCCTGGCACTCCTGGAGTGTATAACGGAGAAGTGAGGCCTCCCCCAACCCTGTCTGAATGCTGAGTTCTGAACCGAGTTCACCAGTCATTCATACCGAGATGTACTTACACAGGTTTTGGTGTGAAGACTGTATCAGTCAGATTGCTTATATGAAACATATTGGGTTTATAAAGAGGGGATACAGACCAGATTAGGTTTATGGACACTAATATATACCATATTGGTCTATATTATATAGACCATATTGGGTTTACAGACAGGAGATATGAAGATCATATCATGTCTCTAGACAGGTTTAACGTAGACCATATCAGGTCTATAGACAGTTTTCATTTTGACTATGTCAGGTAGATAAGCGGTGTATGTAGACAATATCAGGTATATAGGTTGTATATGTAGACACACCAGGTTTATAGACAGGTTTTATGAAGACCATATCTGGTCTATAGACAGGTTTAATGTACTGTAGACCATATCAGATCTATAGGTGGTATACGCAAGATCATATGAAGTCTATAGGTGGTATACGCAAGACCATATGAGGTCTATAGATGGTATATGTAGACCATATCAGACACAGAGACCGCCTACCTCTGTCCCTCAGCACTCCATGCAAATTCCCCCAGCCTTGGCCCCCAGCTTCAGCCCCCAGTCCCAAACCCCAGCTTCAGCCCCCGTTACCAGTGAAGCCCATGGCCTTGCCCTGAGTGGGGGAGCTTCAGTGCATGCTTCAGTGCAAGACAACAGACCCCACCCTCTGTGGGGCTTCCAGAATGCCGGACCACTGCGGCTAACGCTCTTTGGGAGAGCAGCTCCAGCTGGACCATTACACCTTGCAGCGGGTCCGGCAGATCGGTCCATTATAAAATCTCTACATAGACGTATGGAAGATTCCAGACAACTGGGACACACTGGTCCACATCATAGAATATATATTGTCCTGCAGTGGAGCGATATCCCAGAAAATCCCCCAGTCACATCCCGGTCCAGTGAGGCCTGCACTGCTCTGGACAGGAGGGGTATCACGTGTGCATATCTGTGACTGGGACCCTAAGAGATGCCCCCTCATTGGCTGTCCCAAAATGCGAAATGCACCGTCTATGCACTACTCACACTCTCAGCCTGTGTGATCAAGCTGCACCTCTGGAAGTGAGAAGAGAATGGGCAGAGTAGCTGTCAATCACCTGGTTGACAGTGCAGAGAGGACACAATGGAACCATGGGATCTGCCCCAGATGGAACAAAGCGAGACGATAGGATGACCTGTGAACTGCACCATGGATGTCTGTGATTGGCTAGGGCTGCCGCAGGAAAACGAATCGCAATTGGTCAGGACCTCAGAGTAAGGGAGTCTGGGAGTTGGCTTTGGCCACAAAGCATGCACACACACACACACGCTGGACGACACCAAACACACACAGGCCATGTTAGTAGAAGCATCATGAAAGAGGAGGATCTACGATAACAGGTGACTGTTCTTAGGGCAGCTGACCTGAGTGAGCTCGGGAATGTCGTTTTTGTCGATTCCGACTTGCTGTTGAAAGGGAGAGAGCACGTTAGAGGTCAAACCTAGATGGCCTCCATCATTTTTAACCCAGCGCCTGGGCTCAGCCGTCAAGCACCTCAGCGATCTTGAGGAACTCGGACACGCGAGTCATCCGTGTCAGGAAGCGCTTGTAGATCTCCAGAGCATCCTTGCACTGGCTCTTCTTCATCTCAAAGAATTTCTCTGTTGTACGAAGAACAAAAAAAAAATACCATTACGCAAAAAAATATCATATATAATCACACATTATATCAATTCATGCTATTTAGTATTTAGCCGAGGTGTAGTTAGTTTAATTGCTTGGAGCAATGCCATTCAGCACATCAGTTATTTACATGCCCTGAACTAGGACTGAATAGCCCTACAAGAAGCCACTTCAGCTCATCCATGAATGTGCAGAAAAGGTGTCATTATACCACAAATGAGCTTTTACTGAGGAATCCTCACCTAACAGATTGATGATCCCATCGTTATAGCAGGCAAAGAGCTTAATTAGGTCTTTGAAGAGCAAGAGAAAGGCCGCATTGATGACTCCATTGACAAGTTCGTTAGGATGGACCTGTCATGGGGGGAGAAGGGGAGGCTTTATCTTCCTCGATGTATAGACGCGGAAGATCCATTTAGAAGCGTGGTTGCATCCACAATGAATTCTCCCATATTTAATAACATGCCCGGTGTTATTGCTGAATAAAGTTTAAAACATACAGAATTGAATTGTATTTTGTGGTCCACTATGAGTTATATTTACTGGATTGGTACTGGGGATTTAAGCTGCCTGAGTGTACGACCACGGCACATTGAGCAGTAGCTATGGTAACCGGTAATCGTGACCGGCATCAAACCCGGTCGTGTTGACATGCAGACTGGCACTACAACACTGCGACTTCACTCACATCGAACTCCAGCAGGGCGTCGATTTGGCCCTGGAGGATCGGCATTCCCTTCAAAAGCTTCTCCGTGGTCATGGTCCTCATCACCCCGTCGGCGCTGGGACGCGTGGCAGATGCAGGTACGCAAGTGAGAGAAACGTTCCCTTGATCCCTGCGTCCTGTACCAGTTTATCCCTCTGATCGACAGTCAGACTCCGCCTACTGCGGGTAAACATTACTTGAGCCCCCACCCCCCCCTCTTTTCGGCAGGAGCCTGACAGGCGGAGCGACAGCAGACTCAGCTCCAGAGCTTGACGGAGAGAGAGCAGCTTGTCACTCGTGACGCGAGATGAGACATGCAAACCAAACAGCGGCTTTGCCAGGTTAGCCCGAGATTAGCGGCTGTGTTGCCTGAACGATGACCCGGCGTGCGTCGCTCATCGCTTCTTAATGAGCAGACGCCCGGGTGCCTGCTTGCCCTGAAGCCCCACCCCCCCACCCCCCCGTGACGAAGGCTGACGTACCCCTTCTTCACCCTGGCGAAGTCAAAGGCCATCTGCCGGTAAGTGAACGCCTTCTCGTTCAGGTAGCGACTATAGCGCCTGATGAAGGTCGACATGTCATAGCCTGGAAGAGGAGACAGACACATGGATGGCGGAGTAGCGCAAGACAGAAGCCCCCCCCCTCCCCCCCAGAGACGGAGAGACTTCAGGGCTTTACATGTTAGAGTTTTCCTAGTGGGGGACCAGGCTGCTGATCAATTAATCGATATCTGGAGCACGTGAACCGCGGGGTCATTCTTATTTAGTGAGCGTGCCTTACTCACCGTGGGAGCCGGTTTTGTCCAGAAAATTACTGAGGTTGAAGAGAGTGTTCCTGGAGGCAAGGTACTGGATGAATCTCTGCAGAAATGGAGCAGAACAAATGGTTCAGGTCTCAGCCAGAGCACCACTCTGCTGCACAAAGTCAAAACACAGTAACTAAAGATGTGTATTAACGCTGATTTTATTTCTGTTTTCACTACTGTCTGTAATATAAACATTTAAATCACCAGATTAAAAAGATCGATATTTTAACGTGAGAATCAATTCTCAAAATGAAACATTCAATATCTTAATCAATAATTTTGTGTCAATCCTTCACAGTAACTACACTAATGCTCAGAGTAAGAAAATTGATTTTCTCATTGGTTTTAGTGTGAATTGTGTTAGTGTGTTTTAGTGTGTTTATAGATATTCAAAAGCACACCATTTTGATAAAATGTGCAGTTACTGTGTTTTGCCTTTGTGGGGCAGTATACTCTGACTAGGAGGAGTACTGCCTTCCCAGCAAGTATTGTGGCAGGTATCCCACCCCAGGCTGTCCACAGGAGCTCCCTGGCTGACAACTGACGAGTGCTGCTCTGATGCGCTGGCGGGGGCATATTCACTGTATGCTGCCAAACAGACAGGGCGTGCGAGGAGAACCTTCTGGCAAACCGCAGCCCCAGCACCCAAGGGGCCGGTGAAGGACGTCTGGACAACGATGTGCCCAGACGCCCACATGGAATTGAAACTGGCCCTCCTTCAGCAAGGAGTCACAGTGTCTCAGACTGCAAATGTCAGGACTCTGATCTGAGGTCAGATCTGAGATATGGGCCTGTCGACCCAAACTGAAACAGGCTAGGAGCTAGATAACGGAGCTATTATCATAAAAAAAAACAGCAAAATAACATTTAAGAAAAACAGCTGCGACTCGGGGGGGCCCGAACGGACATGCTGTCACATGCACAGCCACAATTTACGGGCAAAAAAAATCTTACTGATGTTTGATTCTGGGTATTAATCATTTAAACACAATCAAAAGCATTTATATCTTCACAGTCTCCCAGGTTTGCTGACACACCGTGGCTAAATTTAACTTGGAGTGGTGGGCATGTCAGCCATATTCTGCGGAGAATAAACACGGCAGTAATAATCTTAGTGTTGGGCTTATTTCCTTAAATTTAAGCAATTGTGTGACTCGTTTACATTTAATGTGAAAATGCCGGGGACAGTGATGGCAGTGGGTCTCCCCGGGAGGATGTTTCCTGGGCCTCCGACCTTAACCTCAGTCACCCGGGCGCTTGGAGTGCAGTGGAAATGCATTTTGCTGCAAGGCCTGCTAATTACGCCCAAATCTGTGAATAAAGAATCATTCTGAGGCCCGGAGCACAGCACGTACAGAGCTCAGCGTGCACTTATCATGCACAGGCGGTAGGGCGAGGATTAGGGCAGAGAAAAATGGGGCTTTCCAGGCTGCGGTAGGAGAGACCACCCTGCATCTCGATAATCCAGTTCATACTGTTTACTTCACCAGGTCCCATTAGGTTTCACCCAGGCTGGCTGTCAGCAAATAGCCAATTCGCCCACAGGGGCTCCTGCCCAATCAAGTCCACCTCAGCAACAGAAATAAGGGATTTTTGCAACCACATCATCAATCTGTGATGCGTGTCCGTGAAATATGAGAGGTGCCACCTCGGTGGCAGAAGTAGAAAGCAGGATGTGTCGCTTTTCACTGAACAAACAACGCAAAATCATTTAGTAAAAATAAATGTATGAATAATACACAAAATTGACAGTTTCCACCCTGTAACCCAAATACTTCAATGCTACTGCAGTGTAGGCTTATTACCGTAATATAGTATACTTTAGGTATTTTGAATTCTTAGTGACAATATTATCTAAGCAGGGTGTGCCCCCCCCCCCACCCCCCATCCCCCCAAGATTAAATTTGCTGTCTGGTGAAATATATTCCCTCTGCAAATTTTAACATTGGGGGATCCCCGCCCCCAGCTTGGCAAATTTTTTCGGCCGAGATTTAAAAATACCAAGTCATTGTTGCTCTTGGAAATACCGCCAAAATCCCGACGTATAGCGGACAGCGGAGAGTTTATCTTTTACACGCAAAATGCATGTAAAATACAGGCAAAAGTGGTTAGTGGTAAGGTCACATATTGGCATGACACCATGAACATGGTGGTCAGAGATCAGCCGGCTGTGACGACTCTCGGCTGCGCAGCTGAGAGCTAAAGAAACCGTCTCCACACATAAACCGGCCCGGGAAGCGTCTGTCTGGCTGCTGTACCGACCCAGTGGCTGCTGCTACCTCATCCTGAGCGATCGGCGAAACCATATCGTGCCTATATCTGCTTTACCTTCTTTAATTTTTAACGTGATATCAACGAAAACAATGATAATGTGATTACCGCCTTTCCATCTGCAGAAACGGCCATGCTAATGTCAAACAGTATACCGGTGTTTGGGGTAAGCTCCATGACCATTTCTTAGAAACCTATTTTTAAATAATAAAAACAGTCGGCTTAATCTGTCTGGTGAAACTCAACCCTCTGATAGAGAGCTCCAATATGATGGACCAGCCTGAATTAATGGACCAGTTAATGAACCTAGACAGCCTGGTCTGACCCAGACTATCCAAAGAGGTGTGACTATGCTGGGTGCGACACTGACCTCATTGCCGTGGACCATCATGTGATGCGTCGTCACCAGCGCCTTGAAGACCACGACCCAACTGGCATTGGTCGCCCTCTCGAAAAGCGTGTCGGCCATCTGCGGGATGTTCACGTTGGTCTCGTTGGTGGCCTGGATCAGGTCTGAGGAGAAGCGGAGGAGAGACACCCGTCACGTTGCTGGTTGTACGAGAGCCGCTCCTTCAGAGACACCTGGCCTCACACTTCGCACGAGGCAGGATTACCGTGAGCCAGTGACACTCAACTGTAACAGCGATGTGACAGTATTGGGTGTGGTACAGTAATGTGTTATTGTTGGACACGCAGCCTCAAACCACGGCTGAACTCCTAACCTGCAGGCCAACACACGAGGATAAACTGGGAAAGGAGAAGCTGAGGGCCAACCAAATGCTTACACTGAGTTTCCCAACCCACGAAGACCCTTATAATCAGAACAATGCGAACACTGTAAACCACACTGACAGGGACAGCCCTATTTATACAATTTACTGAAACAAGATACTGTCCACAGGGGGACAATGGTGTGGCAGAAGAGACACTCCAGCAGCCATGGCTGCGAAGGCCAGCTGCTCTGTGCTGGTATCAAGGGTAACTGGAAATTATCGATGGATCAGATTTCCTTCTGAAAGTCTCAGTGCAGGGGAAGGCGCTCCATACACAGGACTCCCACGGCCCCAGGAAGCACAAGGAGCAGCGTTCAGGATGGCTGAGAGGATGGGAGCCTCTGCAGGTTTTAAGCGTCACAGAAAAAAACCGCAAAATATGCGCTCTGATATAGGCGAGGTGTGGCCTAGCAGCTCAGGACCCCGACTGCTCCAGGAACTGGCTCACCCAGCTGTCTCTGGTATATGTCACTTATAAAAAAAAAGCACGTGGTAGACAAATAAGGCACAAGCTACGTAACATCCTTCACTGTCAAAGAGCAGAACTTTGTGAGAACAAAAGTGATGTTCCCGCTGATGCTCATCCTAGCTTAAGCAGAACCTCGAATATTAAATTGTGATAAATATATGAGCCCTATTCCCTGACATTACATCTTTCAAAACACCAAATTACATTTCTAGGCCTCAGCGATGATGTATGTCTTACAGTACTGCTACTAGCTCTGACTGCAAATTAACATTCAACAAAGGTCTTGCTTTGATCAGCTGGGGAAAAAAACTCATTTTTTCAGCTGGTCTTCCCATTTTTAGGTTCTCAGAGGCAGGAAGTAGTGTTCCTTCTCTCCTGTGTCTTGTTTTTGTGATAGGCTAAGTAAAGCTGCCTACCTGTATCCTGCCCCCCCCGTTAGGAGAGCCGACTCACTTGTACGGCATGCTGTGACTCACATAAGTGCATAAATAATAAGACGGGTCTTTTCAAAACCAAGATTCTTGATGTTATAATCATGGTAAATGATTCAGAAAGTAATTTTGTGATACTTCTATGAGATAATACAAATGTATGTACTCACAAATGACTTTCTATTACTGAAAAATCAGAGGTGGGTCCTCTGGGGGGGGGGGGGGCATGCAAATTGAAAAAATATAAACTGCCACCAGTTTCTTTCTTCATTTAATGCACAAAATAATATTGAAAACATATTTCCTTAAATTACACAGTAATTATTGTCATAGTGTGGTGTTTGCGTGTTTATCCTGAGAAGCTAGCTATCCACCAGTCCATGCAATCATCCATTTACTATCTGCTTGGGGGGGTGGCACAGGGAAACAAGGGTGTCACTATATTAGTAGTAAATACACTTACCTAAAGGATTATTAGGAACACCATACTAATACGGTTCTATGTGGCATTGATTCAACAAGGTGCTGAAAGCATTCTTTAGAAATGTTGGCCCATATTGATAGGATAGAATCTTGCAGTTGATGGAGATTTGTGGGATGCACATCCAGGGCACGAAGCTCCCGTTCCACCACATCCCAA
>JAABNY020000136.1:13346970-13361269 GCA_015164015.2 Brevimyrus niger
CCATAACCATAAGAAACCTAATGAAATACAAGAGTTTTTGCATTTTTAGTTTTTTCATAGCAGTCACCGATTTTTATTAAAAAAAAAAACGGATATTTATCACGTTATGGGGACATTGTGTCCCCATAAGGATAGGTAAACCCGCTCGCGCGCACACACACACACACACACACACACACACACACAATCCATGTATTCTTATCTTTATGGGGATTTTCCACTCATTACTTTGGGGGAAACCCTAATCCCAACTATGACAACCTTAACCCCTACCCAGTCTTAAATTTAACTATAAGTAACCAAAAATAATACAGTACTTTTGGTGATTTTAATTTTTTGATTGCAGTCACAGATTTTTATGTGGGGACCAAAAAAATGTCACCACAAGGTAAAATGTTACAGGCTTTTATCACATCGTCAGGAAATCAGGTTCCCACGATGTAATAATTACAAAAAAAATGCGCACACACACCGCTCTCGTCAGAATCAAGGCCGCCCTTTCACTGTAACACTGCCGATTGTGAAACTCTGCGGCTGCCCCCTCCTTCAAAGGTGCACCTGCCCATGTACTGTCCATGTTCAGAAAGAGGGGGCGGGATCGTTTGAACAGAACGAGCTGACATTTTCAAACATCAGCTGAATGTTGACACTCAAGGCTGCTGACTGACAAAGCGATGATTAAGGAAAACACAGGCTCTGTGGGCGGGCCGACTGTACTGCGAGACTGTGTGAGCTTCTTCGCAGCACGCCCCCTCCCACCTTATGAAATACGACACCCCCCTGAGTGACTGAAAGGTGGTATGTCCCAGGAACCTTCCATCTTCTTGGGGGGGGGGGAGGGGCTTCACATCACTTTTTGATATGCTCATCCTTTTTGCCATCTGTACAGAACTGCGAGACAGGCAGAAAGTATGCCCTGTGACATTGTTTGCATGTTCATATTTCACTATATTTGTTCATTCTTTAAAGATACAAGAATTTCTATATACTAATATAGATTCCTAAATTAAGAGCAACCAATACTCAACAGAGCCTATTCCCATAAATCACTAACCTTCTCCATACTACAGTCCTATTTCAAATGAACAACAAAAGGTTTTAATTCATCTCACTCACACCAACATACAGCCCCCACCACAATAATGCACGGTGGCCATTTTGTGCCAGGAAGCTGATCACAAGACCTCAAGTTAAATGTTCTGGCAGCACTGCACTCTCTGCAGTACCCTCAGCATTGGTATTTTTATTTGGTCCAGAAGCAAGAGTGCCCCCTACTGGCTCTCCAACATCACAACTAGAAAGAGCCTAGTTTTCCCTAGCAGTATGCCATCGAGGGTGACCAGGCCCACACCTGCTTGGCTATCCAGGCAGTCAAGCAGGGCTGGTAATGATTGCTCTTACTACACAAATGTGCACCTCACCTGCCCACAGACCCACTTTAGAAACACCATCCTTTAGAGATCCTGTAATTCAGAGCCAGAGATATGCTGTGTTCTGCCCAGTGTGGCTGCTTCAACTGATTTAAAATCATGACCTTTGACCTTGCAGATGCCAGCTTACTGGATGAATTAATACTCGCTAAAAAAAAAAGAACCCAATGAAAAGAGACCCAGTTGGAGGTCTGCCAATGCCACCTGGCCCTGTCTTACTGTACATCTCAGATAAAGGCACTCTTACACCGCATACATTGATTAATAATTCCTTGCGGAAAGTCCAGCAAGTCACTGATGTATCTCTTAAGGAAAAACATAATGCAGATTGATGGTTAAGGCTGTGATGCTTGTCGGCATTACAAATTCCATAGCATTATCCAGATTTGCCTGGCATTACATACTACCAAGCACAGACAACATGCACACATCCAGTGAAGGTGCAGTGTGAAATTCATAGCAGCTAAATGCATACAATAAAGGAGCAGTAAGGAATACAGACCAGCTAAATATACACAGTAAAGGTGCAGTGAGGAGTACCGACCAGCTAAATACACACAGTAAAGGTGCAGTGAGGAGTACAGACCAGCTAAATACACACAGTAAAGGTGCAGTGAGGAATACAGACCAGCTAAATACACACAATAAAGGTGCAGTGAGGTATACAGACCAACTAAATACATACAACAAAGGAGCAGTGAGGAATACAGACCAGTTAAATTCAAACAGTGATAAGGCAGTGTAAACTAAAGAGCAGATAAACATCTACAGTGAGGAATGCAGGCCAACTGGATATGTGCAATGAAGATGCAATGAGGAATACAGACCAGTTAAATATGGACAGTGAAGGTACAGTGGGGAATACAGAATATATGTCTGAAATATACTGCCATTATATACTAGTGATTTTCTCAATTTGGTCACCACACAATGAACAGGCATGTCCTAGTCTGCAAGTAGCGAAAGACTGTAATCCCCAAACTGGCAGGGTGAAATGATTTCTTATTCTTTAATTTCAAGATTCTCCTTCTCCCATGGGACAAAGTGGCTGTGATGAGGTAATCTTCCAGCCAAATAAAGCCCAGGGGGGCAGAGAACACTTATACAGGCTACATCCTCACCATTTAACGATGGGCCTGCTCACCATGACTGTACACGAACACACCTGTCTCAGTGAGTGTCTTCTTGGCAGAGCGCAGAAATCACGGGATGGATGTGTGTGTGCGACCGCCTGTCTCTGCCAAGATACAGTGGGGGTGGGGTTGTGTAATGGATGTATGTCATCCAGTCTCCATAGCTTTACAGCCTCCATACTGCAGCCTCTTGGTGTTACTGCCCCTTTACACACTGTCGTGACTAAAACGTGCGTCGCACGCGTACGCCGGGCACGGCGGCCATTGGCAGCCATTGGGCTGGACACGAGGACATACTTACATTCCAGGTGCTTCTTCTTGGGGCCCATCACCTCATGAGTGGTGGCCTTACAGACAGCCCGGGCCACCTCGGAGCCCGTCAGGCTGTACTGCGCCGCAGCGATGCGATCCGTTAGTGTCTGCCCCGACATCTTCTCTCCGCAGCTTCAGCCTCGCCAAAGCGTCAGATCGCCGCGCCTCTCGTGTGTCCGAGGCTATCCTCCACAGGCTGGGATGCGCCCCGCTTTTCAGGGAAAACGAGCCCGAAACCCCCTAGTCTAATAAAGATATGTGCGTTTTCTCAGCTCCGCGTTAAAATGCCAGCTTCATATACGATGTCTGACATGGACACTCGCAAGGTTGCGCCGCTCTTCTCGCCGCTTCAGCCGTTTATTCTAACACACTTGCTGATGCCCGATGTTACAAACTACCTCTTCTAGCGTTTAAAAGCTAGTAACTGAATTGGCTATTATAATAAGGACAGACTCTCAATTAATCCGCATGCGACAAGCCTGCGTTTCTAAAGAATTGCCGGGAGAGCCTGAATATATTTATATATTTAGCCTATATAAAAAAAATTCTGTATTTTGCTCCCTACAAATAAATCCGACGCCGTCCACTTCTCCAGCGTGTTTTTTTTTCTTTGTTTCCGATTTTAATGCGGCGGATGAGAGCGGAAAAGCCGCACAAGCTGTAAGCGGTGCTGAAATGACTGCCGGCTCTGGGCGCTGCCGCTCGCCGCTGATGCCCTTCTCTCCTCCGCTCAAGGACCCGTATCAGTGCAGTTCCGTGAGGCGCCTCGCTTGCCTCTCCTCTTCCTCACGCCGCTTTGTGCTGGAAGCTGCGCCGATTTAACGGGCGTTCATTTATTTCTTTATTTAGCCATTTATTTATTTATTTAGCCACCAGTCTCTCTCCTCCCCCCTCAGCAGAGTCAGCTGACCACCGTTAAAGCACTGGCGACACCCCCGCTTATCCGAGGGGAGCGGCTGCTCCCGCAATAACGGGTCTTACGGCGACTCTGCTGATTTCAAACGATACATGAAATACATAAAATCTTTCATTTATGTGACCAATTACCAAAAAATACGTTATGACCCAAAATATGGCCACTTGTGTTGTATCTCCTTGTGGTGCCAGTTTGCTTAAATTACGAAACTAGTGCAAAATATCACTATCATAATCCGTTTGGTTTAAAATAAAAATAATTTTGTATTGTCGTGAGCGTCAAACACCAAATAAGCCTTTAAAATGAATTAACTGGTTTACATATATATATATATATATATATATAAAGTCATCTACAATACTGGTCACTATTCGAATTGTGTCAATGAAGTGACAGACACAGCGATCACCCAGCTACGGGTCGCGGTGTATTAAATTTATCCATCTTATCGGACAGCGGGCAATCCAGTGTCATTTTAAACTTCTTTATCCTTCCTCAGATTCCCAAGATTCCGCAGTTTTGTTTTTTTTTTTTAAAAAAAAACGGTTAAGTAACAATTAGTTAACGTGATCCGATTGACGATCAGCAATAGCAGACCGACATCAGCAGTTTGCTAAAACGTTGCTGCTAAATTGGCGTCAATAAAAAGTTGAATTTGTTAACGCAATTTGTGTTTATTTGTTCACCTTCAACAGTAATACAAAGTAGTAGTCAGCTTAATTAGTATTAACCATTCAGTCATTGTTTAGGATCAACCAAATAATCATATAACTGAAAAACTGAATAGTCTATGAAATTAAACATACGCTTTAGATGTCTTATAGACCAATCACTGGCTCATCAGTTTCATAAATAAATAAATTTCGACTGAAAATCACTGAATCACACCAAACTGTCAAGAGATCATCATGACCAAAACCCAGCACAGACACAATGCACTCTAAGAAAAATGGGTAAAAAAAATTGTAACTTTGCTTGTCACTGGGGCGGTACCCTTGTATTTGTACTTTTTAAGGTACAGAAATTGACTATGAGGAACATCCCAAAAGTAGAAACAGCATTATTGTACCATCAATGGTACAGAAATGTTCCTGCTAATCCAGACCTATACCTTAAAATGTACAATTACTTACAACGTTGGGTACAGTTAGCAGACCCTTGATGGTACAGCCCGTGACAAGCAAAGGTACAAATTTTTACCTTTTTTTCTGAGATGGTGTGTCAGAGGTCCTAATAGTGTGTTGTTTGTGGACCCTGTCACTTGAGTCCAAAATAGGTCAAAACCACTAAGCCCTTGTTCACATGTTCCCATACTAACAGGAGAGCATCATGACCAAACACACCAAGCATCTCTAAAAGCAGGACCAATGCTGCAGGTGCAGCTAAACTGATCACCACATGGAGCCAGGAACAGCCCCCTGAAAGCCAGCATGCAACGTTTCAGTCTTGGCACAGTGATCTTATAGTGGTTTATTCAGTGGGACAAGACATTATGGAATGGTACAGTGATGTTCACACTGGCCAAGGAGGCCCACACATGGACAAAGGTGCCCCATATATACAAATAAAAATCATTTAAGTTAAATAGTGCTGCTCCTGAAAGGTAAAGTACAGGCATTATACATACAAAAAGAAAGATATACAAAGTTGATTCATTAGTTAGCAATTTCTGAGGTGGTACTGTTGGGTCCTTCAGATTTGACCCGTCACGTCTTGATCAGACCTTCCAGGAAGTCCTTCTCCACCATCTCCTCGATGGCCTGCCGGGCACGGCTCCAGAACACCTTCTGGCTCTCCAGCTTACCGTCCTTGGTGGAGTAGGCGGGGCCGAAGGCGGGGCCAGGGGCGGGGCCCGAGCGGCATCCCATCTTGCTGCTGAACACCTGGCTGAGCAGGTTGAAGAAAGGCAGCAGCTGCTCCATGCTTCGGATGGCATAGAGCGTCAGCAGGAGACGGCCCGGCTCCCACGTCAGGGTCCGGCTCGAGCAGTCTTCCTCCGGGTTCTTCTACGGGAAGGCAGATGAGGAAGTGTGAACGGGAGGGATCGGGAGCACGGGCAGGGATCGGCGGACAGATCCTGGCTGTTACCTTGGCCCGCTTCCTCAGCAGCTTTGCCAGTCGAACCACGTAGGGCTTGAATTCGCGCTGATGGGTTCCTTGCCTCCGCCCTTCCAGCCCCAAGTCGTCAGATGCCTCGGGGATGAACGCCCAACGATACCTGGGACAGGAGCGACAGGGAGACCGTCAACAAAGGCTCTCCACAAGGTGCAGATGGAGGACAGCACCCGATGAGGACAGGCGGCCAAACGTACATCTGGAACTGCGGCAGGCTCTCAGATGGTAGTGCCAGAGCTAAGTCCAGCAGCTTACAGGCCGAGAGGTACAGGTTGAGCCAGCGTTGGCTGTTGTAGGAGGTGGAGAAGCCGTTTCCTCCAGAGTAGGTGGCCTCCAGCCCGGCCACGGCGGGAGCTGAAGTCCTAGGGAAGCAGGGCCATCAGGCGTAGGCGCGGGCGGACGCCGTCACAACACGGTACGGTTAGGGCGTGCCGTTTTACCTGGAGATGTCTTCATCTGCGGTAAGCTCCTGCTCCATGAGTAGAAACACTTGTACCTGGTTGGGGCAGTCAGCAAGAGACCGTTCACATAGATCCCACTCACTAGCGGGAGCAAGTCCGTTCACGGGCCGGTCGGAAGGGGTGCGATGTGGGTGAGAGGGGGCGGCAGAGCCCTGGGTGTCTCACCAGCTCCGTGATCATGGTCGGCCACAAGGAGGTCAAGTGCTGAGGGGACATGCGCAGCAGCAGCACCCTGAAGAACAGGAAGACCTGAGCGTGCAGGATGGGCACCTGTGGCAGACGTAGGCTCTCCACCAGACGCTCTGCGAGGGGCACAGAAGGACGCAGCTAAAGATGGGAGTACGAGAGAGGGCACAGAGCACGGTAGGGGGGGCGGTAGTACGAGAGAAGGCACAGACCATGGTGGGGGGGAGGAGTACAGGAGTACAGGAGAAGGCACAGACCAGAATGAGGGGCAGGTGTACAGGAGAAGGCACAGACCAGGATGAGGGGCAGGAGTACAAGAAAGGGCACAAACCACAATGGGGGGGGGGGGGGCAGGAGTATGAGAGAGAGCACAGATCATGACTGATGGGGGATGAGAGTACAGGAGAGATTTGAGTATTTAATGGGCGATCACATGACAGAAATGTGGCAGAACAGGTGTTCAGAGGAACGAGGTCAAACCCTGGATGTCCGGCAGGTACTTCTGGTACTGGTCAACCTCGCTGCTGTACACCGTGAAGGCCAGCCTCTTCATCAGCATGGCTCTCTGCTCGAGCTCAGCATCGCGGTTTGAGAACAGGTTCAGGGAACTGCTCTGGGCCACGGCCACACGCGCTGTATGCACACACATTCACAGGCGGCCTGTTAACGCCATGATTTATGACACACGTGCTGACTGAACACGGCAAGGCGCGCGGGCTCGGAACGGTCGGCGCGGTACTGACTCATTAGGTCTCGGAACGTGGTTTTGTCGTGGGTCATCAGGTGATCGATGATGGCCCTCCAGCTGAAAGGCAAAAGGTCGAAAGGTCACAACCTCGGCGCTGGAGGATCGGGGCCACGGGCGAGGTGGGTGCTGGGGAGGAAAGGAGGCCACACTCACTGGCTGACGCAGGAGGGGTCCATCTGAAAGAAGGTGTGGTCCATAAAGAGGTCGAAGGCCTCCTTCTTCCATGCGCGCCGGGTGTACTGGTAGCCGCTGAGGCTGCTCAGAAGCTGGATGCAGGCCCTGTAGCTGGGTGCGTTGTGGGCACTGCATTTACAAACAAGCAGGGGCGTCAGTCACGGGCCCCGGGTTTGACTCGGCGGCGGCCAGAGAGTCAGGGCGCGCGGCTTACCTGTGGTTACGCAGGTAGGGCACGACGTAATGCATGAGGTTGACCAGCAGGGGGATCACTCTCTCCTTCTCGTCACTGTAAAAGACCATGTCCAGGAGATGGGCCAGGACCTGCGGCAGCACAGAGTGCGGTGTAAGAGGGTGAGCTGCAGGGGGGGGGGCCCGTGGGTGGGGCTTTCATACGGGGCGGGGATACCTCAGCCAGCAGAGTGAGGGCATGGACACTGTACACAGAGGGAGTGAAGTTGGAGGTTTCCATCACAGTCAACATCAGATCTGAAACACACACACATACACACCATCAAATACTGATACACACACAGGTTTATATTCATATCTTTTGGGCAGGACTATCCATTCATGTCCATGGGCATAACCCTAGTCCTAAATATGACGGCCTTAACCCCTACCCAGACCTAACCTTAACCATAAGTTTTTTAGTTTTCGATTGCATTCACAGATTTTTATAAAATTGAGTTTCCCTTTGTACAGATCGGAGTATGTTAAGGACACACACACACACACACACACACACACACACACTCATACCTTCCACGTCCGCTTCCAGGCTGGCACCATCCACCACGATCTGTGGTGAGGCCTTCACCTCCAGGTTCCTCCTCAGCCAGGTGGTCTGCTCCAGCGAGGAGCCGGCGATAGTGCCCACCGCCTCCACGATCTTGTGGGTCACGTCCTGCCCGGACGCACACGGGTGAGCCATCCGAGTTTACCGCACGGCATTCTGGGAGCTCCAGCATCAGATTACCGCGACGGGAACGACGGGGCTCCGGTCTCACCTGAAGCTCACGCTGGTCCTTCTTGTTCTCCAGGTTTGGGTTCTTCAGGATGAACTCATTCAAAACCCTGCAAGTCAGACATACAGCAACATGAACGGATGCTTCTACTCACCATGTGAAAATCACAGCTACAAATCCTTGCTGGACTTGGTAACGCCCTTTGCTATGGTCCCTGAATTGCTGTTTCCCGATTTGCTAAATACCCTGCTGCCAATTACCCCCCCCCCCCCCAACCCTGGCATTGGTCACTTTAACTCATTTATCTATTTAGTGTTTTACTCACTACATTTATTCCACAGCATTGCACTGCTGCCGTCTAACTTCTTGTTTACCTACGTGTATAATAACCCTCATGTACTGCCGCCTCCCTATCTGTGTACTTTAAGTCTCGTGAAATCCCTCCCTGTATTTGCTGTATTTTTCTGAGCCCACTAGATGTTGCTCTCCGTTCATACATGGGCTCACATCATGCCCGAAAGTAAACAGAGAGTACCATCTAGTGGAGTCAAAAAATACCACAAATGGTTCATGAAGCTTAATTTGCCCATTACTAGTTATTTCCTGCCATTGTATACTTGTATGCGGAGGGTATGACAATAAAGCCCACTTGATTTGGCTGGAATATCTGTCAGTTACACAATGTGTAAGGGGGGGGGGGCGTGCGGTGGCACACCACATACCCCAGAATGAGGAACTGTCCTGGGGAAGGGAGGCCCAGCTGGATGGAGTCTTTCAACAGGGCCAACAGAGAGGGCCAGCTGTCCACCAGGCTGGACACAGGGATTCTGCAGGGAGGGGGTAAAAAAAGGGACTCCATTTCATTGGTTCAGGCACACATTTGGGCACGGCGCCTAGCCAATCCCGCGCTCTGCAGAGAATAAAAGGGCATGTCCCTGGACAGTCGTGCTCACCTCTGCACGTAGGCATAGAAGAACTGCAGCATGCAGACCTCCAGTGACAGGTGCTTCTGGGGAAGGAATGGGCAGTGGGGAGACAAGAGGCATCTTCCACGTTAGCATGCAGGAAGTACCGTACGGCTGCCGATAGCGTTATAGATATCTCTCCTGAAGGTGGCAGCAATATCAGCTTAATTAACCATGTTTCTCCTCCAGGGGACAAAGGGACTCAATACGGCTGAGTGTGTCCGCCACATAAGCTTCCTCCAGCAGATGGGAAGCTGAAACGTTTTAATTAGTACAGGTGGCTATGCGGGCGCTCTGATTGGCTCAGAACTTATGAAAAAGAAAGCCGATTGGCAGGGGCGTTACCTGCCTGGTGGTGCAGCATGTGCTGTAGGATATACACAGGATCTTCAAATTTGTGCCAAATATAGGAATAAAGGAGCGGTATTGTGGTCTGATACGACAGGGTCTCTCCTGCTTAGCGCAGTGCCAGTGATTAACCCGTCGACGTCTTACCTTCTCTTTGGCGATGGCAGGGGGCTGTTTCAGGACATCCTTCACCGTCTGCATGACGGTCTCCGTGCGCATGGCACTGACTGACCGCACCAACTCCACAAGGATTAGCTGCTCTTCACTCGGCGTGGGGATCACCTACATGAGAAGAGCAAGCGCTCACCGAACGGAGACACGGACGGGCGGACGGGACTGTTCCATGAAATCAATTGCGACTGTGCCATCTCGCACCGCTTCACGAGGGTGACATGGCAAAGAGCTCGTTACTCACTTTATTTCGGGTCGGACCTTTCCCTGCCTTCCTCTCGTTCCAGACGTAGGCGATGGCGGCCATGAAGTGCGGCCCGTGGTTCATGGAGATGGGGCCCAGGAGCTCTAAGATCTGCTGCCGCAGGTTCTGCGAGGATGGGGTGGGGAGGGGGGGGGCGAGGAGGTCAGATCCTCCGGGGCAGGACAGATGCAGGGAGGACATACGGGACCCCGTGGGACAGGGCTCAGGGAGGAACGGCCGAGCCACACCTTGGTGGAGCCCAGGTTGATGTTGGACAGGCAGCAGGCAGAGGCGGAGGCCGGGCGCTCGGAGCTGTCGGCCAGGTAGAGGACGCTCCAGAGCAGCGTGACGGAGGACATGATGGTGTGCAGGATGGAGAGGATTCCGGAGCGAGCCTCCGCCAGCTGCTTCTGATCCACGCCGGCCTGCAGCTGGGTCACATGGGGCAGAGCGAGAAGGGATGGGGGAGTCGGTCATTTGAGGGACGTTTAGAAAAAGAACAGAGCGGGGAGGGTGTCTGGACACAGCCTTAAGCCCCACAGAGTGCGGGGAGCATGTGCCCGTGATCGGAAGGTGGCTGGGTCAAAACCCAGTGCTAGCGGAGTGATGTCGCTGCCGGGCCCATGAGCAAAGCCCTTAGCCTCCATTTCTCCAGGGTCTGACCATGCATTGTCAAAAAGTAGCACACGGCTTTGGATAAACTTTAAATAAAACAAGTGGGAACCAGAACACCGCACAGCAATTCCCATATAAACCCTTCTCGCCAGTTCAGGCCCAGCTCAGTTGCCTTCAGTGAAACATATCGAAACTGAATAACTGAAACGTATTCATGTGTCAGTATGAAGAGAAGCGTGGACCCTAACCTGGTGATACTGGGAGGAGGGGTCCAGCAGGCAGTAGTGTATGATGGCCGTCATCCCCTCCAGCATGGTCAGGATGAGGTCGGGCGGAGTGCACAGTGCCATCCACTGGGGACTGCGGTGAACACATGGCAAACAATTAAAACGGCGCCCTCTGGGGACGGCTTCAAGGTTCACGCCTGTCGGTACGGCACCTGGACTCTGAGAGGCCCGTCTCATAGCGGTACTGCTGGATCAGGTTGTCCAGGTTGCGGCAGAGCTGCAGGGTGACGGACGCCACGACGTGTCGCAGCAGACGGCCCATGTAGGGCAGGGTGGCCGTGATGAGGCAGATCCACTGCGGGTGCATCTTGCAGGCGTAGTGCTGGTGCAGCGCCCGTATGACGGCGCACAGGAACATGCCCTGTGCTGTGATGGGCTGCCCATGCAGGTACTGCAGCGACGTCGCCGGCTGCTGCGGGCTCACGTGCTCCACCTCCGCGAGCAGCTCGAAGCCCGTCCCGGGGCCCGGGCCGGACCCGGGGCCGCTCTCGGCCCCTTCCTCGGCCGGCACCAGCACCCGATGCTCCAGCAACACCAGGCTCTGCAAGAGGCGCAGCAGCTGCGACTGCAGGGCGCTGCACCCGTCAAGCTGGTCCTCTGACAGGTTGATGACGCTGTCCTCGGAGAGGCCCTCCTCCACGGCGGCTACGTTGGGCCGGCCCAGGCGCCGCTCGTGCGACTTCTGCGCGCCAAAGATGGAGGAGAGCAGGCAGTGCAGCACCACCTTCTGCACCTTGCACTTGGAGAGCACGTCGCAGATGAAGCTGGCGAAGCCCTTTGCCGACGCCTCCATGGCCTTGGCGAGTTCGCCGAAGAGCAGCGTCAGCACCTCGATGCTGGTCAGCCGCATGCTGCGGTTGCCCGCCAGGTCCTGCGCCGCGGCCGGCGCATGTGCGCAATAGTAGCTGCGCAGGAAGGACAGGCAGAGGGAGATGATGATCTCAATGAACATGGCGCCGCGGAAGGGGTGCGAGTGCGAGTCCTGCGGAATGGCGCAGTAGAAGTCGCGGCCGGCGACGGAGACGCGGTGGCGCGCCAGGAGGTTCTGCAGCAGCGACAGCTGTGGCGTGTAGGCGTTGTTGACGCTGGTGGTAGAGATGGCGCTCACAAAGGCGCCGGGTGAGACCCGCAGCATGGCGGCCATTGCGGAGAGGGCGTGCAGGGCTCGCGATGAGTCGTAGGGCTGCAGGTAGAGCAGCACGTGCTGGTAGAGCGGGTGCACGTTCAGGCGCGCCAGGGGGGTTGCCGGCGTGGCACCGCCGTCACCGGGAGAACCCGCATCGCTCTCAATTTCGGACACCTCGCCCTCGCCGCAGCTGTACCAGTTCTCCAGGTCTAGGCTCTCACCAAAGAAGATCCCAGCCTGCCCAGCGCGCTCCGCCGATGCCTGCCCCCCCCGCTCATCCTTCCTCTTGGCCTTCTTGATCTTGGGCTTGGCACCGGGCGAGCGGTCACCCAGCCGCTCCAGGATGCGGCCTTTCAAGTTGAGCTGTGTGCTGCTGTGACTGCGCCTTCGCACTGCGGGGCCCACCGGGGGGCGCCGCTCACCAGCAGAGTCCGCCAGTGTCACGATAGAGGGGGACGAGCTGTGGCGGGTCATGCTCCCATGGGGTTCCTCATCCCCGGTGTCAGAGGTCGTGGACAGGAGGTCTGGGTTCCTGCCTGCCACCACTCTGTTGAGTTGGGGGTGCTGTCGGTCCGGCAGGCAGCTGGATGAGTCCGAGGAGTCGGTGCTGTCCGAGCTGGACTGCGGCCACACTTCTAGTGCTGGTGGGTCCCGCCCGCCACATTCCTCCACCATCTTAACCACCTGATCAATTAGGTCAGCTAGCACCTCTGCCGCCACGTCATCGACAGGCTCCTCCAGGGGCGAGGCTAGGCTGTGTATGGCTGGAGCCTGGATAAGGTCAGGTGCTTCCAAGGTGCTGGCGCCATCAGGATCATCAAAACTGCAGGCTCCGGAGGACTGAGAGCCAGAATCAGAGGTTTGGGGCTCCCCCTGGTGGTGGGGAAGGTGAAAGTCAGAGCCAAGCTGTAGGTTCTCGCTGCTAAAGCTAAGCACAGACAGACTGTCACTCAGTGGGTTCACAGTGAGGCTGAAAGTCTCCGTGTCTTCCAAAGGCGGGTCCCTGACATGCCCAGGCCCCGCAATAGCGCCATCTGCTGGCAGCTTGTTGAATTCTGATGGGGAGAAAAGGGAAGAGTGACATTGTAGGAGCTGACAGAAGACAGAACCATGACTGTAAACCACATGGGGGTGCCAGAGAGCATGCTCACCGTCAGGACCCAGGTCCCTGACGTAGACGGGGTCGGCGGGCTGGGGGCAGCTGTGAGCCCAGTGCATCTGGGCCTGCACGCGCTGGATGGAGACGCGGTGCGTCTTGGGGTGCAGCAGCAGCAGCAGCAGCGGCTCCAGGACGCGAGCAATGTCGTGCCTCTGCAGGACCTGGTTTAGCCAGGCCCGGCCCACGGCGCTGCTAGACCCGTCCCAGTAACTCAGACTGTCCAGCATGATGAACAGCGACCTGAACATAAAGTGGGATTTTGGGTTAATGGCACATCAGTGCCACCTTGAGGCAAAAGAGAGGAATTTCAAAGCCCCACAGCAACAATCGTCCATCTCTATAGTACTGAGTAGCTGCTCAGTATTATAAAGTGTAATCTTTACTTGGTACGTAGTCTACCTCGTCCTTTAAGCTGTGAACAGACTCACAGTGGGGTGGGGGCTCAGCAGGTTAGGCCTCTGTGCCTGTGATCAGAAGGTCACTGGTTTGAGGCCCAGCCTCAACAGAATAGTCATATGTCTGTGGGGCCCTTGAGCAAAGCCCTTAACCCCCTGAAATGCTGAACTAATGGCACACATGCACAAAGGAGAGCAAGATGGGGTATGTCAGAAGCCTTCTAATGTAGCCGTACTCAAACTTGGGCCAACAGCAAATAAAACATTCAAGATTCTGGATACAACAGAAGATGCATAATAACAACCAATGGCAGGTTTTGGTCAAAATGGCCAACCAACACTGGGGAAGCAGACTCAGGCCACACCCACCTGTCAAACGTACGGTTGAAGGGTGAAGACTTGGTGATGTTCAGGTCTCTGGTCAGATGCCAGAGTACAGAGAACTTCACATGGGCTTCCAGACGGATCTCCTGTGGAGGTAGGAGGCAGACATTGTCAGGCAGGTCGTTTCTGTGACTCCCCCCCCCCGCGTCTCCATGACTCCCC
>JAABNY020000136.1:13368294-13387407 GCA_015164015.2 Brevimyrus niger
AGTATCCTTATGTTTATTAAATTTGGTCAGCGAACCACAGCACATGCTGCTCTTTTGCTGTATCGTGGAAGCGATAAGCACTGAAGTGACAGTGGACAATGGGACAGCTCATCAGCCACAATATCTTTTAAAAGAGGAGATATTATGGACAAACAAGGTATACAGACATCAGTGGTGCGGCGGTTTCTACAGTTTAAAAATCCAACATGTTTATTAAACATATGTTGAATTTAACTTTTGGGCGTCACAATACACATCTCATTAATATTTTCAATGCACTACTAATCTGGTTACCAAATCGTGTGAGTAAATAAACATCCGTATACTACCGAAAACTAGGCATCCGGACAAATGTTTCGCCCGATATCGTAATTCCTGGTGATTGTGTGATTATATCGCAGTGTGATATTGCGTGATTATATCGCAGTGTGATATTGCGTGATTATATCGCAGTGTGATATTGCGTTATTATATCGCAGTGTGATATTGCGTGGCCCTGACTTATGACAATTGCTGCGGTTGTGTGTAACAGCGGTTGCCCCAGACCCATGAAGCATACCACACACGTGTGTGAAAAACAGGCAGCCACACGGATTCACCTTAACTAATGCATTAGCTTAATAAACACACTTCTACCCCAGCAGCCCTGTCTGGAATTCCACTGAACAACTTAAATCATAACTGCAAAGATGGACATTCCAGGTCCTGAAAGAAAAAAATCCAGACCGAGATTTTGTTTCGAGCAATCAGTTGAGTATAAAGAATCACAGTCACAGAAACAAAACCTCGATCTGGATTTCTACTTACTAGACCTGAAATGTCCACCACTGTAGAACTGTCCAGCCATCTGCACCAATCATTTTATGTATCAGTTGCACATAATAGAAAACTGCCTTATCCTGCACCCATTCTTCCTGTTCTATATGCTACTGCTCTTCCACAGTAAGCGGTTTACAGTCAAACCTATTGCACAGCATTATATTGTACAGCACTATACTTATTCATTGTCTCGTGTGTTTATGTTATGCATCAATTGGTTTCTAAAGTCTCTGATAAACACTTTTTTCTTTGTTTGCCTGCATATTTTTAAATGACAATATAGTTTGACTTAAGTTATGCCAGATCGAGTCAAGCTGATCCGACTTGACGTGACTATGCTACCACAAGGACGTCATTTACCCAAAAATAACACGCAGGCCACGCCATGCGACACTGACCTCCGCATGGTTGGTTGGTTCTGCGAAGTGCACGTCATGGTGCGTATGTGTGCGTCTTACCCAGCATCCAGGCGTACAGCCTGCGATTCAGTGACATGTCCCTCCTCAGAACCACGTGCAGGGCTGCTGACAGGATGCGGATCATGTCTGGCCTGGTCGCCTGCGACACGGACACGCGCGACTTAGCGATAGCGGGCTCGGACGCCGAATCCCCTAAGACCGATCGCGCCACACGCAGTACCTGGCTCATGTGGAACGGGAAACAGAAGAGGATCAGGTCCAGTGTGCTCCTCTGGACCAGGACGCTGGAGTCCTGCACGGAAGTGCTGACTGCTTCCACCTACGAATGGGCCAGACAACAGGGGACCGGGTCAGACTCCTCCGCGGGGTCAGGGTGCTCTGCGGGCCCAGCCCAGGAGAGGAGGCCGCACCATGAGCTCGATGTCGCTGCCCATGACGTAGAGCTGGTCCTCCATGGAGAGCTTGCGGTTGAGGTGCAGCAGGACAAAGGTGACCCCGGGCAGGCGGACCGCCGGGCTGGTGAGGATACTGCCCCACAGCGCACTGTAGAAGGCGCTCTGCTCCACCGCCGCTGCCACCTTCTCCAGAAGGTTGTTGGTTCTGGGGGGCACGGTTGGGGGAGGGGGGTTGTATTTAACCAAAAATACTCCCCCATCAACAGACCCTGCCCCCAAAGGCCTGCCTCATGCATAGACCCCATCCTCCCAGACCTACCACTGACTCAAACCCCACCCACAAAGGCCACCCCCATGCACACACCCCATCCCCCCCGCTCAAAGCCCTGCCCCAGGCAATCTCCACCCCCCGATCACCTGTCATAATACTCGGAGCCCTCCTCCAAGCCAGGAAGAACCCCTGTCAGCAGCCCCTGCAGCCCCGGCTTCAGCGTCTTGCCCAGAGGGAGGTAGTAGGTCTCATAGAGGCCCAGAAGGGCTGGCTTCACGGACATGGCAGCATTGCTGAGCAGAGGGAAGAGGCCGGAACTGTGGAGGCGACAGGGCGCACGCGTCAGCGGGTATGCACCAATTCCCCTGCAGATGACCACTAGAGGGCACTCTGGGCTTTGCATATGCCTGACCAGAACGCCAGTCACCTGTACAGAAAGAGGTCCTTGGCGAGCCGCTTGGGCCCAATGATCTTGAAGATGATCTCATAGGTCTCCAGGGCCTTGCGGTGGACACCACTGGGCAGGGCCGGGTGAAGGCACTGCGCCAACCGCTTGCCAATGGTCAGCTTCTTGGGCACCACCTGGTACTTTGCATTGTTCTGCAGCACCTGGAGCAGGCGGACAAAGACACTGGCGGGATGCCCAAAGACAGCGGAGAGGCAGAAAATTCAAAAGGAACAGGAGGGCTATTCTCCAGTCCCCGGTGACGGCTTTCACACATGCAGATCTTCATACAGAAAATCTAATTTACTACTCAATGAGTCCCAAGTCTTATTTAGTCAGATAGGATCTGATGCATTGCATCCTGGAGATAAGTCTAGTTTACAAAGGTAAAGACTGACCACTGAAGAGTGGATGGCTTTTGTCTGCGGGTGGAAACACTGAGGTAATATCACAAAGGTGATAGTTCGGTTTACTGTTGTTCTCGATATCGTCATCACACATATAACCCTAACTGTACATGCTCAGCTGTCATCCAAAGCCATTCTCAGGCAAACAAGACAGGTCACCTGATGTAACACAATCCTTACCTTGTTCAGCTTCCCCAGTGCTGAGATGAGGTCCGCCCATTCGCTGGAGTACTCAAAGTTTTTCAGCGCCTTGTCCACGGCAGCTACATAGTTCCTGTACTTTGAGTCACTGAGAAGCTCCACCTCCTCTGCATTCATCCTGTGCTGTGCCACTACAGTCCAATGTTAGGTCACATGCCACCTAGAGGCAGGAAGGTATTATTATAGCTTAGCACCATCACATACTCAAATATATGGCTGTAAAAAAGAATCCTGAACATGGCAACATTCACTGAATCAAGATTGAAGACAGGATAGTATTATTACACAAATACATGCAAATACATCCAGACTTTACAAATAGATTTGGGCAAAACACTAACAGGTGAGACCATAAGACTCCAAAATGTAACCCATTAACTAGAACAGGCTGTAAAAAGTAAATGTGTCACAACAGAGGAAAATTCCATTTCCTGCTACAACTCAAAACATTAGAGTTTACTGTGCTTTAAGACTGGAAACAACGGATACCCTCACATTTCTACATGCATCATGCATTGTTGTGTGCATGAAGAAACAAAGCAAGCAACTTTGAATATGGTAGTGCATTTCTTGTAAATGGACTGGACCATCAGTCCACCACACCCATAAAACACTAATCCATAAGTAAAGGTAGACAGATAAACTACACAGTCAGGTCTTTATCTGGGAATTTAATGAAGCAGGAGGAATGTGATTTCACACTTTTAACATCTGCCGACAGAGATGTGTCAAATCTGAGTCAGGTTCTGTGTCTAATCTGAGCTTCTCACAATGAGGAGAGTCATGTTGTATGTCTAATCTGAGCATCCCACAAAGAGGAGAGTCAGGCTGTGTTTAATCTCACTTCTCAAAACAATCAAACGACCACCAGTATCACTCTTCCGTGTCTTCAACCTCTTAATTACCAATGCATTTGTATTCGTTACTCTTATTCTTTTCCACTCAAACCCATAATTCCACCTATCTGACAACGTGACACTGGGTTTGTAAACTGATGACACTAACCTTACAGACTAACCACCTACACACCAACATTCTCCTATACACAGTAACACGACACCACTGTATCCTACCACTACATTGACTACTTAACCCTCTTCGACACCCCGACACGCCTCAGATGTGTCCATTGTCGCTGGCCCCGCAGTTCACACCACGACTTGTTGTTGTTTGTCAGTGCAGAGGAAATGTCTCACCGACTCCAGGTCAGCCGCACATCGCTGTCAGTCACTCAGTAGAGCAGTATCGGCTCCGGGCCGAGTAAGGGGGTGGACGCTGCCGGCAACGCTGCAACAAAACTCCAGGAGCCAGGACTGAGCGTAGCTTACATGCCTCCCGGGCGTTTTCCCATCGGAAAAAAACCAGCAAAAAGGGGACCGCAGCGATAACTGTTTTCGCTCAAGCGTACAAAGCTTCGACGGCCCAACTGACAGCTCCCAGAAACCACTGCGGTACGTGTGCTGCTTTAAATTCGTCCGACTCCAAAACAAGCAGAGCAGAAAGGTTCCGCCTGCTTATGTCGGACATAAAGACATCTGAAATATATTCAAACCTTTAGGTAATTGTATATAAATCAACTGGATTCAAATAACTTAGATGATATCACGGTATATAACAAATCATTGTTTAAGCTAATAAAATTGTCGTCTAGGGTCCATAAAATGAATAACTTCCGTATAACCTTTCATTACACTAGACTTACATAATCACTTCCTTTCGTAGGAGCATTCGCCTCCGGGGTAATTTTAGAAAGCGTGATTTGAACACCCGGCGCTCGTGATGAGTTAATGAAACTTATTGTTTATATCGTTACTGGACAGGTTGTCCCTTTAAGCAATAATAGTGATAACACGATAGCATATAATAAGGCCAGTTTGGAAAGAGCATGGCTGAAACCCAGAAGCAAGCCAGAGTTTTCCTGGAGCTCAGGCAGCGGTTAAAGAGCGGTCTGCTGGTATTAAGGTACACATGCTGATCGACATCCTGGTGTTAAGGTACACGGGCGGTTTCGGTACCGTGTTAGTGCCTTGCATGTGATGGATGGAATGTACATTACAAACATAAGTTAACGCCGAATGTGTATGATCAAAAGGCAAGGATTGCGGGAATTATAAAGTTAAACAGAAGCATGGCTTCTTACAGATATCCTAATCTGTTATGTGGTTTGGCCAGTGAGACCTATAACTTTTATTCCTATTTTAGTTGGAGTTTTAGCTGTACGTTTAGAGCCACGTTTGCGGACGTTAAATATATTCTTGCTCCCTTGCTTACACACATGTTTGACATTGTGACCTATAACCAACACGAGCAGCGAATCACGTCTGATTTTTTTTAATAGGCTGATCAGTGTTTGAAACATTTTGGATCGTTTTGGATATGGAAGGTCGTGCACGTTCATAGTCTTTTTGGGACAGCATGGTGTGCATGTGCACGTGTGTCCATTCACGGCCCCTTTGTGGTTTTCTGCTCAAACTCATCCGGAGGGGAGAGGGAAGATTATTGGCTATGAGCGGAAGTTCGTCCGAGTCTCAGGGCAAATGAGGCATAATGGGACTGTGTGACATGGTACCTGGAGGTGTAAGATCGGTTCCACATTTTTATTGCCTGATGGGGTTTAATGGTAACGTGTAGTGGTGTCTTGGTAGGTGGGTGTACTGTTATACCGTACTATAATAGAATAGAATAGAATTCAACTTTATTGTCATTGCACATGTAAGGCAACGAAATGCAGTTTGCATCCATCCAGAAAGTGGCATATTATTACAAAATATATAGATATATTACAAAGTGTCTATTTTAGGTCTGAGGGTACAAAAATATGGGTCTATTATGGGTATGTTACAATGTACACGTATGAAGGTATGTTATGAATATACTATAAGTATGTACAGGTAGTAGTGAAAGTATGTACAGGATATGGACAGGATATATAAATATGAGACTATACAGAATATAAATACGAGCTATACAAGTAATAAACAGTTGTGAAATTATAAATATTATAAATAATTATAAATAATATACAGCAGTAACGGTAGTGCCGTTAGGTCAAGAGGCAGAGTTCAGGAGTCTGACAGCTGTAGGGAAGAAGCTGTTCTGGTACCGGGTGGTCTTAGTCCGGAGGCTCTCGTGTAGCGCCTCCCAGAGGGCAGGAGGGTGAAGAGTCCATGTGCTGGGTGACTGGGGTCTTTGATGATTTTCCCAGCCCGTTTCAGACACCGCTTCCTGTAGATATCGTTTAGGGCAGGAAGCGGTGCTCTGGCGATGCGCTGGGCGGTTTTCACGACCCTCTGCAGCTTCGTCCGGTCCGAGGCAGAGCAGTTCCCATACCAGACTGTTATAGAGTTGGTCAGGATGCTCTCGATGGTGCAGCGGTAGAAGTTCACCAGTATAATTGCGTATACGCACTTCTGCTGTGATTCCATATCTACCCACCATTACATCACCGGTACATCTAAACATGGGGTTTCCAGCCTGACAGGGCACGATGCATTTAATCATACATGCCATTACTATACAAGTGAAAAAATATAGCAGAGCGGTAAACAAGTCTGTTGCGTGGTTAATAATGCAAGTCTCCCTCTGTAGTAGGCCCCAGATCTCTCAGACAGCCAGCAGAAACTAACCCTAACCCTAACTCCACCCCCCGCCCCCCCTAGGACAGATGTTGCTGGGGACCCCGCAGATGTCTCCGTGTCTGCTGGTGACGCGTCTCTGCTTATAAAGACATCAACGGAGCTGCTGTGCACTCTGCTACCACCAGGGGTCACTCTTGTACCAGGATCCTGCAGGGTGGCCCATACAGCCACAGGGGAGGGGCTGCACCTGAGGCTGCGTCTGGAGGTGGACCAGCACACAGGTATTCATGGTTTCACTGTCCTCGTTCCTATAGGATCCGATGCACAGGTGCCGTCTACCAGTTAGCTTCCCCCATAAAGTACTACACACATATGGACGTATTAACCAGAGTGTGCGGTCGGCGGTGAAGCAAATTAGTGGGCAGGGTTACTGGCAATTTGGTAGTGATTGACAGCTCATTCCTCCAATCACATCTGGAGGACCGGGAGCCGTCATTGTGCTAGTCTGCTCTCCTTGTTGAGAGGCAATCCCCCCCCCCCTTCCCCAAGCCCAGTGCCTGGAGTATCTTTGGGTTACATTAGTCACTGGGGAGGCCACAGGGTTTATCTTGGCGTCCTCGTCTGTACAGTCTGCTCTGACAGTGCGTTCTGTTTCACACAGAGGTCCCCAGGAGTGTGTTTGCCAAGCTGCGTGTTCAGCAGCAGAGTCATGCTTTCTGCTGTCAGCACTGTGGTCAGACTCTGCTGCCAGCCAGGTGAGGAGTCTCACAGTTTGATATGCCCTCTCACGCCCCCTGCTGTCCGTCCGTCCGTCCGTCTGTCTGCCTGCCTACGTGTGTGAGTGTGTGTCCCTCTTCCAGTTTGCTCTTGCTTCCTGTTGTTCTGATATCCACCCCTCGAAGCTCTCCGCACAGAGGTGACGTAACGTGCCACCCGCCAGTGCGTGACAGTCTTGCCTTTCCAGAACTTTCCGAAGGGTCCTCCCCCTGCCCACCGGGAACTGGAACGCGCTGGTGGACTGGTGCTGTCACCCCGATCCCTTTGCCAACAAGAAGCTGCTCCCCAGACAAGAGGACTGTTTACTGGGGGACACTTTTGTCCTGCTGGCGTGTGACGGGGACGCGGGTGGGCGGCTCGTACAGATGCCTGCCCCCGCTGACCTGGAACATGGATCAGACCCTGTGCAGGTGAGGGCCACCCTGTGGGGGACCCAGGTGACCAGCTTGTGGAGTTGAATGGAGCATTCTCTCAATTTCTCAACCCAGTCCTGGGGGATCCCCAGGCAATCTACATTTTTGCTCCCGGCCAATCAGGAGTACCGAATGCCTGGTTCGGATGTGTTGGGAGGGAGCAAAAACATTGGACCGTATAGGGGGGGGTCACCAGGGACTAGGTTGAGAAATACTGTTATAGTGTCATGAGTAGACATTTCCGGGGGCAGCGTGTGGCTCAGTGGGCTAAGCCAGTGTGCCTGTAATCAGAAGGTCGCCGGTTCAAACCCAGCCTCGGCATGTCTGCGGGTCCTTGAGCAAGGCCCTTAACCCCCCAGCTGCCTGGACCCCCAAACATGTAGCTGCCCTTCGCAGACAGCTTACTCTACAAAGAGCAAGTTGAGGGAGTTGTAGAAAGACAATTTTTCTTCATGGGGATCAATAAAAGTATCTATTATTATTATAATTGTTATTATTATTCAGCCTTAATCAGACCTATCAAGCTTGGGGCCTGACTGAACTGTAAAGCAGCAGAGGTCACTCTGGGGGAGGGGATTGACTCAGGGATTGATTCAGGTGTCGGCCTCTGTGACGCTTGTGTCTCCCGCAGACGGTGTCCAAAAGCGAAGTGGTGCTGTGCGCCAGTTGCCGGGCGATGCTTGGGGAGGCCGTGGCTGCAGGTGCGAGCTCAGACCGGGCGTGCGGTGCGTCGCCGTGTGAGCTCCGGAACACCTGACTGAGCATGTTTCTGCTAGGGGCCCTGAGGCTGTACATCACGGAGGTGACGCTGAGGGACGCGGCCGAGGACGGGGACAGTGACCTCGGGACGCACAGGTAAGCATGCAGACGGGGCGGAACACTCGGTTGCAGCCCGTTAAAGCGTCATTTAATTTGATCTGACTCGTTCGCCATCTCCGCCGAGCACAAGTACACCTCCACTGAAATGCTGCTTTTTAGGTATCCCACGTTGCTCTCGTTTTGAGACGCACACAGATAATCACACCGCTCATGAAGCATTTCGGTGGGGGGGGGGTCAAAGGGCTTTGCCCAAACGCAAGCCGTGACTCCTACCGCGGATGGGATTGAAAGCGCCGGCCTTCCCACCCGCTGATTGGTCCGTGTTCCCTCAAACGCAGACACCTCTTCCTGCAGCGGACGCTGGCCGGCAGGCTGGTGGAGCTGTCCAGCACGCAGAGCATCTTCCGCTTCTGCGTCCAGACTCTCAGCGGGAAGGCCTACGTCCTGGTATGATGTGTGTGTCTGTGTGTGTGTGTGTGAGAGAGATAGAAATAGAGATATAGAGTGTTCTGTGGGTGTGTCCACTGGGAGATTCACCTCCATTGGTGTATACAACAGCCAGCAGGTTGAGGGGCTGAAAGCTGATTGGTCCTCCTCCCTGACACTCGCCAGCAGTGCATTATGGTTTGACATGTGTGGGGGTGCACGCACGGCTACACTGCTGACCCCTGGTGGTGGTGCTCTGTATGTGAGAGTCCTGATCTCTCTTCTCTTCTCCAGCTTTGGCTGCTCAACACAGATACGCTCCTGGCTTCCCTGTCCGACCCCGGAGACGGTCCCCGCGGCGAGCACCCGTCGTGTGAAGCCAGGGGCGCCGTCAAAGTCCTCTACCTTGCCTGCCTTCCCAGCATGCACCAGGAGTAAGTGACTGGCCATATTTCTCGTATTTCCAGCCTCCTCCTCTAGTGTTGGCCTCCGACTCACCAGCGCCCCTTAATGGAGGGGATGGGCAATGATCTGCTTGGCGATCTCCGCTCTTGACAGTCACTGGGCCCCTTGGCGGTGCCAGTGAGCCTAGTCAGACGGATGCCGGCTCATTAAAGATATTTTTACCCCACCCTGTGATTACTAGGGCTCTCTGGTCAATGCCTGTAAAACTGTGTAAACCCACCCCCCACCCAATTAATGTTATTGCTGGTGCTGGACCATGATGTGTTAATAATAGGCAATAAATAAGATCCCCTGTACACTTTTTTGCATCTCTGAGCATGCGGATCCGGCTGTCAAACTTTGCTTGCGGAGTTTGCTAGAGGCTGACAGTCTTATTTCACGTTAAATAAAGCTGCTATGTTGTGATGTAAATTACTGTGCACTCAGTAGTAACCGTAGAAATGGAGTCCTTAAATGGAGAGCTGAGTCATGAACTGAACACCGTCCCTCTCTCTCTCCGTCGTTGCGCGGGCAGCGGCGTCCGTGTCGCGTTAAGCCCTCGGGTCTCTCTGTCTGGCCACTTTGCCGGCGGGCTGCATGCTTTCTAACCCCTCCGTACCGGAAGCCAGCCAGCCGTGTGTTGAGACGCCCTGCTGTCCCCCGTGGAATTCTCCCCGAGAGGTGGTCACGTCGGGCTGCGGGGATGCGGACGGCCCGGGTCGCGCTCGTCTTAATGACCGGGCCCCACCCGCTGAATGCGTCCTACTGTTTATTTTTCCATTAATGAGCCAGTAGAGCTGGAAATGGAGGCGGGGGGGGGGGGGCGCATCCTGGTCTCTTAAGGAGGACTGGACCGGGCCCTGACAGGAACTGCCGCGCCTCCAGGGAGAAAGGGCGGGGGAGGAATGTTCCGGAACTTGACAGCCACTCACTCCGCGAGGTTATCGCGGTAATTAGCGGATGCGTCTCTGCTCCGAGCAAGCAGCATGTCATCCGTTGGCGCCCGTGACCTCCGTTCTGCCGTTTAACCCACGCCGCCGGTAACAGCCAATCACAAGAAGTCACTTCGGTCATGTGACGTCTTAATGAAGGTTCTGGGCGCCGTCTTCTTCATGTGTTTTCCGATGGTCCAGTCGCTGCAGATCTGCTCTGTCTGGCTTCGACTCTGCAGTTGCGTCCTGGAGCCCGATGGCCGACTGGGAACGATGCTTCTCACATAGTGAGGGTGTGTGAACAAGGATGGTGACCCCCACAATAAATCTGGAAGGATCTACTGGGGCGCCTGGTTGCTGGGGAGTCAGTCGGAGCCGTTCTGAGTGTTCAGCGAGGCGGTGGTGACAAGGGGGGGGCTCTCAGGTCTCACCGGGTCCCACCTCCTGAGTGAGGACTACTGGGTAACCTTTGGTTCTGTGCCATGAAATGGGGAGGGGGGGGGGGGCGCTCTCCCCCAGTCTGACATGGAGGTTCTCGGGGATGTCAGGCCGTGCCTGTGGGGGGGCCCAGGGAAGCAGAACTGACCTGGCAGAAGCAGGCAGGGGAGACAGGTACCTACCAGGCTGTGTTGGGGGGGGGGGTTATATTTAACCTCCTGGATCCCTCGCTTACCATATCCACGGAAAAAAACTCCTGTAATTAAGCAGTATTTGGTATCTCCTTTGTCCTCCTGAGAATTGACTCCGCCCCTTTGATGGATTCTCATCATTGATATATTAAGCATGTACACACACGTTGAGAGTAAACCTGTAATGAGTGTCAGCAGTGGAGGCTGTCCTGCTGTGTCTGTGTGTGTCGGAGAGAGAGAGAGACGGAGCGAGAGACCGTCATTGGCATTTTATGGGTAGTTACTGGTTACTGTGTGTCTCCACAGGATAACTGAGGCCTGGGAGAAGGATGTGGGCGTCCATCCCCTCTCTCTACCCTCATCCACCTGCCAGGAAGTGATGCGGCTCCTGACTGCCAGCACTTCCTCTCTGCCGCCGTCTCTGCGCACGATGAACTCCTTTCAGGTGAGTCGGTAAAGGCTGCAGTGGGTCGGTGCCGCTTAATAAAGCCGATGTGGTGTGATGGACCGTGAGCTCAGCCACTGGCCCTTGGCCCTTGGTCATGGCACCAACTGGCCTGCATCTGGTTCTGTTGAGTACAGCGCTTTTCCCTAAACACTGGAATACTTGGAGGTTCAGGCAGTGAAGGGGTTAACTCCGCTCGCACGCCTGCCGTTTCCTGGAACCTTTTATTCTCTGCTCTGCTGGCAGATTAAGGGTAATTACACACTACAGACTTGTTCTTTACCTGTCAGCCCGCTTGGAGAACTTCAGAGAACTTCTGGGTGATATCTCTGAACATGGGCCACTCAATAAGGCACTGGCTTTCACTGGCATCGTGTCTTGCTTACATCCCAAGCAAAATCTTCTCGTGAAATCAGCCTGATCTATAGATCCTCCCCTGGCCTGTTCCCAGAACCAGGTCGGGTGTTTTTTCTTTTCTTTTTTTTTTTTCTTCCTCTCTGCATCCCAGGCTTTTGCGAACTTCGTCCAGGAATGATTTTTTTTTACTTGGCTGCTGTAGGGTTGTGATTTGGATATGGCCACAGCCCAGGTCTCCAGGGATGTCCCAGGGTCTTCAGGAACTCGGGTCGTAGGTCACCTTGGAGTCAGAAAGGACTTTAAGCTTGCCGCCGAGACTCGGACTCCGGTGGACAGCCTCGGAAAGCTCGCGGCTTTGAGTAACAGATCTCTCCTCCCTCTTCCCCTGCCCTCATCATCCAGGAATAAATTCCCCAGGGATCGGCCCCGTCTGAGGTGCTGTATCTGACAGATGCTACCAGCTGCTCACTCGAATCGCCCTGTAGGAACGCTGCACCTCATTAGCAAACGCTGCTTTCCTTTACTGCGCCTCATCTGTACAACAGACGGAGGCATTAATAAGCACTGAAATCGACTTTCGTTAGAAGTGAATATTTCAGTATTAGTGTTGACTACAAAACCAACTATAAACGGGAAGATGAGAATAATATTAAAGTGACAAAAATATCAGGTTCGACAGAAAAGTTAGGGATAATTTCCACACGAACGGATCAACAGCCTGGCTACTCTTGGGTTAGATGAAAAATGATCAGTAAAATTGCCCCCTTGTTTGAGGGCGTGTTTTCCAGTGGTTTTATGGATGCTGGTGTGGAGACTTTTTTGGACACCCGGGGGTCTGTGGGTGGGTGGGTGGGTGGGTGGGTGGGACGTTACCTCCAGACTCCGCACTTTGCTGCCCGTTCCAGTGGCGTGGTCGCATTCCCTCACATGCCAGCCCGCAACGTGCAGGAAAGGCCGCAGCACCTGAGATATCGCCCCGTGCCCACAGGTGGCGTTCCTCACCCTCTGAAGCTGGCCGCCCAGGGACGTGTCGGCGTGGGAGGGTCCTGCTCGGGGGCCCGGCGGTCCCCGCACGTCTGCTTGTGACATTATCCTCACCTTGATTAAACTCTCATTTTGTTACGCTCTGTGTGTTATTCAGGACATAAACTGACCCTCACTTTGGTTGCACACAGACACGCACCGACGCATTTGCTGCATGACCTCTTCCTTCAGGTCGAGACTTTATTGGAGTGTTTAAAACTTGCTGTAATCGGGCTGGCTGTGAAAAACGGTGTCCTCAGTCTACTGGCTGATTGATATTCCTGCATAGAAACTATGCAGCTCATTGCTTGCCGGCCGTTTTTACCATGGTTGCAGCTGTTCACTTTATAAAAAAAAAAAATACAGTTGCAGCCATTCTTGCTGGGGTTGCACAATACTGGAAAATTTCAGATCTCACGATGTGTTTTTTTTTTTTCCCTGATAAATATTGCAATATTTATAGAGCGAAAATGGAGCTCAAAATGAATTTCTCCCTAACCTGCCGGAGTGATTTAAACTGCAGGGATGAAAGTGATTATAACCAGCTCAAGAGTGCATGCAGAGCTCATGAAAAAGCAGTGGCAGTAAAGTCTAAACTGGTTTTTAAACTGATTAATACTAGATCATCTTGAAAAGGAACAATCATTAAAATTGCAAAGTTAAATTGCTAAGTTATGTTTCCTTTGACAGCAAAAATATTTTAGCAAAACTTAAACCCTCTGCACTCAACCAAATGGCTTTTTGGTGGCATAATTGGAGAAAGACGGACACACCAGCGCACGAGTATAAATGCTCACGGTGACATAGGGCACGGTATACGCCCTGCTTAAGCTCAATGCAAGTCAGCCTTGAGGCTTACTGGGTCCCCAAGACCAAGTGGTTCACTTCACCATATGTCTTCAGAGCCAAGGGGAAGCTCAAGTCACTCACAGGCCAAGTCGGTTGTTGGGCGCCCCCTGCTGGCGGGGTGAGGGTGTTTTCCAACTTGCCAATGGGGGTGATTTTGTTTGTGCTTGGAGAATGAGTCGAAGAGTGCGTGGGTGCAGGGAATGTCCCCTGTCAGAGAGACGGAGAAACGTGGACGTTTCACGGGAAGGATTAGAGAACGGGGAGCTTCATCTGTTCCCACCTCGGCTCATTCTCACAAATATTGGCACGTTTCCACTGCCACCGTTGGTGGCACTCCGCCGCCCGCCATTTACACGAATTATAAAGGCGCTGACAGTGTGACGATTCTCCTAAGGAGCGCTGTTTGGTCCCGCGTAAGCAAAACGCTAGTAAGCTAATTAGGCGCCTCTCACGCTACCCGGCATGTTCCGTCTGGGGCATTTGGAAGCTTAAAAGAAGCTTCCAGAAATGAACTGTGCTGCAGGTCTGGTGTGGGAAGATAATGAATCTCATGTGTCTCAGAAGTCCACTGATAGCCCTTCAACATGTGTCTCTGTAAAATGTTTATGAAGTTAAATTCATCACCTCCAAAGTGGGCAAGGAGAAAGTTATACTCCTTTTTTTTTTTTTTAATATAGTCAGTTTTTATTGCTCTTCATTTACACAAAAAGTGTTTACTTGTAGATGTAATAAACTTAAAAAAAAAAAAAAAAATTGGGGGATTTTTGTCTCAGTTTTATTGGATGGTTATATCAGCGTCCCCAACTGGAGCTTGTCACATTTCTCATTTTCTGTCTGACTCAGAGTCTGACTGGGGGCCCTGAGTGCTGTTCAGAGAGCCTTATGGTTTTTCTCTTCTCTCCCTGGGGGGGTTGGCGGAGTTCTGAGGGAGTCTAACGCAGTTACCTCTGTGCTTACATCAGCCTCTCAAGCTTCACACCACTGTGATAAATGACCCCCTTCAGCCAAATCTAGTTTGAGTTCTGATTGGCTGATTAGAGAGTTTTGACCCCCCCCCCCCCCCCAGGTCACAGCCAGAAATTGAAGGGTCTCTGTTTTTCGCCTCCAGTGCCCTGAGTGCAGGCTCAGTCCTACAGCCAGCTCAGTGCCCCAGTGGGCAGACTTTATGCAGACACAGGCGCTTGTGGGAGTTTTACTTACTCAAAAATGTTCCGAGGGCAGAAGGAAAAAAAAAAACTATTGGTTCAGAGACATAACCAATCAGATTGTAGGGGAGGTGGGCCAAGACATCTGATTGTTTGATCTTACCTCCACTAGTTTTTTGTACCCTCCTCCTCTACAATGTGATTGGTTATTTCTCTAAACCAATCATTTTTCCTTCTGCCCTAAAAACATTTTTGTGTAAGCAGAACTCCACAGATCCAGACGGGTGGTTTCATCGCTCATTCCGCAAGCGGTCCTCCCAGATCAGCTCACCTCGACATTCATCTAATATCCATGTTCCAGGCTGGTGCCCTGGTTAATGTACCAGGTGCTGTTCCTCATCCCATGTGTCATTAAGTGTGGTATGGGGACCACATGCCCCCCACCTTCCCTCCGTCCTCCGCGCCCCTCTTCTCTCTTTATCTTTCGCTGTCTTGGGGAAGGAGATTGAGGACACGGCGAGACCCATCAGGCGGCGCTTCTTGTCTCCGCACCCACCCGTCTCCGAGCTGCGGCCTTCCCCTCACACGCAGCATTCAAACAGACAAGGTGTCAGAAAGCACTTTCCGGAGACGATGGGCCTAGCGTGTGGAGTCATACACACATACATATAGATACATATGCATGTTGGTCTTAAAGTGTTTCATTAGCATAACAAATTTTCAGGACCCTCCTCGTCTCCCATTAGCCAATCAAAACGCTGGCCCTGAGGTATCCACAGATCAGCAGCTGACTGGCGTCACACATGAAGTAAGTATGATCCTTTTATTGATTCCTCTGAGGACATGCGACTGTCCTGCCAAGGCTCACACCGACAACCTTCCAATCACAAGCACAGAGGCTTAGCCTGCTGAGCCCCACAGCGCCCCCCAGTGAAAAGAAACTCCCTGGCCTTGATTACATTCTTTCCTTGAATGGCTCTGAATTGTGACAGTGTAAAAGCTGGGGCTTTGGAAATAGGGGGACGGAAGGGATGCATCCCCCCCCCTTTTTGCTCTTTGCTCCTATATCAGACAAAATCATTTCATTATATGGATCGTATATTGCACCCCCCTCACCCCCAGCCACCAGGGCAAATTTGGTCACCCTCAATGTCAAACACTTTCCAACACCACTGCATCAGGGGCATATGCAGGGGCAAGGCCTCAGAAGCCGCTGGCTGAAGGCTGATTGGTCCCTGCAGTGCACCCTCCCCTGTCACTCACCAGCCGAAGACATATCATTGGCTTATCCTAGTCTCTTTCCTGGCTGACGTCCTATGAAACCATGAGGCCATCAGAGCCAATCACAATGACCAGATGGCGAAAGAAGCTGAGAGTGGGAGGGTCTGGGGCTTCTGGGGAGCGGTGTGGAGGCTCTGGCTGGTAGTGGGGGGCAGAAACGCGGCCAGGGGCTGTAACAGCAGTACCTGACTCACCTGATTCTTTCTACAGCACCAGAAACAAATGCATTAGAATTTCCCATGAGGCACTTTGGTGGAGGCGTGACAGAGAAACAGAGAGAGTGATCTGCACAGGGACTAGAAATGTGTGTTGCTGGACAACTACAGGTGCTACAGATTTTATGCTAATCTGCAAGGATTAGTGCGTATCTGTCTTATTCCATATAACTAACAGATGTACCCCCTCTATCTATTATTATATATCTAAGAGATATCACTGCTCTACTTTTCATTATATATTTAAAGGCCAAGCTATTGGCCAAGCTGACAATTAATTATGGATTCACCCTGGCAGAGCCCACAGTGACCCAAGATGGAGTTTGGAGCTGAGAGCCTTCTGGCGCGAGAAGCCTGTGGTGTTGCTTGCTTCTTCTGAGACCATAACTCAATTGCTAATTGCACATTCAGGCCCAACTTCCAAGCTGTTTCCCAATTTTAGGCAGGTAGTTACAGAAACATTCAGCAGATCTGTTTAGCAGCCGAGTGGGTTTGAATCAGAAAAATGCAATTTCTGTAGGGGGGGGGGGGAGCAGGTTGTGCAGCTTGTACAGAACGGAGGTGGGAGTACCGACTGCTGTCCATGTACATGCGTTGCTGTCTCTGCTGAATCTGCAGCCCCCCCCCCCCCCCGCGAGCCGCTAATGGGAGTATTGTACTACCCTGGGGGGTGGGGGGAGTTCTCCTGCAGTTGTGATCCAATTAAAATAATTTATTTAAAGACTGAACTGAAATTCTGTCCCGGGCAGATAGTGGAGATGAGGCAGATTATAGTCACAATGTTGGTCTGTTTAGACCGGTCAGGATCGGCGTCTGTCAGATTCACTCCCACTTGCACACATGCGCGACAGTCTGCCGATCATTGTTTGTGTGTGTGCGGACTAACACAAATACGGCTTTAATTGAAGAACTGCGGGGAGCTTTCTCAGCATGTTGCCCGTAATGTGGTACAAACTGCGCAATTCATTTAAGCGGCGGCTTAATCAGTCATAATTAAGACCTCAGCAGTAGCAGCGTGAGCGCTGGTCCAGGGGGGCTTTGCTGACGTGTGGCTGTCAGGCACAAACCAGTGATGGAATACTGTCTTTGGGGGGGTGTTCGACCATGTGTGGCAATGCTAAGAGCGGTGAACCTGGGGGTGGCAACAGTAACAGGTTTTGACTGAGGCTGGGGGGGGTGGGGGGCAATCAATCTTGAAAGACAATCAACTCTTCTTTATCCATGACTTTCCGGTGCATTTGAAGCCCTAGCTACCTAGATCAAAGATATTTTATGCGTCTTATATTTAGAGAATCCTACATAAAACACAGAGCACATTATTCTCTAATGTCCGACAAATGGACAAAAATAGCGCAGGTATTATTATTGATAATTAAAGATAAGTCATCATTCTAGCTAAATAGTATTTGGAACGGTAGCGGAAAGTATTTGACGTTTGTTTGTATTTTGGTTAGTTTGAGAAGCATTACTTCTAGTTTTTGTCTATTAATTTTATTTTTGTGTCTTATTTCAGTTTTACTTATGGATTATATCACTGATTCGGATCTCCTTCAGTCGGAGCCCTGGACTGGGCCGAGCGACTGTTAATTATATGGCCTCCCGTCTCTGGGCTCCGTGCTCCAGCGCGCTCCGTCACACCGAGCCGCTGCGCTTCTCTGAAACCGCGGGTTATTTCACTTCGCCGATGCTATCTCGCCATTGCTAGACAGGCCAGTAAAGAAAAGCAGATTCAATTACGGACTTTATTTTTACACTCCCGGAATACTCTGAGAATTAAAAAAAATCCCGAGCTGGATCCAGTATGTGGCGAGCGACGCGGGATGATGTGTGCGTGTGTCCTGTCGCAAAGACAGCGGCGGGGACCTCATTAATCACACCTGCTCAAGTTAAATCTAGAAAGTACGAACGCGGTAAAAAGCCCCCTATCAGACAGTAGATCGATCTCTGTGCACGGCAGTAAGGGGAGGAGTAATCACGTTCCAGCACCAGATGTACAGCATAAAGAAGTTATACTTTATCTTTGATTTAATATCAGCTATTGGAAGAGGCTGTTAGTAAGGGAGGGGGACTTGAAGCCGGGTCGGACGAGAACAGTTGCAAAAGACAAGGAAGTTCCTCGACTATTGTACTGAAATATTTCACTTTTCCCAGTGATTTTTTGTTGTTTGCTGAAAGAAGGTCAGCTGATTGTCCAATGTGACACCCAAGGTATGTGTTTTGGAGACGGCCGCTCTCCTAAACCCGAATGGAGTGATGAGGCGAGCTCAGTTCAATTCAGTTTATTTTTATATAGGGCCTTTCACATGAGTGTTGCCCCAAGGCAATGGGGCTGCGGTCTGTGAGCTTCGCATATTCCACAGCATTCTATAAAAAGATGTGTGGCGGAAGGGGGGGGAGGCGAAAACCGCAGGGCGACCATCAGACATAGGAGGGAAGTTTGCTCGCTCGGTTTGACGTGATGAGGGACAGGAGGGTGCGGACAGGGGCTCCCGGGAGGGATGACAGCGGACGGGTTGACGGCGAGAGCAGAGGGGTGGAGCGTCGCTAATGGTCCCGTCAGCCGAGCGACGGAGTAGCTTCGGAGTCTGGGTACCGGGTAACAGCTCCGTTTGCGGGGTCAACGTGCCTCGGCGGGTACCGGGAGAGACGAGGGGACCGAGGCGGCACTATTCACAGACCGCGAGGCACCGAGGAGCGCTTTGATTGTCCCGCACAGCTAAACCCGAAACAATTCTAATTACCCCGTTGCAGGTTCCCTCCGGCACATTCAGCGCCAGCGCGTCAGGAAGCTGACACCGGAAAATATTAGACTTAATTATTAAC
>JAABNY020000136.1:13391810-13402816 GCA_015164015.2 Brevimyrus niger
CTACCTGTTCAATGACTCTGAGATCAGATCAATACAGTGGTACCTCGGTTCTCGAACTTAATCCGTTCCGGACTCCGTGACGACACACCTTTGCCCTTATTGGCTGGACAGTTTAGTTAAACGCATGATGTTTGTATCCCTGGCAGTTCCAATGCGTAATCTGCTATTTCTCCTGAATATCACGTAAAGCAGTGAGAACTGGTTTTCAGTTAATTCACCTGGTAAAATAAACTTTAAATAAATGCTCTAATGGTACATGTAAGTTAGTGGTTTATTTATTGTTAATTACTCTAATGTTGCGCTGCTTTATTTGGTTAATTGTCCAGTCTGTGAAGAAGGCATTCAAGCAAGAATTGCATTTTAGTATGACTCATTTCCTGGTGCGTAAAATTTATATTAAGCCATCGTTCACGGTTCGACTTCTGTTATTCAGATCCTAGGTCAGACTGGTTTGTTTGACTTTCAAGAGTTCTAGTGAGTTCGAGAACCGACGTACCACTGTACAGGTTTCCTGGTTATGGGAGACTGCCGTATTTTCACATCTTCCAATGAGCATGTTACTATTGCAGTCACCATGTTAGCACGGACCGAGATCATGCTCAGTTAGCTGGATTAGGGCATTCAATGAGCACCTCACACCTCAGGTAGAGTTTAAGGCAGACGGGTCCAGTTGAGCCCCGCTGTAATGATGACCCCACAGTCGTGACGCTCTTTAAGACTGAAGGAATCTGAGGGCTGCTTGTGGTGATTAAGCAGCAGCAGCAAAGTTCTCTGTGATTTCCAGGGTACTTGAATCAGCAAGAGGCCCCCGGGATCCAGCCTCCCATTTCATACTGTGACTGTATGTCATTGCAGTTTCTTCATATCCGTTATATTAAAAATGGATGTGATTTTCTTTACATCTGGGGGGTATTTACATTTGGATAGATGGGATCAGTCGTGGTCCCGCCTCCCAGGTGAGACTGCCTCAGGCACTATAAAGGCTCTCATCACAACCCACAACCACGCCGGCGGATCTCCAGAATCCATCTCCCTCATTGGAGGGGTTCGGGCTCCCCGTGTTGCTAATCTGTGTGACCGATGAGCCGCGCGTGTCTCATTTCTGCTCCTCCGATTTTAGCGCTGCGGAGATCATTCCCATAAGACGGTGGTGGGTGGGCCGGCAGGGCCCTCTTCTGAGTGTAACTGTGCTGATGACCAACCTCCACCCAATCAATCAGCTGAAGGACATGCGCATTCACCCCACTCAGGACCACCCTGGAAAGGCTTGTGTTCTCAGTTGACCAACATGTGACTATGGACTAACGCTATTCAGGATCCTGTTGGCCTGCCCTTGCAGGCCTACCCCCCAAAAAGTATTATAAAAGCAGATTTTAATATCGAGGCAAACTAATGCATTTTGACTTGCAGGCAAAATTGCCAGCTGTCAGTAATACTTATACACAAATATGAAAATGATACCATTTCCTGCAATGGTGAAAGCTTACACATTGACGAGGGATAATTACTACCTTTCTTACCATGAACATCTGATAAATTCCATTTGGGATAATCACTACCTTCTCCCCTATGAACTTCTTCACTGTATTTGGGATGATCACTTTGTTACCAAGACCTTCTGCTATATTTCATGCAGGCCAGCTTGGTACTGTACCGCAACCCCATGTGTGTGTGTGATCCATGCATTTCTTTATCTGAGGAGAACGCAGGAAACGTGTCGTATTGTGCAAGCGGGCGACCCACAGTTCCATGCAGACTGTCAGTTGGAACGACTGACCACAGTTGCTGTGAAGGACATTTTATTCAACAGAACATACTCAGGAGGAGAAAGCTGGGAAAAAGGCTTGATACAACAAAGTACACCACATTAAAATCCAGCAAGGGTAAGACGAGCATGCGGATGTCACGCTCGCGCCTGACAAAGGAATTGCTGGTACAGGACATCTTCAAGAACAATGGGTGCAGCAATTATCCTAACTAACAATCAGGCTACATATACAAATAAACATATAAACCTGAGGCAGTCCAGGGGTTCAGCATTTTACAGGATCCACCCATCCTGTTCAATCCATGCAACACGGCACAACACATAGTACATCAGCCGATATGACAGAACAGCGAATTTGGGAGGAATAGGTGGGCCTGAAGGGCGGCATGCATATCTAGGACCAGACCCTGACCACCTGCACCCTCATTCTTCTGAGTTTATGCCGAGCTGGGCCAGCCGGGGATCAGGACTGACCTCGAACCGGTAATGATATCCCTCCATGTGGTCCCTGCATGCATCCCGGATGTTATAAACCCAACGTTTGATCCCCTTCCTGTTGAGGTAGAGGACCAGCAGGAAGTTCAGGCCGATGAAGGCCAGGACCACGCCCAGGAACATGTAGGACGTCTCCAGTACGCCCTTCATTCCGCTGGAGAAGACGCACTGCAGCTGTGACCGGTTGACCTGCAGCAAGGTGACATCCTGCAGCTCCATAGGGTACATGCAGGACAGGTTAAACTTATCAGGCACCCTGTCGGACTCCCTGAGCCAAGAGAGGAAGTCCTCGATGTCGCAGTCACAGAGCCAGGGGTTACCGGCCAAGAGGACCTGGAGGTCGGGGGGCTGGTTGAAGGCTGCCAGTGTGCTGTTGTGGAGCACTTTCAGAACATTGGAGCTCAGGTCCAGCAGACGGAGATTAGCCAGGCTGAGGAGTGTCTTATCCAGAACAATCAGATTGTTGTTGGAAAGATTCAGAGTAGACACCTGAACTGCTACAACTTGCGATGTGTTACTTCCATCAATTTGAGGGCTACTGTAAACAGACCTGTTTGAGCTAGGATGTGGTATCAGTTTCTTTGAGAAGAAAACTTTTGTGCTGAAAATTTGGAGTTTGTTGTTGCTCAGATCCAGGAAATTAAGGTTTGGCAAGGTACCAAATGCTTCTGGACCAATCCGCGTTATATTATTCCCAGGGAGGAGCAGTTTGGTCAGCTGCTCCAGGATGACTGGAAATGACTCCTTGGTAAGATTGGTGATGTTGTTCCCAGTTACGATAATGTACTTAGCGTCTCTCGGAAATGCTTGCGGGAGGGCGAGTAAGCCTTGATTTTCACAACGTACAGCTGTCTCGTTACACTGGCATGGGTCTGGGCAAGCCTGACACAGACCTGGAGCAAGTACCTTGAGGAAAAGCACCAAGCATAACTTCTGTGTAATTACATGTCTCCGATCTGATAAAAGCCGGATGCCAGAAACACGCATTTTCTTGAGCTGCTCTATGATCCCTTCTCCACGGTCGTCAGAAAGTTGGTAAATTATGCTGGTCCAGGTTCAAATATCTTTGCGCTGGAAGCTTCGCATAACTCCGATCACGCCAGAGATAACACACGAGAAAATGAAGCAAGACCTCATGCACATATTGCGGCTCATAAACACATTAACAAAATATATAGAGAGGCAGAAAGTTTACATTACACGCATGTCGGTGTTACTGTTCTTTGTTGTTTACTAATTTTCAAATAAAACGAATAAGTAAAGCTGTTGTCTCAGCATTCTCCTGTTGCGTTGACTTGACAGCTAAATAGTCAAATCCAAAATTAAACTGTAAGATCTCGGCGTCTTTCGGGCGTTGCAGGCGCTTTAAGCCGAACGAATGCTCCGAGCGCAGCGCTTTACTAAAGCAAACCTGCGTTTACAGCTGCTCCAGGGTCCCCTTCCCTTTACACAGTCCTTCTCGTTTTAGGAAAAGGGCGGGGAGTCTTTCCAGAGAGTAAATCGTAAAACGGAGCGGTGCTAGGAATGTACCATCAGCCGAGGGTGGCGGGGTTTGGGACCGCCCGCTCGCAACTGTGTAACCATTCACCACATAACTTTTTAAAGTGCGATTTTATCCAGAAAATATCTCAAACCGAATGAAAAAAAACTGGTTGCAATATCATGTTTTAATTAGCGTGCAATAAAATTGGTGGGTCGTGAGAACTTATTCAAAGTTTTGATTCTGGATTGAATCTGGCCAGATGTTCCATGTGGAAAATAGTTCCATATGTCATTATTTAAGTGTTTTAACATCGAAGTAACATATGTAAGACGTGTAAATTGCAAAATACAAAACATACAAAATAAAATACAAAAATGCTTTAAATTGTTCTCTGCAGCTTGTGATTAAGATACTGTCCTCAATATAATTACCGGCTTCAGATTCATTATAGGCCAGTATTTCGCTTGATTACGAGGACTGTATAGTATCGAGTGTAGGCAATGCAATTCCGAATTCTTAGTATGAAACTCAAATTTGTACGCAAAACACAGACATCTTCGGATCTTCGCGGTATTTGACCAAGTTACCTGAACTCCAGTATGTAATAGTCCTACTTTCATTTCATTTATATGAAGGTGAAAATAGCGCCCCCAGTGAGCAATGGTCGGTACAGCTACTGTATTGTAAAAAAAAAATAACAGACCAAATCACCCATTCATACACCACCATATTTCATAAAAATGTGGTGTAAATTGCTTTTCAGCAACTCCTCAGAGACCTGAAAGGACTTTCCCGCACATCAACCCTATAGTTTTGCATCACAAATCAACATGGTACCTGTTTTTTTCATCAAGCCTAATTCTCTCCAGCTTATGGGTTTCACAGGGATATACGATGAATCTAAAATCACAGGCAGCCGTCTGTAATGATGTACTTTATTTCCCTAAAGCCTCTTTCAACCTGACACTGCGGCCATAACCAAAACACCACATCTAGCACAAATATCCCAGCTTACGCATATTTTAGGTACCCAAGTGGGCACCTAGGACCCATTGGTCGTCACCTTCATGGATGCATCCAAAACATCATTTGGATAGAAAATGACATCGCCTGGCTCTTGCCTGGAAACAACAACTGTTGACTGGAAACTGGCCCAGTTAGTAACTCACAGATGCAAGCACCAGGTGATAATATCTATTTTTTTGTATGCTAATCTTAATGAATTTAATTGGTGGTCTGCTGGGGCGCCAGACCCTACAGGCCTGGTAGGATTTGACAATTCAACCCTGAGTTTTTACCTTCTGCAGTCCACCTTCGGATGAACGTTGACAAGGTGCTGTGCTTTTTAACAGGATTCGCAGACAGTTTAGTCACAACTGTCCTACCTACGCCCCCCCCCCCCCACCACCATGCACGATGCCCAGCAGCAGAAGTCCAGTGTTTTGGTATAGTACTCATGAATTTAGATTAGATTCTAATGACATGCTAATTGGTCATCTTAATTGATTAATGACAAGTAAATGTGCACGGGACAAATTCCAGGCACCTCAAAAAGCCAGACAGGAGAGGAGTAAGAGACACAGTCGTGTAGCTAGGCTATCACAAGTCTTGGACATGGCTAGTTCCTAAATTACACCTACGCACACAAATAAAATTATGAATTTATTCAACATTTACCATTAAGGGATTTTTTCAGGTGTTAATATATTTTTTTTAATCAATATTAGAGTTGGCAAGGCATGATTGCATTTTGCAAATATATGCAATTATTTTTAAATTAATTATTTATTACCGACAATAAACAACAACAAAGGTTGTCCAAAGGTCATTCATCACTTAAGAAAAATTGAAGCCCAGCAACAGATCGGCACGTTGATCTGCTAAATAACACATATTACTTAGACATATAACTAAGTATGGATCAGATGTCAGCAATCTAGCAAAAAGCCATTTTATCCTAAATGTCTGACTCAAGACTTACAAAGAGCCCCAATGGAAAGAGAAGAGGATTTGAGCTATGATTTTAATGCAAAATCGGTATATATGCATTTAACACAAAAACGAAACTTCAAGTATCTACAAAAAATAAAGAAATACAATTTCGCGGAGGGGGCGGGAGGGGGGATTCTCATAGTTTTAAATTACTCGGACGCGTATAGCAACACAAAGGTGACTGATATCACAATACTGTTCGGTTCTGTAGTGAAAGTCTTCACCCTCACCCAAATTCGTTTGGCTCAGCTGTTGTCTGCCCTCCACTCTCCACTTCACTACTTGTAACTGTGCTGACCGAGCAGCGCAAAATGTCCTCACCACTCCGAACTCAGCTGGCTATAATATGTAAATAGGAGAAAATACAAAATTTTTACGAAGATGTGGAAAAGCGTGGTGACGATTTACTACAAAAAAGTATATGAAAAAAATACGAATCCCAATAAACTTGATAAGCCCACATCCTGTCTCGGACATTGAAGAAAACCCATATAAAAAGCATATGTACAATTTGACCGGAGACACTCTCGTAGAGATGCAGTTAAGACATCACATAAGCGCGAAACGGACTGTTTCATTCACATAAACCTAAAAAAATACCTAAATGAACATTTTTAATAATAACACATAAATAAATTATTTATATTTACGGAAGTATTATCATAATATGTAAAGACATGAAAATGCTAATGTGTCTATTGTTCTGAAAAGAGCCGCAGCCTGCATGGTATTTAAGACTAGATGTACGTCGGTAGTAACTTGTTTCACATCGACAGTAACAGTAAATAACTTTGCTCTTGTCGATGGACCCATCTGACAGAGTTTTGAAGCTCAACCTGCCATTCAAAATACCTTCGCGTTAACTTTGACAGCCCTATATATACACTTCACTACAGAAATGATTTCCAATAAACAGAAATTGGACCCACGCTGCCTGGGATAAGCTCCAGAGCCCCCAGATCAAACAAAACCTAAAAGTATATCTTACAAAGATAACACCACAAGACTATTCTTGACTAGCAAAATCAGCCATTTGTTATCGCCCTTAGTGCCTTTGAAGGATGAAAGGTTTTGATAAGTATAGCAAAAAAATCGGGGATCAATCAAAAGCAAACCTCAGTCCTCTTAGGCCACCTAGTGCCATAAAAAAATAATTACAGAACAAGCCGTTAATTACAGGAAACAGCGTCTAAGAAATGAAACTGAAGTTAACAACGATTTTTTAAAATAAATAATTTCACTGCAAGAAGTAGTGCTGTTTTTCTCATAGAGAATAAATCTTTTCAGTTTAGTTCTACTGCACGTGCTATAATCGTAGAATATTACTATCATAAAATTTCAGAGTATGTCGATATTACTGTTTAGTTTTCCACCAAGAAGTAAGCACTTACTGTTAACCTTAAAGTATGCCTATGTGTAACTAAAAGCTGCAGTGTCGTAAACAGTGGAGGTATTTAGTTATGGAGTATGAGACCTAAAGTTTAGGGGCTGAGGTCCTAGAAGCTGAAGTAAGCCTGAGCATGGTTATTCTAGTAAATATCTCAGTATGTTAAAAAAGAGTGAAGGGTAGTGTTGTGGTGGTAAGAATGAGGCCCCTTTATGCTGAACTTGTTCTGGTGGCCTGACAGAATGACTCAGTGGGTACTGTATGAGTGCCAGGCTGCGTGAGCACATATTATCTACTCACTACACATGGTCAGGGGCGGTAGCTAATATAAGACCTCTGCTCATATCTCACTGTCGTTCTCGGTCGCGTAGTCTGTGAACGCAGACCGATTGCTTTTGACAGGGAGGTTTACGACGTCGATCGTCGTAAAAGTAGGGAACCCATTTAAGGGTATATGCAGCGTTTGCGACAGTCTGACACGACTTACGGCCGTCGTCTCCAGCCAACCCTGCGTCTCCGTGTCCCCTCTCCTTTGCTGTATACCTCCCGCAGTCCTCCTGTTAAATCCGCTTTCTTCTGCACCATGAGCCCTTGGATCTGTGTCGCTGAGGCCCGCCGAACCCCCGTTTTCAGCTTCATCTAGCGGCAGGTGAGAAGGGTTTGTGGGCCGTACATACAGAGACGGCTCCGGCCGGTCGGTACCCTTATCCGTCAGGCCGATCGGCGTTGACATATACGCTGCGGTCCCCGTGTCACTTTCTTGCCAAGGATTTGGAGTAACTTACCTGGGCGTAAGTTTAAATCGGGCTTCGACACCCCGGCCACATATCAGCATTAAAAGTGTCACAGCCTAATTACAGGTCATCAACCGGACTGGTAAACTGATAACCGCAGGTATCTGATTGCTGGTGGTCAACACAGCACCGGTGTTATGGATTGTAGTAACGTACCCAAATGGGGACTGAGGTTGTTGGTGGTTGATCGTGGGTGCAGCACTATGCTGCACGGTTTAGTAAAATTTGCAAAGGATGACTATTTCTGGGTAAGGTGTCTTTCATCACCGGAGGACATCTATATGCAACATGGGCACATTTCCTGTCCTGTTTTCAACCGATTTCTCTTGGGTTTGGTATGTTTTCATGCCAACGCACAAGCGTGAATGAGCGAGGAGCCAGAACACTCTTTAAAAGCGTTACACATAAAAGCCATTTAATTTTAAGTGTACGTTATGAGAACTATTTAGATGAGGGACTTCTTGTTTTCTGTGCATGTAGCATCTGGAGTCTGGAGTCTTTAAGAGCTGCCCTGTGTCTTCAGAATGGCTCTAGCGAAAATGCACTTTTCCGGGCCCTGGAAGTATCAGCTGAGTTTGCAGTGTCATTTCACAGCAGTGCAGACCAGCACCCCCTCCCTTTCTCTTTCTCCCCCCAAAAAAGTTGCTCTATTGTCCTTGACCTTCCCCTTCTAAACTGGGGTTGCCACTTTATCGAACACAGACTGCTAAGTTCCGGAGTGAGTGGGGTGGAGTTGGTGCCAAAAGATTGTTTATGAATTTATTGAATTTATCATTATTGTAATTGTTGAATGCCAAACTGAATTTCTTCGATCTATAGTGCTGGGCTAAAAGTCTAAGCGTGTTCAGCATTATTTCCAATGCCTGCTGGAGCTATAGGCCGAATGAGCGTCTCCAGCTTCCCTAAATTACATCAGATGTCTTGGTAAAGGGACCTCCCAAGTTCAGCTTTGCCGTATTTGTTTATTCCACACACATCCTAGTTACACACTGTAGATGGAAACTGATTAATTCCTTGATGCTTTTATACCACAGAATCTGTACCTACTAAAGACATCCTGTGCCCCCCCCCCCCCTTTCCCTCTTCTACCCAGGTTCGACATACAATTATGGAGGCCTGAAGGTTGTCAGCGTTTGGGGGAGGTGGAGTCTTCCCTTCCCCAGGGTGGGGGCTCAGGAGACGGCAGCAATAAGGAGGAAGGAGTCGTCACATTTTCTATGGAACTGTTTATATAAAAGAAAAGTCTATTTTTGCCAACAGAGAGAGTCTATATTTGTACAGTTTTGTTTGTATTTATGTGGGCGACGAGTGTGTGCGGAGCAGGTGGTCACGCGTGTGCGGAGCAGGTGGTCACGCGTGTGCGGAGCAGGTGGTCACACGTGTGCGGTGAGGCGAGGTTTCGGGGCTGCTAGCGTGCGGTGGATCCTTGACACAAGCACTGTGCTAGCGTCCCCTATCGGCCATCCAGGAGGTAGCAGCCTTTGGTTCCCTACACTTTCCCGGTGCGACCGCGTTCGGGGGGGGTGGTTTCTGTGTGGGCTCGGTTCCGGCGGTCAGGATGAGCCCCCCTCCCTCGGACTGCACGCCGCGGTGCCGCTCCGCCCAGCACGCGGCTGAGGTGACGGCGGCGCTGACGGCGTCGGACTCAGAGGGACGCCTGCGGGCCTTTCTGTCGGCCCACTGCCACAACGCGGCCACCCTGCGAGACGCCTTCGGCCGCACCGCCCTGCACATGGCTGCCTCGCTGGGACGGCGCCCCCTGGTGGAATGGCTGCTGCAGAACAAAGGTGCTGACCTGCTGGTAAAAGACAAGGAGTCCGGGTGGACTGCCCTGCACCGCAGCACCTTCTACGGACACATCCACTGTCTGCTGGCACTGGTCAAGGTACCGGCCGCACGTGGTGTGTGTTTATTGGTTATGCAGTTGGTCTCTGTGTGTGTGCTTGCTTCTCATTGGCTAATCCACATCCAAGGTCCGCCTCAAACTGTTCATCTTTAATGGTACCGAACCATCGTTGGTTCAGGCTCGATACACCAGCATCAGGTTGCTTTAGTCGATTCGATCACTGATGCTGACCTTTCCTGTCTCCCAACCAGCATGGTGGCCTTCTCACCACCCTGGACAAGGAAGGCCTCTCCGTCCTGGACCTGACCATGAAGGACAGGCCGCAGCATGTGGTCTTCAGGAGTACTGGTGAGGAGAACTTTGGCTTCTGGTCCTGTTGCTGTTCACTGTCCCTGAACTGCTGATGGAGCATTTTTTAATCTGGCTGCGAATCCAGGACAGCAGCACTCGTGTTAAGGCATCTCTAGTTTGCTCTCAGCTCAGCTCTTGGGAGTTTTACTTGCACAGAAATGTTCTGAGGGCAGAATGGAAAATGATCGGTTCAGAGAAAGAACCAATCAGATTGAAGAGGAGGTGGGTCCAAGCAACTTGAGGAGGTGAGACCAGCCAATAAGATGTCATGGTCCCTCCTCTTTGAGTTGCTTGGACCCACCTCCTCTACAATCTGATTGGTTCAGAGAAAGAACCAGCCATTTTTCATTCTGCCCTCAGAACATTTCTGTGCAAGTAAAACTGCCATGAGCATTAGGAATACTAAGGTAGTTGTTGTTGAACAGGGTGTAAGCAGAAGGTGTTGATGTTATTTTGGAAAAGAAGAGCTGTTCTAAGCAGGCCTGTCTCTCTGAACAGACCCCACGGAGGTTTACACGTGGGGGAGCAACACTAACTTCAGTCTTGGACACGGTAACCAAGAGAGCCGTAATCATCCTGAGATCATAGACCTCTTCGCCCGCACTGGAGTTTACATCAAACAGGTGGGCAGTCATTCTCCTAGTCTATCAACGTTTTAAAATTGGGCCATTGGGTTGGGTCTTGCACAAAGAACTAGGTGTGTATAGCAGGACCATGATTTCTGTGGTACTGGGATGTGGGCACAGGCCCGTGGAATCTGGATTGATGGTTGGCATTGCAGCTGATAGCAGGCCATTTATAGTTTGTGCCAGACCATCTCCAGGGTTAGCCTTTCACTGGATGGTGCTGAGGCCTCCCATCTCCAGGGCTGGCCTTTCACTGGATGGTAC
>JAABNY020000136.1:13440653-13453744 GCA_015164015.2 Brevimyrus niger
GGATGGATAGATAGATAGATAGATAGATAGATAGATAGATAGATAGATAGATAGATAGATAGATAGATAGATAGATAACTAAAGTGCAAAGTGCCTGTTGTTAGCAGAGCAGTTACTGCTGGTGAGGGACAGTGCCGTGGCCAGGGAACGGTCTCTGCGTCTGGTGCTTCTGGCTTTGAGTCTCCTGCTGGAGGGCAGAGGCTGGAAGAGGTGCTGTCCTGAGTGGGAGAGACAGCCCGGATATTGGCCGCTATCGTAGATGACCCTGCTAACGTAGATGACCCTGCTATTGTAGAGTGGCGAGTGATTATTTTACATGACTGCTGATAATATTCTCACAGATGTTTGGCAGTACTCTGTGTATTAAGAAATCATGCATCCAGTTTTTGCTTCTCCTAAATGATAATTAACTGGAGCCAGACATGTGGCCTTAGACAGCATGTGAAGAGCAAATCCATGTGTCAGCAAAGCTCCAGAGCACTAACCCGGTTATCCTTAACCACCCATTTTCAGCTCCATTTTCTGCCGGTCCATCTGACCATGACCATTGTTCACTCTTGTGTCATTTAAACAGGCATTTCCACTTCCAAACACACTACGTTGCAGGAGCAGTACTCGTTCACTCGGTCAGGCGAAGTACTCATTGCAGTACTCACTTCGCTCCATCGCCGTAATCGTCCGACTACAAGGAACTGCGCACGGCGACGTTCATCATCCCAGTTATAATGAGCGACATTTCAGGATTTAATGTATTTATTTTATTCCCTTTGTATAAGTCAGGCTGTAACAAAAGTTTGTGAAAATATACTACATGAGTTGAGTTGAAATTCTATGTAATTACTGTGGCCACAGTGCGAGACGAAGCTGAATTATCGCTGACTTTACCTCAGAAAAAAAGTGAGGAAAACGTCCACCTTTCCTGCCCTCCATCTGTGTTGCGCATCCATGTGATAACATGCTTGTAGCGTGACTTATTTGGAAATTTACCATGGAAAAAAAAAAAATGCTATTTCCTGATTGGCTGGTAGGTGGCTATTAACTCTGTGTAACTCGGGACGGCTATGGATAAATGAACTTGCCGGAAAACTCCACCCACGTTGTTCATTAATTTCATATAACGGGACAGCTCGGTGGGCCCCTTCCCTCACTTCTCACCGTGAGAAACACAAGGTGCGGCGTGTGAGCGTGTGAAATGGTTGAAATGCGTGTGTCTCACGGGTTAGTGTGTGAGACTTGACAGCCCTGTGTCTGTAATGGTAATGTGTTTGTACTGTGCATTTATCTTGAATGTTAATGTGTCTGTACTGTGTATTTAGCTCTAACCTTACGATGTGTCTGTGCTATGGATTAAATTTAACAACGTTAAAATGTATCTGTACTTTGTGCTTCTGATCTATCACTAATATACTGATCTCTGTGACACACTGACCACTGACACACACTGCCTGTTGTTATACACTGACTCGCTATACAGTGACTACTAATGCTTTGTCATATTTGTACAGCAATATTATTACAAATATCTAAGTAAAATGCTGAGCACTGTAGGGTAAAACCCTATGTTTCATCAGCAGTAGCTGCTGACAGGCTCTCCCACAGAGTGATGCCTTTCCAGAAAATTCCGGGGAGCTGGGGGGTGACGCATGGGGATATTGTCAGGAACCGCTTGGGCCTTGCAGCCCTGGAGGGGCTCCCAGCTCAGTGGGAGACAGATAGAGGTCAGTATGAGGAAGAAGCCTTAAGTCACAGATTCACGAGCTGCTCTTTAATCACACAGGAACTACCGGGGCAAAGTGATCAGAATACAGTGGCCACATTCCGGCAAATCCCTGCAATGTAGCGATGCTTTGCGTTTGCGCAACGAGTCACGGCACCTTGCGATCTTGAACCTGTATGACGATCGCTGCAGTACGGCATGATGATTCGACGTCCTCTGGCGAGCCGAGTTCCTGGACCTGGTTCCTGGCTTCCAGGAAGCTCATGGCCGGGCGGTACCGTATCTATCCGGGGACCAGACGTCATCTCCGCACCGTAACTGGCACTAAAGCCGTGTGTGTTTAGCTTGGCCTGTCGCTTAATGTGAATCGAAATAGAGTTTTCTGGTTTTCTGACCTGTCTGTTTTGTCAGCTCCTGGCAGGATCCACGCATCAGACTTGGTGTGGTCATGCTGCTGATGACCACGTTCCAGCCAAACGTCTGCCTTCATTTAGGTCTCAGAAGCTTCTTAACTTATTTGTCTTGTCTGTCCTTTTTCTTGTGGATTACATTCATGCCCCGCTGAGAACCACTTCTTTTGGGCTTATAGAATGGTTCAGTCGCGCTTTGAACCCAAAGGCAGCCTCACACATCCTGTGTTAAATTACAGATATCCCTGCATTTCGGGTGTTATGTGATGCATTTGGTTGCCTTCTAGCAAAGGATGAAGGGATCGTTTCCAGATGAATTTTCGTTGCTTTGTGACTATTATGTGGTTAAAATAAAAAAATTAAAATGTGTCGAGCTGAAGGGAAGCTGATTGATTGAATAGAAGGAGAAAACTCTGGATATTTGCATTTGAATAGTCGAAAGGTTTTTGATGATGTTCGAGGACTATTTTCAATATGATTCCAGAGCTAGGTTTGTGAGGATAAACATTGATGCTGTTGACTTGGGGAGACTGGGGTGTGGGGGGTGGGGGTCACAAAAGATGCTGATGCGCTGGTGGTGGCCCCCGTTTAGAGGTGATGGAAGAGGGTGTTTTATGCCATTGACAGGGAAACGTTTAAGGTGCATTACTTAGAAAGCCAGATTTGGAGTTTCAACACTCCGCTCTCCTGTGAATGTATAAAAAATTCAGCACTAGGTCCAGTCAGTAAATTAAGCTTGAGCGAGAAGGGCAGTGACTTATTGTTAATAGTGAAATCTCAGATACTAAGACACTAAAATCTCAGATACTAAGCAGAACCCTCTCGCAAATTTGTAGCGACACCATCTTTACAGAGGAGCCTGGAGGCTGTTAGAAGAAAGATCCAGATGCTCAGGTTAGTAATAAAAAAAAAAAATCCCATTTAAATGCCAAAAGCCGGTCTGGCAAACCAACTTGCTGGCGAACTCACGCGTTTTCGTTTTTAAACCTCTGACCCTTATCCAACTGAAGACCAACATCAGATGCTGTCCTCACGGGTGGCAACAGAGCAGAAGGTCAAACCACTAAGCAAATACTGCCAGGATCGACTCTGATCACAGCTGGGGACCAGACCTTGACTTCCGGGGGGGGTTGGGGAGCCAAAGGGGTGTGGAGAAACCTGCAGGTCTTGCAGGAAAGACCAGACAGTGTTCCTGAGGTTGAGGAGAAGCCTTGCGTGGAGGCTGGGCAGACATTGCAGCGGTGGCAGGAATGGGCCTTGGGGCGGAAGTGGGTCAGCCACACACTGTGGTTGTAGATGTTTTTACGGCCCGGCTTTAAAGAAGATTGACAGTTGCAAAAAATATAATTACTAACCTGAGAAAAAGCAGGAAAGCATATTCCTATAATAAGAGAATCAGGAGGTACGTCGGGAGAGAAGATTGTGCAGCGTTAGGGATGCGGGTTCTCTACGCCGAACCTTGAGTTGGACCTCAAAGAGCGTGTTGATATCCCTCAGGTCCGAGGAGTAATATGGACCCTCTGTTGATTTACTAGTACAGTCCAACAATGGGGAGCACGTATGTGAAGACAGAGAAGTCCAAGCGAACTGACTGCAAAATAGGCACTGGCTCAAAGCCTTCTGGGACATTGTCATGCTCTGGAGGTGCTGAACGTCTCACATAGGAAGCAAATCAAACTCTCCACACCACAGCTGTGAAGGAATAGCTGTAGGGGAGGTGATCACGGTGATCATTGTTTTAATCCCAATTACCTCAAACTGCTACGGATCACATAGCTCTTCCAATCAGTGTTTGGCGCTTTTTGGCCCGGCAAGGTGCGCCTGAGTGAAAAAGCAGAATGGGCTCACGTCAGCATCAGCCGCCCTGCCCGCTGCTCCGTGGAGGGCCGGGTCCTTTGTGAGTCATGCTTACTCGGGACTCGTGAATCACTGGAGTCACGGCCCATTCCTTCCAGCGGCACACACAGCGTCCTCTGCTGCACGCCTCTTGTCGGTTCTTCCAGAGGGTAAATGACATCATTACAGGTACGACGGACACCCAGGTCTTTGAACATTTCTGAACGGCCAAAGTCAATTTTAGAAATGCTTTCCTTGGTATTCACTTAGGTACTGACAATGGTACTGCAATCAGTGCTCGCATTAGTACTCGGAGCCAATAATCTGCAAGCACTGGCTTCCCCAGCCAATGATCCAGGAGCCTTCCCTCTTTGAGCCAACAGCCTCCTTTCACAGCCAATGGTATTGCGGTCTGTTCCTTTATCCCAATCCGACCTCCTAACTCGAACCCCATAAAATCTGACATCCACGTACAAACATTCAATCCTGATGTTTTCCAAAGAAATGTCCACATTCCTGGACCAGAAGCACCATACATTTGTCACAGTAGAGAATATTCAATCTATTCTGTCCACGAGCCTCACACCGTGATCAGATGACCCTGCTGTTGATGAAAAAGTACTGAGGTAGATAGCATAGCATAAGTTAACTACCCCCCAGGTAAGCAGTCACTACAAGAACTATAACCACAGGAAATGAGACCCTGATTGATCATACAAATACCTGTAGCCGCATACATCCGCCAAACCTGAATGAAGACCCCAAACCGAGGAAACGGCTACCTGGTATTATCAGTCTCCTGTGGCTTGACTTGTTGTCTGGAATCCGGTGCCCAAATATTTCTGCGTGACGAGTTTTGGCCATCCACCACCATTCTTTCGGTGCTGCGCACAGGACCTGCCAGTGAGGCGCCGCTTGAATGTCATTCATGTGGCAGAAACGCTTCAGCTCATTTTAAATACTGTGGCACGTAGCGCCGGTCAGTGTGGAAGCAGACTTGGGTGAGAGTCCATCTGTTTGACACATGGGGACACCTTGTCGCGCATCACATCACAGGTCCCGCATGGTTTTGCCTTTTTTTGGCTCCCTCACCCAAGGCATTAAATGCTGCAAAACACCAGGGCCTTTCTTCAAGCCTAGGGTTCAGAAGTTTATTTTTTATTTAATAACCATTCGAGCGAAGTCTGATATTTGCATCAGTGCCGCAGCATAAAACATCTGCAAAAAATAGACCCGGCTCACTGGTTCTGAAGAAATTTGCTGAAAAGTCCCTCTAATCTCATCGGGACACGTCACACATACACACTGTACGGTTTGTACAGTCACATCTTGGATGTCGCAGATGAAGCCCGTGGATGGGGTTGTTTGGACTGTCCTGAACTGTCTCATGCTGACTGCCAGCACTAATCACAATGAACAATCCTCCCCATCCAGTGACTTTGGTGCCTTCTGGACGACCACAACCACTCTTCCAGCCAGAGTTTCCTGCCAACTCAGAGGTGGCAAGAGATCCAATGCTGATAAAAGCCCTGCATACAAACATTGACGCTGTACTGTCATTTTTCAACATCCTAAAAACGATACAAGGAACCAAATGTCGGACGGCCATGACCTACAGGATCTGCTTATACCACCGGACTGGGCATTTTTTCATACAAGGCCAAGCCTGGGAAACCCTGTAAAGGCCTGAGTTAGAACCTAGGCAGATAGGGAATGTGGGTGACCATGGACATTCATTCCTCAGGGCTCGATATGTTTGTAGCACGCTTTCTTGTTACCCTTTACTCTGGTATGAGCCTTTTTTTTATTCAGTAGGTTGACTTACACTGACAGTAACAAATATCAGGGTTGGGGACGTTACTCACAAAAGTAAAACGTTACAGATACATTTCAGGTCCAGAAAGTACAAATCCAGACCAAGGTTTTGTTTCAACCAACCAGTTGAGTACTCTGTGACTGTGACTCTGTATACTCAACACTAAACCTCAGAAGAAAAATGTATTGTGTATTCAGGAACCTTCCGCCTTACCTGTTGGCCGATCACTCCGTCATCCATCCAGGAATGCTTCTAGAAGATTATTTGGGTGGACTGGAAAACCCACAGTCTCAGAGGAACCCACACTGGACCATTAAGCTTTTGCAGCCGGAGGCAAATGTGAGAACACAGTGAACACGGAATTCACCAGCGAGTCCCCACATACCGCTGAATCTTACTGGGCCTCAGAGGAGACTGGCGAAGTTCTGCGATCAATTTACTCATCTGAAGAAACAGCAGGGTTGCTGTGGGAACCCGCCTGGTTAGGGCTTTTGATTCATCTGTAAGAAATGCGTTCGGCAAATGCCAGGCCCTGTTCTGTCTATCCGCAGAACGGAGAAACATTTCTTGCATCCCGCAGGCATGATGGCAGCACGAGACCAGATCTGGAATGTCTGTCACCGTGGGATGTCCCTGTGGGTCTTCTCTGGAACGCAACGCCAGGTTTCCACCATGGAAGCCATCGCTACGGAAAGTATGGAGACACCGGGCGGATCCGGGGGGCTTGGGTTTGCGCGAGGACATGGACCAAGAGTAAACACCAATGACCTGCTCCTAACATTTCACCCAGCGGAGAGCAGGGAAACCGCACCTATTTATAGAGCTCTGGGAGCGAGGAGGTTTGCTAAGAAGTTAGGCTATGCCATGCCATGCAAATGATGGGTTTGTTTTCCATGGGACTGAAAATGTGCCATATAATTTATAGGCCCGTGGCATGGGAACATGCCTTTGGATTCGTGAAAGCCGCTGCGAGCAGGACTCACCGTCTGCCCAGCCATGTGCTGGTGTTTAAGCGGGGCAGCGTGAATTAAGCTTTCAGGCGGCAGCTGGCGATAGGAATTTACAACACCAATGACCAATCACAACGCCTGACCTTGGAGAAGCGGCGGAGCCGGGACAGTGAGTGCGCGGCCAGATGCACGTCAACAACACTTCTTCTCTAGGTCCCAAATATACCGCTCCATAATTACTGCATACTTCCTCCGACCCTGCTTCGCGCTCGCATCTCGAATAGTTCCGAGGGAATGGAAGCTAATTGAAAGCATCATGCGGACGCTGTAGGTGTGTGAGGGACAGAGTTCCCCCCCAGTTCCGTGTCTATCTATGACGTGAGGGCATTGGGGTTTCGTTCAGGGGGAAATGCTTCAGTGACGTGCTGACTTTAACAAACAGCAACAGCTGTGATGTGAGATGTTTCCTGTAAACATAAATCATGGCGAAAGTGACACTTTTAAGAAGTCCCCTAAATTCTGCTCCCTATCACGCACTTTGGCAGATCGCTCCGCAGCACTCAATCATTAGTACAACATGTCAACTGTTCCTGATATTTCAGCTGGAACTTAGCAAACAAAAGAGAGTTACCTCATCCAAGTGTGAGGTACAGCCAGTAAGAAACATTAACCATTGGTTGAAAGCCCGCCCTGTCCCTCCCTGTCCAATAAGCTTGTCCATAACCTTCTGACCTAAGCAGCCAATCACAGCAGGGCATCAGCTGGTCTCTCTGTTTTGCTCTGTGAAAGAGAACAGCTGTCTTTACCTAGTGTCCTTCTAGGTTGGGTTTCAGTGCCTCTCGGCCCATGGTTTGATTTATTCATTATTATTGGAAATGAAGCTGACTTTCTAAATGAATTAGGTAGCTGCTAACTAATAAACACTAACCACTAAGTGTGAATCTTGAGAAAAATTATAGATACAGGCATCAGTCTTCTGTTGGTTACCCATGGATTCCTCTGAACTGAGGAGATTTTTTTTTTTTTAAAAACCTACCAAAGCATAATAACATTAGACATCATCTCCAACTGGCTACAACTAGCTGGCTTTTAAACTGTTTTTTTCTGTAATTGATTCCCGCTGGAAATTCTGCCTTAGCCTAACCCAAATGATTCTCTAACCAAAAATGTCTGGCCGTATAAATTTCATGAAGAGTACAATTCCCAAATAATTTATAAAAATTTGCTCTGGATAAAAGTTCTCGGCACACAATCAACCGTCATAAATAAATGATTCACACAAAAAAGGCGGGGGGGGGGGGGCAACCTATTAAAAAACAACAACAACAGGGGAACATCTAATCTTTGCCTGGAGCAAGAAGCAGAGAAAGCAAATGGAGAAATAAATGTCCAATACTGGAAGGGGGGGGGGGGTCTAATAAGCAGGGAGTGAAGAGGAGTGAGAGTCGCTGTGGGGGGAAGTGACTGTGGGCCCTAATGCTCCAGGCGGGGCCCGGCTCTCGCTCAGGGGACGAGTGGACCGAAGGCCAGCTGTGTTTAGCTACATGTCAAGCACCCATTGTTGGCAGCGGAGAACATTCCTGACCGGGAAACTTTGAAGAACAGATGCAAACACTTAACGAGAAAGGAGCGTGGAGACACTTCAGACCTTCCGATCACGGATCGATATCTCTACGTTCTTTCGCAGGACGGCGCTAATCCGTTTGCATTTTTATTTCACTAAGAAGACGCAAAGCAAAGCATAGTTTTTTTTGAGAAAGGGTCAGACAGTGACTGGAGTAATTGGGGGTTAAGGGCCTTGCTAAGGGCCCAGCAGTAAAACTACTTCACAGGCCGTGGGATTTGAACCAGCAACCTACTGATCACAGAAACAGCAGCCGGAACCGGCTGAGCCACATCAGCCCACCAGGTGGCCGCCGGGGGCAGACTGAGCCTATTGAACCAGCATAAAAGCCACCTGAACGCTGACAGCCAGGCAGCTGCAATGATTACTGATAGTGATCTTGAATATTTTATACCTTTTTTCTGTTCTGAAGCTTTTGAATGTCTGCTTAGTGGTGCACACAGCATCTGAGCACAACAGCCCGTCAGATCCAGCCCCTCCAGGGCTCTTGACCGTCATCATCAAATGGATTACAGAGCTTCCATGACAGCATTCATGCAGTTTATGAAGCGGAAAAATCCGGAGAAGAGGCTCCCACTGCGGCACAAAAATACAGTCTATAAATAAGCCCCCCTCGTGAGTTAAGAAATTAAATTTAACAGCTTGTCTGGGTCATCAAATCTTACCCCCTTTTTTGGTGGAGGGAAATTAAAATGATTAAAAATAGAATGACAGGCTCTGTTAGAAGGCATTCAGATCAGTATGTATCATAATTACAGTACAGAACCACGGTCAGCGAGCACACACACATCTGTCTGCTTGCTTTAAATGAAAATGTGTGTTGTGTGAGCCTTAAACAGACAGCTCAGGCTCAGGACTGTCCCATCTTCACGCCATCCTCACACTGCCTTCCCTCTGCCATCATGCCCTTTACACGCAATCTACATGCCATCCATAGCCTACAGTATATACCGCTTTCATGTCATCTGTACACTGTTTGCAGGTCATCTACATGCTGCCTTCATGCCATCTAATGCCATACGCATGTCGCCTGCGTGCCATCTTCATGCCATCTGTGCTGCCTACATTGCATATTCATGTCACCTACACTTCACCTACATTCTTTCTTCATGCCAGCTGCATGCTATTTACACACCGTGTATATGGCATCCACATGAGGCCTACATGTTATCCACAAGCCATCTACATGGCAACTACATGTCACGTGCATGCTGTAAATGGTAAAATGGACTGCATTTATATAGCCCTTTTAATCAAAGCGCTTTACAATACACACCTCACACTCAGCCATTCATACCCACACCGGTGGCGGAGGCTGCAATTGCAAGGTGCCAACCAGCTCACCGGGAGCAATTTGCGGTTCAGAGTCTTGCTCAAGGACACTCCGAGGGGGTCAGGAGGACCCGGGGCTCGAACCTGCAACCCTCCGGTCGCCGAACGGTAACGCTACCTCCTGCACCGTCTACATGCTGCCTGCTTATGTGCCACGTTCATTCCGCTTGTGGAGTTTACATTGCACCTCCTCGTCATGTAATTACACCTCATGCCTCCCGCACTCCCCAGACACGATGCACGTTAACAGGCCTGTTTCACAAGCAACCACCCAGCCAACATCCCATGTCACACCCGCTGAAAGGACTGGGATGTTGCATGAGATGTTTATGCTGTCAAGCTCTGCTGGAGGACCTGAAAATAGTCTTTGGCTGTATGGGAATCCTGGGGGGGCATTAGGGAGGGGGGGGTACTGAGATGCACATGCACAGCTACACTGGCTGGGGCTCTGATCTGCACGTTCAACGGTCCAGAATCTTGTCACTGCAGCGACAGGCGACATTCTCGCCTATAATCGGACCTTTCCTTCACAGACATTGTTCCCTCCATTGTTCCAGACACCAAACTGAAGCCACACGAATCCAAAATTTTTTGTTATAATGAGAGGCTCCTGACTGGACAGGATCTCCACTGTCTATATATAGGCAAACTAAACTAAAGCTAATGCAAATGTTGCATGTAGGGAGGAGTCCTTCCGGAAGGTGCTGTCTGTCACTCTCACCTGCATCCCCAGCTACAGTTGGACCCTTTTCTAACAGAGCAGCCCACCGGACCCCTGATCTAAGGACCAGGAATCGAGTCTCAGCTGAAGGATAATCCTCCCACTGAGCCTGAGTGTATAATTTTATGTATGTCTGCGCTAAGTAATGAAAGCTGTCTCAAAAGAGTTTAACTGAGCAGGAGTCTAACTGTCAGATGGACCAAAGCAGGATTCAGAGGGAAGGGTAGGGAATGGGGGGGGGGGGCTGATGTGAATTGACATTCTGGGACCGAATCCAAGGTGTTTAAAGTCCTCGTCTGCATCCAGGGCTTTTTGGGGGAAGCACATTCCCGTTTGATATGAGTCGGCTCCCTATTGCACATGGCAGTTCATGAGACGATCAGACCAGGAGGGTCTCCGCCTTTCAGCTGGATGGGGCGTCAGGCTGAGACGGCCGATCATTCCAGGCGCTAATGTGATTGCGGTTCGTCTCAATTGCCTAAATGCGTTTCTCAAAGCACTAACTCCGCAACCATAATGCCATTGGCCACAGAACAGATTCATTTCCAACTATGCATGCACTTATTACAATTAGTAAAGCATAATTTGCAAATCACTAAGTACATTCATCATTGCATAGACACAACTAGCAGCAAATAGACACAATTCTCATTTGACTCTGGTACGCTCGTCACAACAGATTGTCCTTTTATCAGTCAGCAATATACATTTCTCATTGACATTGGCACGGGCAGTCATTGTATAAATCGTTGCGTGTTAAATAAATCATATAAGCAGCAGTATATTTATACGGCACTTTGATGGTCTCGCGATCAGCTTCCTCACCCATCAAATGAGCACCACCCCACTCTACATGTGACCAATTGCTACAAACTGTTATACAGGTTTTCTTAATTGCTGTTATACAGGTTTTCTTAATTTTTTTAAAAAACATACTTAACATTCTCGCGACTGCAAGAGCATTTCTCCAAACAATTCGTGCATATAGCGCAACAGCGTGCTTAAGCTGGAAAAGCCTAAACCTCACCAAAAACGATTAACTAATGTCTGAAAAACAAAGAGTTCCACCAACGAATTAGTGCCACCGGAATAAAAAGTACTTTTAGCATCATTCTAACCATGAGAGTCAACATGCTTAGTTATATCGTTATTATGTCAGTGTAAGTCTGATCCTGAGCTCCACGGTTCTCAATGATCGTCGTTTCCCACTTTCTCATTGTCACTGGCTAATCATCCTTCTTTAGCAAACTGATATTTAGTTATATCAGACGCCAGCTTCAACATCATAAGGCTCTACACATTACAGTACGTGAAGTTCACCGGCAAAACGCTTGCATGATCCGAAGGCAGAACAACAGCAAACAACAGAGTGACGCAGCAGCGCAACAAAACCATGAACCGTGGGAACCAAAGATGCGGCAAAGCCGTGTTACTGCAATTTATGAAGTATTATGGGTAATTCTGAAAGCTTGGTGAACTGTTTTCCAGACATATATACAGCCAATTGTATATAACAATATATAATGACAATTGTAACGGACCATTTGTATGCAGGTACAGTAGGAAATTTGTGCGATAAAATGAGCAACGATGTTACGTTGTGTTCATCTGGTACCATGTGGTGGGGATTACACTAATTGTTTTGCAAATGTTAATTACGATTTGAGGAACGTGCCAAGGCAATCAAGGAACGCTGTACGGCGACTTCCAGAGTGTTGCTGCAGGGATACAATGGGAGCGATGAGGGAGCGATGTCTGATTGGCTGGTGGCAGGAGGGAGAGGATCACAGAGAGGACGTGGAAGAGGCAGGGGAGGGGAAAGCGACCGAACATATCGGATGAGATCCGGTCCAACACTGTTGATTATGTAATAAAAAATGACCTAAATATGTGACCTAGGCTGGGCAAGGAATGCAGTGTCCATAAACTTAATCATGGCTTCCTGTTACAGTGATTTGTACTGGATTGATATTTATGCCATTTTAGGATTTTACCGTTTCCAAACTTGGGTGTCAGAGGCCCAGTATTTACACCGGAGCTAGCAGTCTGTCTGCTTGATGAGGATCAACAATGTGAAATCCAGAGTGCTCTTCCACAAGATGCCAGAACGTCCCCTGTGAGTCTCTCGACCACAGACAGGGTGCCGAAGGGACTTGCTATGTCAATGAATGAACTCCACAGGATTCCATTTCCAGGAACAACGAGGGTGAAGACAGTACCGGCCCTGGCCGGCGTGGCGCCCTAGGCGAGCGTCACCGCCAGCGCCCCCCCTCTTGAGGCAAAGTGAAATTTGCTGACAGTTGTACGTACGCCTCTTCAGGGGTTGGCGCCCTTAGCGTTTGCCTATATTGCCTATGCCACGGGCCGGCCCTGGGTGAAGGAACGAAGGTTCTTGAGTGGACTGGAACAGTGATGTTTTTTCCTTTGATCTATTTCGCTGATGTTTGTCTTGCAGAGGGTGTTGGGGCTGCCGGCGAGTGACACCGCAAACACATTTACGCATGTGGGTGATTCAGCATTCAACCTGAACAAAGTCAGCCGCCATGACAGTTGGGTGACTGGTCAGCATGGCTCGCCTACGTGATTTCTTAGGGGGATTTAAGAACATAAGAACATAAGAAATTTACAAACGAGAGGAGGCCATTCGGCCTATCAAGCTCGTTTGGGGAGAACTTAACTAATAGC
>JAABNY020000136.1:13453844-13471246 GCA_015164015.2 Brevimyrus niger
TTTTTCCAGTAATGCTAGTTAAACTGATTGGCCTATAATTAACCGGATTACTTCTATCCCCTTTTTTGAATATGGGCATTATATTAGCATGCTTCCAATCGGAAGGTACCACACCAGCAGATAACGATTTCTTTGTTCTTATTCCTACGAGGGGTGATGAGACCTGAGCTGTGGTCCGCTGCCCATGTCCATGGAGCTCCCATCAGCCTATTGATCTTTCCCCCACCTAAGTGAGGACTTCTCGGTACGGAGCTGGTGTGTTCGTCATCACCAGGCCCCACCGCCAGATGTCTGTATCGGATGTTGCTTGTGAAGACATCAGTGTGGAGGCACGCCAGAGGTGGAACCGCCATTAGCCAAAGATCTTCCCCTTCTCCTTGGAAGGCAAGACATCAGTGGTGATGAGGTGTGGAGTAGAGACTGCATGCTGGGAGGGTTTGGCAAGAGGGATACATTGCATTTACAATATAGCACATCATTGTATCCCCGATTAATGTTTTTTTCTTATTGTAAAAACTCACTTTGTTTCAGAAGTTGTATTTTAATGTATGATGAATTTTTCTTGCATATTTCTGTGTCTCTTTTAAATATTTACAACACTATAAACAGTGCGCCTGGTTTTGATTGCAGTAGCTTGCATTTTCATGGGGTTCATGTATGCACTGCTCCACACTGCTTTCTTTATGGTGACAGTATTATCGCAATGACTTATTTTGTATGTCTTGGCACATGTTGTCGATATTTTTGAACATTCATGGTTCTTTTGCACTTGTGATAAAGTGTTGCGATAGCTGCCTTTACTGACTCGGGAACTGCACTTACAGTTCTGAGAAAGACGTTAGCATTTCGGAAGATGCATTTACGCAATTGAAAAACAACTGTAACTGCCACTGCGGTAACACAGATTAACCCTGGGCAGGCCACAAAGTCTTTTATGAAGCTTGGAATTTCACAACACGTTCTGTCACGTGTCAAAGCACAAAGACTACAACATTCAAACAAGCTCATTGCGCCCTGCTTCATACAGTGTTAATTATTTTTGGTAAATAGGATCAATAGAAATTCCATTCTCCTTCTGCACAAGTCGTAATAGGCGATTTGATGGCAGGACTCCTACCTTTTGGCAGGAACAAGGTATCTTCGCGCCTCTCGGACGATCAAAGGGGGCCAGTCTGCAGCCGGTCCGTGTGACGGCCAGATGGGGCCCAGACAGCCTGGGCCTAAAGTGCCCTTGGGTTGCCGAAAAGGGCCCGTCCATAGCTGGATCATCGCAGGAGGCTCGCTGGCTCGGCCTCACTCTCAGCAGCGATTCCAAGAACCGCGGGACCATCCCACTGGCTTCACCGGGTGCCAGGACTTGTCCAGGTTCTATGAGCCTGGATCTGCTCCTCAGATCTTCTGCTACTTTAGTGATAACACAGATGCAATATGATACTAAACTCTGATTTATCGCCGAATGTGGATGCGTCCTCAGATGAAGGAAGCTGGAGCGTCTTTAACTGTCCGCTTTCATCGCTTTCCCTAAAAGCCCATCAACACTTCGGACGATCGATTGAGGAAAAATTTCAATGATTTTAAAGTACAGTGTGCTTTAAATGAAGTAGGCAACACAGAACCTTTTCACCAGGTCTTAATAATGAATCAGCTATAACCATTAGACAGGTACCATGATCCATAGGGCATTTGCTTTGGTTCCATGTATTCAGGGACTGTGTGTGATCAGAAAGATGCCAGTCCAAATCACAGGGTCAGCCAGCGATCTCACTTTGGGCCCTCGAGCGAGTCCTTGCTTTCTTAATTACGTGTCACTTTGGATAGAAGTGTCTGCTGAATAAAATAAGATGTACATGAAACTAAAGGAGCAAACCACAATGAAGAAATGGGAAGTTTAGGTCCTGCTGATGGTAGCTGGGGTCCATCCGGACCCGGTCAGCGCGGATAAACTTTGTCAGATTAGCGTGGCTTCTGCGCATGGGCTAAGATTTAACAGCAGCAATTAGTCTGATCTGTGTATGCATCATGTCTGACAGTGAGAGCGACTGCAGAACACCAAACTGGATTGTTACTGAATCTAAAAAGAAATGCCTCAGAATCAGCAGATCGGGAGAGATACTCCGCTTTGATAGTAGTCATGAGCAAATTGCACAGTGCTCGCCTAGCGGTAAAACTGTGTGTTGTGGGTGCTCAGTAAAAGATCATTACCACTGCAAATGCTTTCATAGCTAATAAATTAAACTGCCTAGGGATCATGCATCAGCTTCTACCCACTGTCTAGGGATCATCTATCTGCTTGTACACACTACTTGTACTCCCTGCTTAGGGTTCATTAGCTGCTTTTACTCACTGCCTGGGGACCCTCCACTGACACACAGTCGCTCTGCTAGTGTGTCATGCTGGCCTCAGCTCATCACTGAATGATTATCTTCACTGCATCGTAGTCGCAGTTTGTGGAAATTATCACATTGTGTACAGTTGATTATTCCAGAGAATTCTGGAAGAGAGCAGAAAAAAAAAATGTGATTTGAAAAGTAACAAAAAAAGAGGAAATCGTCCAGTAAAGAGAACCAGTAAAACTGACGCAGATAAAATATTTAGTAAGGCTTCAATCAGCAGTGATCCTTTCCAGCTGTGGTTGTTTAGTTTCTGGTAAATGTTTTCTATACAGTAGTGCTGCTTCCAGCTTCCTAATGAATCATTTTCTTTCAATCTGCTTAATGCATTGCAAGTTTTGCTTTCTTAGAATCATCCCAAAAGACTCAACATTGTTTACATGCATGACTTCAGCCTGAGATCTTTTGCTCATTAAATTCAGCTTGAAAGGCGAAAATAATATTGTGATGCTTGACAATTTGCTTTCTAAAGCAGGGTTAAAGTCAACAGAAGCGAAGATTACACTCTGATGTTTAAAGTTTCACTGCTCCATCATTATCTTTAGATAGAGTAATATAAACCAGACTGGCTGTTCGCATCCATATATCTGCGACACGGAGATATTTACGACTTAGCGTCCAATTCAAGTCTGAAGTCTCTGGGGGGCGAGTCTTTGAATTACAGTCCAAGTCTCAAATCTCTGCTTCCAACTTATTGCAAATTCCAATAACTTTCTCTTCTTTTGAATTATATCCAATGCAATAACAAATAAGGGTTAATAATGCATGAAGCACAATTACAATACCATTTAAGCTCAATTTTCATATTCAAAACAGAGAAATAACACTATATGTTTAAAGAAAAACTATATTTTTTGCCTCACTGAGTGGGCAAAGAATAACACCTTATATACAGATTAAGTCCTGAAGCCAATTACAAATTATAAAACAAAAAACATGAGGACAGTACAGATTGAGCCAACAACTGAATAACGCTTCATCTAAAATAGGTTACAAATTTGGCAGAATAAGTTCAAAATTCAGATGACGTCACGTAGCAATGCTAGTTTCTTGACCCGACTTCCCGCACTGTACATGGACTTGTGTTTGTCTCTTAGTGACTTTTTAACACATTATGGAAACATTAAACAAAAAAAAAGCGCAGGTCCTCTTCAGTGCTTTGTTGTTTTTTTAGACTGCAAATACATTATTGCTTTTCTTAAAAATTGTGATCCAACTTGTGAATCTTTTTGAGGAACATTTCCGCACACTGGCACTATAGTGAGTTCAGTTATTAATTTTTTTTTTTTAAAAACTATCAATTCAGCAATAGCAACAAATAAAATCAGCGACAGTTGTCTATTAGGTTGATTACGGTACAGGTTTGGGTGTTACACTGTACATACCCTGGCATGCCTGGTCTTTTCTGCCAGCTCTTGCCCAGTCAGTCTATCTGACCCTGAGCCATGGCTCTGTGACTGTACTATTAAAGGCTGGGTACCATCTACGGAAGCGTGGTCACGAGTTACTCCACCCTCAGGCATAATGAAATGTATTGACAGGAAAATGTATTGTTTCATCTCCTAGGTGCCCATTTTTTATGTAGACTGCGTTCCTTTGTGCTCTGCATGATGCGTTCACAGAGCAACCTAGGAAAAAAAAAACATGAATAAACGGAGAACTGCATGAAAAATTGCATGCTGTTGCAAGTATCGTTGCGCTTGCATGATTTTGCATTAATTTCTGTAAATGCAGAATCACTGAATACTGTATGGGCTGGTTACGGAATCAGGGGACGTTGTAAAATAAAAAAACAAAGAAAAAAAATGTTCAGTTCCTCATTAAATTATAAATGACTCTAAATGTTCATGAGACTTTATTCAGGAGTCCTTTTCCCCTGACCTCTGCCCAACCCTGACCTCTGCCTTATCCTGATCTCTGCCCTGACCTGAACTCTGCTCTTCCCTGACCTCTACTCTACCTTGACCTCTGTCTTAACCTGATCTTTGTGCTAACCTGACCTCTGCCCTGCCTTGACCTGCCCAACCCTGACCTCTGTCTTAACCTGATCTCTGCCCTGCCTTGACCTCTGCCCTTTTTCACTGCTCCCCATTGTTGTAAAATGTTCCTTTCGGTGTTAATGGTTGAAGGCCGCGATATTTCAGAAAGTACATTTTCTCTCAGGGCAGGTAGCTTTTCCCCGAGCAGCAAGGTAGTAACTTCCCAGTAGTGGAGGAGGACAAAAGGGGACGGACTCCACTGCGCCATGTCATCCATGAGGACCAGCAGCGCAGGATGACAGGACAGACACACTATTACAGATGGGCATTATTTTGCTACCAGGTACAGCTGGTACACCTGACATCACTGAGGGCAGAGGTGCCTTTTCTCAAACAGGATGTCGTTCATATACAAACAATCACTTGGGTAACCGCCTCTAAAGTGACCCGCATCCAGCGAAGCATTTTCCTAGCAACCACCTGTGTCCCTAGCAACCACTTATGGGTCCATCCACCGGCTCGGAAGCAAACAGATAATTCAGGGAATGGACATTGCTAAATCAGGTCTGCGTGTCCCTCGCTGACACCGTCTTCCTCCTAAGTGCCTAGTGTTTGTGCTGTGGTGGCCGGAGGCATTACCATGGTTCTGGGTAAGGCTGCATACACATGCACGTCACTCGAGCTGGCAGCTTCAACGTGTGTGTGCATGTGTGCATGTGTGCATGTGCAAACAACGAGAAGGTGGGGTGTCTTCTGTTGCCGACTGTGGTCTGTGCATCCAAGTACACTATATGGATAAAAGAATTGGGACACCTGGCCGTTACACCTACGGGAACTTTTATGGCATCCCATAATAAATCCATAGGCATCAGTATGGAGCTGGGTACCCCATTGCAGCTATAACAGCTGCCACTCTTCTGGGAAGGTTTTCCTCAAGACCTTGGAGTGCGTCTGTGGGAATTTTTGCCCATTCATCCAGAAGTAAGTGCGTTAGGTCTGGCACTGATGTTGGACGTGAAGGCCTGGCTCACAGTATTTGTTCTAGTCCATCTCAAATGGTGCTCGATGGGGTTGAGGTCAGGGTTTTGCGTGGGCCAGTCAAGTTCGTCCATACCAAACTCACCCAAACGTGCCTTTATGGACCTTGCTTCGTGTACTGGGGTACAGACATGCTGGAACAGAAGAGGGCCTTCCCCAATCTGTTCCCACAATGTTGGAAGCATAAATATGTCCAAAATGTCTTGACATGCTGAAGCATTAAGAGTTCCATCCACTGGATTTACGGGGCCTAGATCAACTCCAGAAAAACAATTCCCGCCTTCGCCAAACTTTACAGTTGGCACTGTGCAGTCAGGCTGGTACCGTTCTCCTGGCATCCGCCAAACCCAGACTCATCCATCAGACTGTTACACAGAGAAGTGTGAGTCATTACCCCACAGAACACGCTTCCATTGCTCCAGTGCTGTCGTGCTTTTCACCACTCCTTGCATTGCCCTTGGTGATGTGAGGCTTGCATGCAGCTGCTCGGCCATGGAAGCCCATTCCATGAAGCTCCCGCTGCACTGTTGTTGCGCTGGGATTAACGCCAGAGGAAGTTTGCAACGCTGCAGTTATTGAGTCAACAGATTGTTGGCGACTTTTACGCACCTCCGCAGCACTTGATCACCTCGATCTGTTTTCTTTATGTGGTCTGACACTTTGTGGTTGAGTTTCTGTCGTTCCTAAACACTTCCACTTTGCAATAATACCACTTACAGTTAACTGTGGAATATCTAGCAGGGGAGAAATTTCACAAACTAACTTATTGCAAAGGTGGCATCCTATATGTTATATATAACAGCGCCACACTTGAATTCACTGAGCTCTTCAGAAGGACCCATCTATTCATAAATGTTTGTAAATCTGACTGCATGGCTAGGTGCTTGATTTTACACACATGAGCATGTAGCAATGAAACTGAATTTAACAATGATTGAGGTGTGCCCCGATACTTTTTTTTACATGTAGTGTACATTGGGTTAGGAGCCAGAGCAGTGTTTTAATGTGCCTCTTTCCCTGCCATGCAACAAAAAGGGTACGAAGTGGAATGTCTGCCAGGGACCAAAATAACTACAATGAGGTCATGTCCAAGTCCACCAATCAGCATTCAGCAGGAGACAAATGAATTCCAAAGCGAACACATCAAAGCCACGTTGCTCCGTAGGAGGGGCCTGTAACTGGTTATCCTGGTCAGGGACACGAGGGAAGAATATCCGAGGAACCACAGGGTACAAAGCTGGGGTTACACCATAGAGGTGACGTCAGTCAATCACAGGGCACATGCAGAAGCATAATTTGCGGAAACAGAGCAGAGGCAACCTTCGAAATATCATGGTCATCGAAAACCCAAAGCCTGGAACTTCAGGAGGTTGAGCTGAAATACATCAAACCCACCTTTTTTTTGTTGGCTCCCAGGGGTTCGTCACGAGTGCCGAGATATTCCCATTCCCAATCTTGCGGTCCGGAGTCACCGAGAACCGCCGATCGTCAACACAGGTTCCGAGACACTGTCACCTGGCCGTTTAGATGTGCGATACATAGACGCAAACAAATCTCCTTCCTGCTTTTACATTTTACGTCCATGATAGAAGTAATCGAAGCGTCAGTCGCCGCTCCAGCCGAATGTACAATGCGATGACACCATGAAATACTCAGGAAGTGTGTTTTCCACAGTATCATTGCCAGACGCCGCCAGTAACCACTCACAGCTTCGTCGTCCGCATTTGTGCGCTAGAAACCGCAACATCCAGCGTGACTAAAAAGAACATTCAACAGTCTGCTTAATTCCAGCAGAAGACTGCTGGACTGCTGTGAAGTCTGTGTTCTGTTAATGACAGCTCCCCCTGGTAGCCCCAGAAAGTCTATCCCCTTTTTGATAGCCAGACCGCTTTTGGGCCAGTCTTGGTCCTTCCGGGACCTGGCTCAGGGTGAGGGGAGGACATCTTCCAAAGCAATGGGCATCATCTCCTTAAGTGTTTTATATATAGTGGGTAATGACACAGTGCAAGACTGATGTATAGTATTATACGATTTGTGTCAGAGGTCATGCGGGCTGCCTCGCCCTGGGTGGGGTTCACTGCACACTGCAGTCAGGGCCCAGTTGCTCTGACCAAAATGAAAAGCACGATTTTATCTATATATTTTGTCAGTGGTTTGAGGTCAGGAGGCCTAAATGCAGAGGACTTTAGAACTTTCAGGAGGTCAGGAGGTGCTTGGTGATGATCAGCATTGTCTCTAATGTTCTCCTGTTGTGTTTGATCTTACAGGAGGTGAGGAGGTGCTCAGGGATGATCAGCACTGTCTAATGTTCTCCTGTTGTGTTTGATCTTACAGGAGGTGAGGAGATGTTTGGTAACGATCAGCACTGTCTAATGTTCTCCTGTTGTGTTTGATCTTACAGGAGGTGAGGAGGTGTTTGGTGATGATCAGCACTGGCGGTAATGTTCTCGTGTTCTGTTTGATCTTACAGGAGGTGAGGAGGAGTTTGGTGATGATCAGCACTGGCGGTAATGTTCTCGTGTTCTGTTTGATCTTACAGGAGGTTAGTAGGTGCTCAGAGATGATCAGCACTGTCTCTAATGTTCTCGTGTTCTCTTTTGTGTCATGGGTGGTCAGCAGACACTCGGTGAAGGTTACCCTTTTCCTGCTTTCTGTCCTATGGACTGCTTGAGTGGAGTAATCACCAGCAGTCTAAACATGTTCAGAAAATCTGTATTTGTTTACTGGAAGTTTGGACATTTGAAGAACTTTATCTCATTTCCGGTGATCTCGGTTTAAAGTTAAATCTGTGTTACTTCTCGTGAACTGTATTAGCTGCCACACATAGTCTTATACCATGGTGAAAATGTATGTAATTTAAGCAATAGAAAATCAATAAAGATAAGAAATAAAGCAAAACAAATAAATGTAAACAATGTAAATAATTTAACTACAAATTAATCATCATTACTCACACTGCAACGCAGGCTTGGAACAATATCCCACAACTACAGAGTACAGCAACTCCTGAACGCTACAGTAACATTATCGTACGTAATGTTTGCGCAGTGTCACTAATATGTAAGAGAATGCAGTGCTTGAGCAAACTCTGAGCCAAAGTTTTCAGCTTCTGCGGGATGTAGATGACTTACCACAATGTCGATTTTCAGTAGTGTTTTCGTCGAGTTCTTATCCATCTCAATTAACGAGTTTTTTTTTTAACTGCGGCCCATTTCTACATTGTGTTCTAGCATATTGTTTTCTCAGAAAACAGAGTGTTTTATGGGGCCTCAGATGGGCCCAGAAGAATGCAGAGGTTTCATATCCTTGGTGAGAAGATGACATAAGGTTGTGTTGCTGGATTGACGCAGGTGGCCTGTTCGCTCTCTGAACTCCACGAGATGGACCCACCAGGCCAACAAACCGCCGGCCCCATCTTCCTTTGTGCAGCTATATCACACATTGTCCATCGTCCTGAACTCCAGCCATCGCGGATGAAGTCAACGTCCAGCGTTTCCAGATGGGGAGAGAGGCAGTGAACGTGAAGGGACTCTAACTCCAAACTCAATCATTCCACATCGGAACAAAAGTGCGTTCATATATACATATGCATATTGTTCGTTTGGGAGAGAAACTCACAATATTATGGCCGGCTATGATATAATCCCGAGGTACAATGGCACTCTGATACTTGGTGATGGAAGGAGATCAAGGGCAGAGGGTTGAGCACATACCATCAGAGCTAAAATGTTTCAGGGCCGAAGACTGCAGAGCGCAGTCAAAGCATGCCAGGGAATGCCGAGGTGTGTGAAGCCAAGGTTACTGTAGTGTGATGAAGCAGGCCAAACGTGTGAGTCCGAGGGATGGAGCTCATATTAACCGACGGCTGTGGGCGAGACGCCGAGCAGTGTTATTTTAATCATTATCGGTGCGAGGGTGTTGTGTTACCACTCCAAGGCGAACACGCCCCACTCTCTAACAGCGACGTGGCCGACTGTCTGGTAAACACTGTCGAGTGATGCGAGTAGCAGATGCCCAGAGAACCCCGGATCACAACACACTTCCCAAGCATTGCATGGCTGGCAACAAAGAGGTGCCCCAGGCACCTGAAGGACTCTGTGGAAAGAGGAAATCCCTGCCGTTGTTAAAGCTAGAGTGGAGATCCATAAAAACAACACCTGGAGGAAAAAAAAAAAAACAAATGAATGGAAAATGGTGATGGATGAGACTAAAATCAGCGTAGTACTAGTCGAAAGTAGTCAAAACTATAGATAGACCTACTGAAAATCATTTGTTTTTCAGCAAGATAATGACCCTAAGCGCACTTTGAGGTGGCAGTAAGCATTATCTTGTGAAAAAGAAAGGATATAGACTGCTGTGACAGATGACCTGGCCCCCACAATCTCCCCCCACTCACAGAAGTCCTATAGAGCCAGTTTGGGATGAGTCGGACTGAAGAGTAACAGCAAGCTGGCCAACCTTCCCGCCAAAGGTGGTGGTGCAGGTGGTAGCGCTACCGTTCAGCAATCGGAGGGTCGCAGGTTCGAGCCCCGGGTCCTCCACACCCTATCGAAGTGTCCTTGAGCAGGACACTGGACCCCAAATTGCTCCCGGTGAGCTGGTAGGCACCTTGCATGGCAGCCTCCGCCACCGGTGTATGAATGTGAGGCGTAATTGTAAAGCGCTATACAAACGCAGTCCATTTTAACTTATTCCCAGAAACTCCTTCAGGCCTTTTGGAGATGCAGTCCAGGTATCTGCATCTGGAAGCTGGTGGAAAGAATGCTGCCATCAAAGCAAAGAGAGTCGTTTTAAGGAGACTAAAATTTTTAAAAAAATTTGAGATGAACACTTAATTGCAATATTTGATATGCGTTACTTCATTGCCTCGAGGCCTTTTACTATAAGATGAATTACAGCTAAAATGCATTAAAGATAGCTGTGTTCAGATTATGACTTGTACTCTACACTTAGTCAGCTTCTGTAAACCCTTAAAACACAATAACTGATATAAGGTTAACGTCGCTGGTAGATTTGGAATAATGTTTTTCAATAATTAAGCTGTCCAAAGAACCAATATCGTTCTGCGGCTTGGAGTCACCGCGATCACTTGACCTTGGAAGACGCAGGACTGGAAGGTCTCGCATTGTCCTCAGAAGCCCTCAGATTCCCAGTGTTCCTTCAGCATCAAAATTCTTCAAGTTTCAGCTCTTTCCACACAGTAAGCAGGACACCATCCAGATGGGAGCAAACTCTTTGCATTCGTTTCAGGAGTCGAACCCATAGCCTGTGAAGTCCAGTGGGAAGTCGGTAGTACCAAGGCTTCTCCTCATGAGTAATTACCAGTGGCAGCTCCTCTGACTTCTTTAAAGCCACATGCATTCCCGGAAAAGCTTGGCCCTGCTTATTTTTGCTAGATTTTAGCGTCCAGCTAAATGAATCATGCATGTTGGAAAACGAGTCCTGTTCATCACAGAATGCAGTGTCACACTATAAAGGACAAGCAACCAGTAAACCCAAGCTCTCCAGACCTGGCCTGCAAGCACTGGAGAGAAGGTCACTTCCAGGCAGCAGGCTTCAAAATATCCTTGTACCTTGGACCACACACCACTGGGAACTCGTATGGAATCATTTAGCATCTCATTGATCCTGCGCTGGTTTTTCGGCGCGGCAAATGGATTCATACTGGTCACGTTCGTCGACCGGAGATCTCTCTGCTATGATTAAGAGCTATTGGGATACATGTTCCTCCGCTCTCATGAAATGACGCCCGAAAATCACTACAGGCTTATACGATTTACTGTTGGAGCGCATCGGACTCTGCGGCCTCTGTGATTTATATAAAGCCTTGGCACCCACTCCGCACTGCAAAAAGGAGAGTAGCTATAACAGGTTGAGACTGTGGACCAAGGCCCCCCCCCCCCTCCCAAGTTCCACAGATCACATCTTAAGGCATTTGACTCCAGGACTTGCATACTATTGCAGTCACGCTTTGCCTCAAATTTAATTACAGTGAACACATTTATGCCCTTTGTAAGTTCATGTGTAGGTCAGTATTTGGCAAAGAATAAAACTTTTGCTTTATTCCTAAAATAATAATAATAAAAAAAAGCTTTTATTATATGGCGGATAGTTTTACCCAAAATATTTTTGTGAAAGCCGGGTCACACAGTCTCTGGAGCGACTGGGGGTCAAAGGCCTTATTCGGGGGCCCGCCAGCAAAGCTACCTTGCGGACCTCGAGACCTGAACTGGCAACCTTGCGACCAGGGGCGCGACATCATAACCTGCGGAGCCACACACTGCAGGTCGTCTAATACGCTGAGCGGTAAAATTAATATTATACTATAGAGAAGCAATTGAAGTTAGGGAGACCAGAGGTGCGTGCAAAGAGCAGCAGGGAGTGATGGACACAGCGGAAGACACACGGCAGAATAGCACACAAGGCCAAATCTTTATTCATTAAACTATAATTATAACTCTAGCACAGCAGTGAACTGTCACCAAAGTCTACAGACATCACAAGATAAACTGCAATGGGAGAGCCGCCCGCACACCGAGATTCCGTTTAGTGCCGATTAGTGTTGGAAGGGGATGTGAGTCCACCCCACCACACCCAAGCAGGCTGCCGTGGAGCGGGAGAAACTCAAAAAAGAAAAAAAAATACAATAAAAATCCCTTGGGGGTGTAACAGTCCACGCTGCGTCTCCATGGTCACACGAGCGCCTGCCTGGATGCACGGTCCCAGCTGGTGTGGAAGGATAGTGTTGCTTTTTGGGACAGCAAACGTTCCCATTAGCGGGAAGAGGAAGCTCTCGGTCTGCAGTCTTCGCGGTTCTGAAAGGAAAGCGGCGCGGGCTGTTATGTCGATCGGGGGCCGCCAATCCGCTTCTGCTGGGCCAGACGCCGGCTCCGGCAGACCTCCTGTGGAGGTGCTGGGCATCACGGCAGGCTGGGACCCGCCCTGGCGTTAAGCGGATTATCAGGATGCCATCCTAGGGGTATTGCGGCAGAGGCCGTAAGGAGTCCCCGGGTGGGTAGAAGTCGGGGGTGGGGGGCCCTGGAACTGTTAAATCACTACCGATTGGTTAAATTGTGCCTATTTCTGGTGGGTGGTCAGCTGATCAGATTGCGTGGGGGCACTACCCCTCCCCTACCCACCTTTAGCCACGGCTGCAACAGAAACATACTCTCAGTTTCAAAACCTAAAAAAAAAAAAAATAAGATCCTGACACGTGAATTATGTGCTCTGCGTCACACGACTAAGACTCCGAATTCAGAAATGCAGACCATGCAGACGGACCGGACGGTGGGGAGCCCCACCTGGTCGTCAGTAGTTTATCATTCTCTTGACGGCGTCGAAGCACTTCCATTTATCCGGGATGTAGAAGGGCTCGAAGATGTGGGGGAAGGGGGTGTCGTAGCCGCAGACCCGTGCGATGGGAGCCTCCAGGTTCAGGAAGCACTCCTCCTGCAGACAGAGTCACACTCGGGTTGGCGAACCAGTGCATAGAGCAATTAGTGGTTAAGGGCCTTGGTCAGAGGCCTGATGGTGACATCACTCTGCCCTGGGATTAGACCTGGCAACCTTCTGATCGCAGGTACAGTGTCCAAACCCGCTGAGCCACACACCACCCCCACATGACAGCGCCAGCAGTACCAGGCCACACCGGACCAAGCTACCACGGCGACCATGGTCCGTCTAAACTGCTGGCACCACAAAAAAATCAGTTTGATTCCAGAGGAAACGGCGCATGTGGTGTTCAGATCCCTCCCTCGGCCCATGCTGCCGGCTCTGTATTTACATACGGCGTGTCTGGGTGGGGACGGCATTCTCCATACCGAGCCGATAAGAAGAATAACCTGAAACAGACCCAAAACCAGCCGCAGCCGAGTGAGTTTCTGTTTCACCTGGGGCTTCATCCGGCCCTGGGGATGTCAGCAAGTACATCAGCCACAGCACATACAACATCCACAGGAGTACACAGCCAAGGGTTAGACTCAGAGCTGGATAAAGCCTGGGATTCTGTTCAGGGCTCCCCCTCTCTCTCTCTCTCTCTCTCTCTCTCTCACACACACACACACACACACACTCCAGACAAACCCTGACAGTGGTAGTTATATTGTTACCATGTGCATAAACCCAGAGAAACACCAGCTCAGCAAACGACCGACTACCGATTCGTCTGGAGCTTAACAGGACCCGACAGAATCACGGCGCTTTCCGGACATGAGCCGGGGCGAGCGCCGACGCCGCAGGGTCCGTCCAAGGGAGCCGCGCGGCGGAGTCGATCCACGCGAAATCAATTACGCACATGGGAAGAGAAGCCAGCTTTTGTTTTGATTAAACGCGAAGGGGATGTAAAAAAAAAAAAATTAAAAAATGCATATCTCAAAGTACTAAAAAGAACAGTGTGTTTACAAGTGGTAAACAAGTCACAAAAGACTAAATAAAATGATTCTAAAAATAATCCCTGAGCAGCAGCGGTGGTTGATAAAGGAGGTGATGCTTATCATAGCTGAAGAAACCCGATTGCCAACCGGGCCTAGGGCTCCCAAACCCAGCCCAGGTCTGCTCTGCGTGGCGGCGCTTATGCCTCAGCCTAGACGTGATGAGTGGGGGCATTTCAGCTTTCGAGACTTGATTCTAATAGGACAAATAGCTAAAAATAGCTAAAAGACATACATTTTTTTTCTCGATTATACAATTAAAAATCGATTAAGAGGAATACTTAAACACCCTTGACCACCGACTGGCTATATTCTGAGGCCCGGAGATGAGCGTGCCCACCCTGATATAACACGCCTGTATCCCCGGCCATGCAAACCACCCGCAGCACCACCTTTTAACTCATTCACAACTTGTAATTTCACAGATCGTAATTTCACGAGGGCCCGGTAAGACTCGGCTAATTGCGAGGCTGGTCTGGGCCGTCAAAGCGCCGGTCCGTATAATCAGCCGGCAGTGCCGACAGGAACGGGGGGAGGAAGGGGAGGAGGACCTGGTGAACGCCCCCGCCCCACCCCAGACGCTCGGCACCCATGAGGCAGACGTCCCATGAACCGCCCCAAAGGTTGTAAAAACAGATGAACGTGTGACGTACCTCTGGCACAGAGACGCGGGTACCTGTTGACAGATCGTTGGTCTGACGCCCCGGAGACAGACGTCCAGACATGTCAGTGTATTAACACGGCTGCCCCCCATCCCTGGAAACACCCTCCCGCCCCCGACAACCGAAATATAAACACCAGGACGACTGAGGCTGAACTTGCCAGTATCTCAGAACCAGACGTGCTGGGATCGTTCAGGGCCGCACGCCTGTTTCCGAGGATTGGCGGGGAAGAGAATGAGAGAGTGAGAGAGGCCCGAACACACACACATACACACAAACAGGATGACAACTGGAACAGCACCCCCTTGAGGGCAGTTAAAACAGGGTGGGTGATTTTGCTCACAGCACAGGGGCTTTTAAAAATGTCACTCTGAAATCAGTCTCGCTCACCAAACCAAACATCCAGGACTTTACAGTATCGAGTTTCCCACTTGACGTCTTGCAACAAATTCACTAAGGTAAACAAGTTCACTAACGTACACCTGGCGGCAAATGCAAAGCCGCCACTGGTAGCGGCAGGTAACGTGTGGCTCAGCAATGGAGGGCCTCCCTTAATGATCACCTGCGTTAGCCGCAGCTCGGCTGCAGAGCGACACAGGGGGATGCAAACATTGTGACTGCACCCTGGAAAAAGGGCCGAGCTCATGGCTGGGGGGCAAGCAGGGAGCAAGCTAGAGGCAGGCCGGGGGGGGCAGGACTGGCCTCTTCTGAGTATGGGTACTGAGTTTCACTTCCTTTCCCTTGTTGATGGAAAACTTAAACCCGCCCCACAAAATAGCTATTTTTACGGTTTAAAATGGCTTTCACTGAAATTACTTTCCAGTGAAACACTTAAACAGCAAACCTAACTTTCTTAGGCATGAGACCAATGGTTTATGAAGATTAAAGAGAACCGTGGACATTTTTGACAACATCAAGGCACTTTCATTAATTATGGGACGCAGAAGTGTGTGTGCGAAGGGCGTGTTGTAGAGACAGACCCAGGTGGCAGACAGCTGACAGAATCATAGGAGTCCCCATGTGCAGATTGGGCTAGCAGGGACTCACTGGGAACCGGAACAGGAACGGGAACCCAACAGGTCCATGACGCAGACCTGTTTCCTCCCAACTGGGTGTCACGTTCCAGATCGCCCACGCTTCCTGCCGATCGACAGTGTAACAGGAAGTAACATAGTGTAGTCCTGCTCCGTGATAGAGCGGGATGGGACTAGGGGTCTTCATCGTGCCATCGTCATCGAAAGCTCCGTGCAGGGAACGCATTGAGGGTCCCGGGAATTCCTGGACTGGAAAAAAAAGGACGGCTTTGCTGGGGCTCAGCCTGTCTCCACCTCCTCGTTCATCGAGTGTGAGAGTTGGAGGCCGTAACCAATATGTGTTTATACGCTTCTGTCAACAGCTAGAGCAGCATGGTGCATGGTGACCATCCTGATCACCGCCACGCCCCCAATACCGTCACAACTGAGACGGCTTCCTGAGGCCCCCCCGACGGTGGCCTCCATGTAGGCGGCATCGGGGGTGTCTGACCCCACCTCCCCAAACTTAAAATGCTTCGTTAAGCTTCGTTATATGTCTGACAGTTTCTAAAACTTTATTTACATGGGAATCCCAATCATATCAACATCGAACACAGGATGTTGGAAGCCCCGCCCCTAAAATATAACAGGTTACCTGAGACATCTCCCTTAAAATCTGATAGGTTGGCTGAGGCCTCTCCCCTAAAATCTGACCGGTTAGCTGAGGCCCCTCCCCTAAAATCTGACAGGTTAGCTGAGGCCCCTCCCCTAAAATCTGACCAATTAGCTGAGGCCCCTCCCCTAAAATCTGACAGGTTGGTTGAGGCCCCTCCCCTAAAATCTGACAGGTTGGTTGAGGCCCCTCCCCGAAAACCTGAGTCATCAAAAAAAAAACAAACGATAAGTCAGATTTCCTGCGCTCTAGGTCTCAGTAGTAAAAAATGGTCCCATTTCAGAATAGACTGATGTTTACTTACAAGCACGCAAGTCGCCGCAGCGCGTGTGGGACGCATCCCGGCCTGCGCGCAGCTGACCTGGGAGAGCCGGCCATGCAGGTGTCTCACAGATGTGCAGCCCCTCCAAAGCGGGTCATTCCAGGGCCCGCTAGTCACACAGAGCCTTTGTGCGGGACCGTGGGGACCAACACCGAGCCGAGACAAAAGAAGAGTCGCTTGCATACCTCGGGATTATTTTCGGGGGAAGGAATGCAATTATGGGGTGTTCTTTTCCATCATTAGAAACACATTTGGGAAAAGGGGGGGGGGGGGGTGGAATGCGGGCCGAGAGCTGGCCAAGTCACACAGGTACGCAGTGTCAGGACAGCAGTGTCTGCAGACAACTGGCACAGTCCCCCAAGAGGCAGCGAGGCTGGCTCACAAAAAACACACTTTGAAGTGAGTGCGTGTAGATGGAGGACGCCTTGCTTATGCGCGTCAGATCGCGTGTTCCAAGCCGCTCTCACCCTGTGCTGCTGTGGGGTTCAGGATTAGTGTACACGGTCACTCTCAGGAGGAGAGCCATGAAGGACGCAGGATTACATCAGCTGAAGGATGGATAAGCGATCGGAGAGCCCCGATCTCATCTCATGACAGCAGGCGGTGACGGTGGCCCGGCCCGAACGGACCCAGCCGGACTCTGGCCATGGGCGTCGACAGAACTCCTGACTGCGGGGGCGGCGTGAGTCACGCTTTACGGGACGAGGAAGCAGGTCATTGCTACTGACACTTTCCTCCTAACCGGCACAACGGGGGGGGGGGGGGGGGGAGGGGGGGTCGTGGGGGGGGGGGGGGGGAGGGGGGGGTCAGGGGGGGGCGGGTGGGGGGAGGGGGGGGGGGGGTTGTGATAGTGTATGTGCCGGTTTGATGAAATGAAGTCAGGATTTCAAGTTTTG
>JAABNY020000136.1:13475749-13486078 GCA_015164015.2 Brevimyrus niger
TGTCGGGGCGCTGCTGCCGTCCCCGCGCCCCAAGACAAACCCTGCCTGCCCTCCCGGCCGGTTTCCGCCCGGGCCCGCATACTACACAAACATGGCGGGCGCCCCCCCCCCCCCCCCCCACGACTTGGGGCCTGGCTGGACATTACAACTACAGCACGCCACCCTAAACACTGCTGCTCTTCACACTACCTGGTCGTATTGCTTGGTTACTGATCTCATGTGTGGCTTAGCTTAGTGGTTGTGGTCAGAAGGTTGTTGGGTCAAATCCCAGCACCCTAACGCCCAGCTCCAAGGGTGCTACAAGCTGGCTGACCCTGTGGTGTGACCTTCCCCCCCCCAGCTTTCTCCCATCTGTATGTCTGTCCGTGCAAGATGGGGCATGCAGAAAGAATTTCCCCATCGAAATGAATAAAACCTCATTAATCTATTCTATTAAAAGCAAAATTCCCTTAGTAGAACTTTAAAGTTCATATAAATGATTCACTTCAATAACCTAACACACACGTTTGGGCCGTCTTTTCCTCCACCAACATGGCCATGACTCACCCTCCAACATCTGAAGCTCCCCTTTCTCCCGTGGCCTTGAGATCCTCACTGACCAACTCGACGGAAACAGCTCGAAAACCGAGAGCTCAGCCAAACACCACACTTGCAGAATCAACACACAGAGGATCATTTTTGTCATCCTTGATATCCTTCCTTGCAACTGGACCTGCTCACCAGCTCACAGGGAAGACTGAAACGATGGACACCACCAAACGGAACGGAATGACTGAAACCGGAGACTCAAACATGCTAATATTTAATCAATCACCTTTGAGGTTCAGTTAAATATTACTTATATGACGATTTTCCCACATTCTATTCCGAAAGAATTACTCGCCATATTCAATGAGGTCTACAGCAACATGTTCTCCCGCAAGGCACAACGCACCTTTGAAGATGAAACGCAGAGATTAGCGAGACCTTCGCTGGGCCCAGAGCAATGGACAACATTGTCGTGCCAAAGCAAGATAGCGGGGTCAGCTCATCTTACATCGGCTCGCCACACGTGCGGGCCAACGCCGTGTTGTGATTGGCCGGACGACGGCATTGCACCGAGTCCTCCGTTTATTTCTGCAATCTCTGTTTCCACAGCGTCCGAGCCAGGATACGAGCTAGACACGAACAAACAGAAGATGGGCAGGAGGCGGTCAATGGGGAAATGGGAGGTCTGCATGGCGCTCAGGAGTACTGACACGACCTCAGGCTTACAGCGGGGCTCGTGTTCCAGCATCAGATGGAGGAAGGCGAGAATGTGTCCATTGCCGCACGCTACACTGGAATCAGTGTACCGCTGGCTGAACCATGCATGAGAAATAACATCTTTTTGCTTACACTGAGGCACCACACTATGCAAAATTATATTATATAATATTTATCTAGCAAATGCTTTAGTCCAAGGTAGAGTACATTCTTTTTTTTTGAGAGATCAGGGTCAGGCAGTCTCAGGAACAGTTAGGGGTTAAGGGCCTCCCTCAAGGGGCCAACAGTGACATCACTCCGCTGATCATGTGACGCAAGATCGGCAACCGCAGCGTCCTAATCTGCTCGGCCATGCGCCAGATTGTAGAAGAGCACGCTCTGCTGGGCCCAGAACCAGAACCAGAACCAGAACGGACATGGTGCACTCAGCACAAAAGTTGTAAATATTTACCTTGGCTGAGGTCACGACCTTAAGCTGTAGGAACCATACCTCCTGGAGACACAATAACCACTGTGCATGGGGGATTTGACCATCAGCGTGAGCCAAATCTCTCTGCTGGGATATAAAATCACTTTCATATAATGTTACAACCACACAGGGCATACACTCTCCCCCAAAACACACGTAAGGTTAAGGAAAGATGGACCTTGCTGGGTTCTCGGCAATGAACTGAGAACCCACTAATTTCTCTCATGTGAAACTAGATGGTCAGAGATTATAAACTGCAGAAAAGCCACACCCCCTCCCAATGCATATTTAGCGGAAGGAAAAAGAGTTAGAAACCAAAATGAAATGCATCTCAAATGTTATTACTGAAGAAATGTGTGGAGTAGATTTCCTCCGTCTCCTAGATGATGGATACGGAAAGGGTTTGTCATTTTTACATTCTAACAAACACCTCACACTACATACACCAAGACTAACAAAAGCCTGTAGGTTGTGGGCTGGCTTAACTCAATACAGACCAACAAAGTTCAAAGTTACCTTAAAAAAAATACCATAAACCAGTTAAACAGATGAGAGGCTATCGATGGATAGAATAATTTGCACCTTTGGAAGCCCTCCGCAATAGTCAAGGAGGATTTTGGCATCTGCGAGAGGCTCAGCTCTTCAGACAAGCTGAACAGACCCAACGTAAGACCCGGTGCGAAGGATGGGGACCAGCCACATGGCCATCTGGTGAAGCTCATTCTGCAGCAGCTTCGTGGACGTTCTCTTAGGCGACACGGAATTTAAGCAAACATGCTGAAGAAGAGGAGCGTTTCCCAAAGAAGCCCAGTGGAGGGCTTAAAACTCAGCAGGGTCCCTCTCCAGGGGGAACAAAGACGCCCGAGCAGGTCAAAGGCGACCAAAACATCTCGCTGACAGCCCGCCTACAGTCCCCCCCTGTTTATAAATAGGGCAGGTCGGCCGACTGGAGCTCCTGCAGAACTACTCATTTTCCGCATGCCTTTCGGCACCCCGACCAGGCAGCAGGATTCCTCCCAGACTTCATCCCGGGTCAATGCTCATGGGTAAGATCAGGATTCGGAAGAACAGACAGGATTAAGGCACAGTCTGGACCCAGGAGGGACTCAAAACATGAACTCAAAACTATTCATTTTCCTTTACATGGAGAACAAAGTCAGAAGTTGGAGATACAGGTAGACAGCTTGTTGAATAGAATAGAATACAGAACAGAACAGGAGCTACTCAAGTGCTTTCACACTGCAGGAACTTTCTTTTATGAACCTGAACCTTTTTCCCAGAAACGGGAAGTGCTGTCATGAACTCGGCCTGATTGTAATTCTTTGGATCCGGTTCCGAAACCCTTTTATGTTTCCTACTCCAGACTTAGTATGGGGGGGAGCGCACAGCTATAAACTTGGATTGATCCCCAATAACCAATGAAATTACCTATTCATCCTTTGTTTTGGGGTGGCAGCGTAGATTCCCATCAAATTGTGTGTGAAGTTTAACCTACAAGCTTTTTGTGTCTCTCATGCTTATTCAGCATAAGGGTTCCAGTTCCTGTTTTGTGGTGTGAAAGCAAAGACGGCCCAAGAACCAGAAACCAGGTTCTGGAACTTTGACATGAATATGTTCTTTATTGATCCCCATGTCTCTTCAGGAAACGTTCTTTAAAAAGCGATTATACCTGGGCCAGCGACCCAATTACTTGGCTCCTCCAGAACTGATGATTTTACCAGACGACCTTCTAGAGATGCCCACCCCTCTTTATATATACTGGAAAACAAACAGAGACCAAAGAGGGTCAAGCCACCCGTCACGGCCCCCTCTGCAAGTTTCCTCCTCCTCCACAGTCCCCAAATACGCCCAGCGTACACAGTCCCACTGGGTTCGTTTACTCCGGGCCCAAGCCAAAGCCCCGCCCCTTTCAGACACCATGTGACACAGGGCTCAGTGAAGCTTTACTCATACCAGCTGCCTCAGATCCACATTACTTGTACTGACACGAGCAGTTTTACTTGACAGAAAACAGGGAATTAAATATAGTCCAACATATTTCCAAAACTCTATTTAAAGCAGTTTAAATGCATCCAATAAAAGCTGATTTCGATCTCTAATGCACGATCATCAGTAATTGAATTACAGAAATTGGTCATAAATGGAAAGTTAATTTATATGCTAATAACCCAGCACTTTAATGTGATGCTCTTAAAGCTGAACTTTCCATCCCATACAATCAATCATGTGGTGACTGCAAATATGTCAATGTATTTACCGAGTTTGAGTTCAAAGGCACTTCAGTCATCTTTGAAAATCCAAAACAATCATCTCAAACCGTGTGTAGATGAGGAGCAGCCAAGCTTGCTGGATGCCTGGAAGGGCACGCCCTCCTCTCTTACACACACAGCCAAGTCAAACTGAGTGTTTGCCTCTGCGCCGATTCCGTCTGTACTGAAGTCGGTGACCTGCGCTGTGAACGCTCGCAAATCATGTATGAAGGCTTAGAAGGATTGAGATAAAGGCTGGGAAAGGGGGAATGTCTGAGGAAGGCCTTAGCGAGACTTCACCACACAATCACACGTCGACACAATAAGCAGACTGATTAGAAATCAGAAGAGTTTCGACCAAACATTTCGCTGGTAAGAGTCAAGGGGCCAATTGCACAAAACACCTTAAGTATAATAATTAATAATAATAATTAATACTTTATTCATCCCTGTGGGGAAATTCTTTTTACGCCTCCCTCAACTTGCTCTTTGCCTTAGTATAACAAATAAGGTTTAACTTCCCCCTAAGCTGATGGATTTATTTAAGGGTGTTGCTCAGAATCCCTTAAAAGGTTTCCATACTTAAGGAAAAAACTTAAGGAATTTACGGTATTGAAAGACTTTACAGCAGTGAAATTGTACAGTTTCCACTGAGATTGTTTTCCTGCACTTACGCTCGCTGACGATAACTGTTACCCCCCCCCCGCAGTCATAATTTTGTTGACACAAAATGTTTATGAAATTATGGCCTGACGATAATCAAAATTGTGATTTAAATATGTGTAGATGACAGAGACGCAATTAAACATTATTTGAATATAAATAAAAATAAAACCCGGACTACATTATCACTGCATACTTATCTAATAAAAGCGTGGACCGTTTTCCCGGGTGTCCCGTGTAATATAAGTCGGTCCTTCTTTCGGGGAGCTGAAGAGCGACACACTGAAAGAGCCGAGAGCCAGTGAGCTGAGCGGTTGAACACAACCACCGCTGGCAACTTGGAAGTTATGTGGAGATACAGGAAAATAGACAAGTAACGCAGCAAAAACTGAGCAGTTAGAATTATCTCAGGTACATTACATGCATTAAAGTCTTTTTTTTTTGCGCGTATGTCTCCATATTACTGTATTGGAAAAGTTGATCAACTTTTATACTATTTGTCTAATATTACCGGTACTGGCGGCAAAACTTGGCAGCGCCTATTAATAGGATAACGTAACATATTTTTTTTATTCTGTGGGGGGAAAAAAGGTTTATCTGCTGGCCAGATTTAATAATGAGTTATAAACAGGTTTGGGGCTTTATAAAAAATATATATATAAATTATATGTATTTATATTTATATACATGTTTATATATGTATATGAAAAAATTATAATCTGACTGCCAGTCAAATCTGTAAAGCAAAAAAGTATTCATAATGAAGAGCATTAATTGTCTTCTTCCAGTCACAGGATATTCTTCTCAGGATATGCTAATTTTCTTAATTTATCGCTATAAACTCACATTTTACAGTAAAGATACAGTCAGAGGTACCTTAAATTGTTTTCCTTCCTTAGGTTGTTAAAGTCCAATGTGCATCAGTTAAGGGAACTTAAGTATATGACCAGGATAAGGAGAGAAACCGAAATACTTGAGTAAACATTTTAAGATAACCGTAAGGGATAGATTTAAAGGTGTTTTGTGCAGTCGATTTAATTTTAAGGAAACCTTAAACATTAAGGAAAATTTTAAGGTGTTTTGCGCAGCTGGCCCCAAATCCTACTTGGCGAAAGCTGCTTTAACCAACACGCCACCTTATGTCTGGATCGAAATTCCAGCCTCACCGACATCCCAGTGCAGCCTAATAATCCCTGCAGCTCCCTCCAAAAGTTGAAACAGTTGCTCCTCATTTTCTACAGACATATGATGCAAATGGTACCATTTGTTGTAATGAGCATAACGACACACATCAGAACCATATGACCCATGCCCAGAGGTGGAAATTTCAGGTCCAGAAAGTACAAATCCAGACCAGGACTTTATTTCAACCAACCAGTGGAGTACTCTAACTGTGGCTCTTTATGCTCAACTGGTTGGTTGAAACTAAATCACGGTCTGGATTTGTACTTTCTGGACCTGAAATTTCCACCTCTGCCCATGCCAACATAATCAATAGAAACCCGTGTTTCGATAATAAACATGAAGGGTTACTGCCGCTCCCTCCTTCTCCTCCACCTCCTCCTCAAACCCAACTGCTTCCCGGGCTTCCAGCACCAATGAGGCAAACTCTTCTGGTCCCAGCCGAATTGAGCGGATGCAGGCGGAGTTCTGGTTCTGGCAACAAGTCGGACTCACAGTGGAAGCCTGCCGCTTGTTAGGGAGCTGGTAGTGTGGGGCTCGAACCATGGACCCAGACGAGGTCCAGCACCGGAGGGTTCAGCAAGATCACCCATAGTTTTCCAGACCGTTCCACGCATGAGGCTGTTGGAGACCCTGAGTCATGCACCTTCCCCTTCCTGCTGGAAGCGAACATCTCCTCGCTGGCCAAACTGGGGCAGGGAGGGGAGAGGGTCAACAAGGCTGCCATGATCGCCCAACACGGCCCGAGAATGACCTAGAAATCTCTGAAGTGCATTTCTAGGCCTGCGCGTAGCACAGGATAATCCCGAAAGCTACAAATATCCATCTTGACAACGACCCATTAGACAAAGTTGTCAGACGACGAACACATTTCCAGGTTCACCAAGAGCATCCAAGGATAGACAAGACGATTGGGCAGATTCTCCCCTCTGCTGACAAAATCCATCCTGAGGTACTGGTGGGACCTCGCCTTGAAAACCAGCCCAGAAGCCGCAACCCAACTGTCCCAGGACTTTGTGAGTAATGCGCAGTGGATCCAAGGTGGCTGGATATCTACTAAGCTTCCTTTATCCTGAGCAGATGCCGCGTGACAAAAGCAAAATCGGCCAACAAGCCTCCAATCCCCATGCGATCAGGGTGAAAACTGACCAACAGCCACCTTGATTAGTTAACGAGTGACAGGGGTGGTTGATGAACTCCCAGGAATCTCCTCCCTGGTAGGAAAGTACAGCTGTGCTCCTCTTACGACACTGCCTGCAGAACGGGGTCAATCCTGTCTCCCATTAGAGCCGCTCAGATCCTCAAACCAGCTCAGTCTGTGAAACCAGCTGCGTTTGAAGGCAGCATAAACACAGGCGTGTCCCCTGCGTGTTCCTGGAGCATGTTCTCCGCGCGTTTTTCCATGTGTGCGCGAAGACGTCCCGAACGGGACGGCGTGGACTGCGCCAGACCTTCCGCTCAGCGCCCATGTCAAACACGACAACGCAGCAGGTAGGGACTCCGGCCCAGTTTCGTTTGAATACTTTGTAAGACATCTGAGCAACATAAACGACGGGGTTTCAGACACATCGGGCTCTCGTCTGATAACTGAGCACCGGGTGGAGATACCGCTAGTGAAAGTTGTGGGGAACTGGGTCACTAGTACACGGAGCCCAAGGTGAGGAGCTGGACCAAAGCTCTGGAGGATGGTTGGGCCGGTTCTGAAGCAGCTGCTGAGCCATGGGTTTAAACAGCTTCCTGCTGGTCACTATAACTACTTTCGTTGGGTCAAACTGGGCACTGACTGATAGAACATTGTACTCCAGCCCATCAAATGACTGGTCCGCCAGCGTCTGGGTTTTAAACGCAGCAAGGCTGATGGGCACCGAAGGGTCAAAGGTCACAGTGTTGACTCCAGCGTGACCCCGGGGCGTGATCCTATTTAATCCAGGTCTCTGCTCGCTGAACTTTTCAACTTGACGAAAACGCAGATGTGGCTGCGGGCCGAGCTGCCTGTATACCAGCGGCCGTCAGACACCATTATGGGATGTCCTTTAATCAGCGTCAGCTCCGGAGAGGAATCTGGTGTCCATGTTGTGACCTAGTGGTCAAACCATGATGATTTGGCCCTAGTCAAAGGCACTCAGATCTTTATCCCCGTCCATTTCTTCTGCATTCAACATGTCGATGACGAGCACTGACTGCTATCGTGCCGTTTAATACATCCCAGACCTTGAGAGGCACCGCTTTTATGAGACAGACGACATCATTCACTTCCCATGAAGATGGTGACATTCTTTCAGCTCATCGGTGTATATCACACATCTTCCCAGCTTTAAGACAGGGTGACTTACATCACCTTTTATTTATTTACTAGGTGCTTATATCCAAAACATTTACAAAGCAGGGTCAGATGACGCCGCGAGTGACTGGGGGGGGTCTGATTCTGGGATTTGAACTGGCAAACTTCTGATCACGGACACAGTGTTCTAACCCACTGCGCCACGAGCCACATGCCACCCCGGTATCATGCCACACAGACGGGCCGGATGCATGCAGCATAGACGGGCCGCCCCGCAGATGGGTCACGTCCACGCACCGCAGACGGCCCACTTCGCAGATAGTCTGCTTCCCCGCGCGCGCAGATGGGTCACTTCCACGCCCCGCAGACGGCCCACTTCGCAGATAGTCTGCTTCCACGCCCCGCAGATGGGTCACTTCCACGCCCTGCAGACGGGCCGCCCCGCAGATGGGTCACGTCCACGGGCCGCCCCGCAGATGGGTCACTTCCACGCCCTGCAGACGGCCCACTTCGCAGATGGGTCACGTCCACGCCCTGCAGACGGGCCGCCCCGCAGATGGGTCACGTCTGCGCCCCGCAGACGGCCCACTTCGCAGACAGTCCGCTTCCACGCCGCGCAGACAGACCACAGGCCTGGCGCCCAAACCTGCCCATTTACTCGCTCCTCTAAATGAACGTCTATTATGCTCACCGGACAGCACCGGGCCGAGCCAGACAGCAGAAAGTACCGGTTCCTCTCTCAGTGATTCCGGTTACTTTCCTATGTCAACAACGGGGCGTGTAAATTTAGATGCAGTTTGTCTGACGGCCACCGGGGGCCTCGCCGCGACACTGGGGCAGGCGTCCTGTCCGCACGCCACCAGCTGCGGCTTCCGAGGACTAAAACGGGACGGGAACAGCGGCGCGGGACTCGCTCACCACTGCAGCCTGATGCTCCAGTTTCCTGGAAGGAGAGGCTCCAGAACCACAGCTGGCCCTGGATGCACGCTGAAAAACGGCACGAATCACGGGGCATCCATCGTCTTGTGGCTGTCCTAGGGGACGCCTGGCGGCATTCGGCAAAGCAGTCGTCGCGACACAATCCCAGAGCTCATGAAATCAACAACTGGCAGCATTAAAACCCTGATGAGGTTCGCAACAATGTTCTCCAAACGCATCACTGCGATTCTGCCCAGATCTCCCTCTAGTGGAAGGCGACGGTACTGTTAGAACTTCAGCTGATGTCTAGCCCCCTCCCCCCCACCTCAGAGGTGTTCTCTGTTCTCCCAAGGTGGGTCTAATTCAAAGAGCGGCATTCTCCATGCGATCCAATCTTCCCAGGCTCTCTACACCCCTTGGATTCACTGAGTACACACAAAAGTCATCCGTAACCGAACGGTGACAGCAGTCCAAACTCCACATCTGCCCCCACCACCCCTGGCCCCAGTCTTTCAGGGGCGGGGGGCTTGCAGCAGACACAAAAAGATCTCACATGTCTGAGTTCACACATGGGTGGGAATCCATGTCCCCAGCTATCACTTCGAGCGCTGTGGAATGGCACAAATTCCCAGAATCCTGTGTGTCATCGGGTCGGCAAAGCTGCGACCTCCGGCCCAGTCCCATAGGAACAGGCCAACGGGAAGCAGGAGGAATTCTACCCTAATGCTAAACACCCTGCTACACTCACCCCCCCCGCCGCCATTCCTGAGGTCACACACACTAGCACTGGTCACTTTCACTCATTTATCCATTATTAGTACATTTTTACCCACTAAATTTATTCCACAACGCTACACTGCTGCCATCTTTATTCACCTATGGCGCATACACACTAATCTTCTGATCGCAGGCAAAGAGACTTTCTCCCCGGAGAGGCGGCCACGGGATTCCTGCTCTTCGTACCAGTGAGCAAAACGACCACCAGGATCTCTGGGGAGGAAACGGAGAAGGAAGGATGGAGGAGGTGCTGACGTCCCCCACTCCCCTGCAGCGAAGCACGGTACAGCTGCGCAGTGAACGGGCCAGTGCACCTTCAAAACGCACTGCGAGGCCCAGAGAGGATGCTGCAAATCCTTAATTCCCGCTCCTGTCCAGTGGGACCGCAGGTGGTCTGCCGCTTCGAGCTTCAATATACGCTGCGGTGCGGCCCTTTCGGGGACGCGCGTCCTCGGATCACCGGATAATATCGGCTCGAGAGGAACCTCGTCCGGAAGCAGAAAAAGTACCTGCGCCGTCACGGCCTTGAAGGTGTGGAGGGGGGT
>JAABNY020000136.1:13552270-13572081 GCA_015164015.2 Brevimyrus niger
CACCAAGAGCACCCCCCTTACCCTACCCCGCACCCTGCCGATCTACCTTTCCAGGCTCCCGTTTTTGGCCCTGGGGATTTCCTGGTGAAGGAATAGGAGCCCCGCACCCCCCCCCCTCCCCCCACCTCCGGCCTGATCGATCGGTAGGCGGCTCATCCCTCAGCCACGACATGCAGCGCCCATCAGCACGCCCGGGGTATCGAACGGACTCCATTATCCAGCGGAAATCCAAGGGTCAGCCAGCCATTAGTGAGGAGGTCTCTGACTGCGGCGTGCAGTGGTAATATAGCCATCATATTACTCCCGCAGGGGTGGGCTAGCGAGGCTGAGAGCATCCCACCCCCCCCCCACCCCCTCATTGCTCTTTAATGCGTTTATTTTCAAGGTTAATGAGCAAGGGGGGGGGGGGGGGATTTCTATGTACTGCAGCCGTTACAGATTTTGGGCCCCATGAAACCATATCATATTAGGCCCCCAACCCAGACCAATCCAATTATGATCCAAATTTTTTGGGGCCCCCTGCTCTTTTTCACCCCTGTTATGGCGCCACTGGCTGTTAGCATCAGCGGAGACCAGGATTGATCCCAGATTGAGGGACAGACATGGGTCAGAGACATGGGTCACTCCTGTGTACCCAACCCTCACAGTTCAAATCCCAGGGAGCATGCGTATATCGTAATCCTTCCCTCAACTGGAAGTTGCTTTGGATAAACGTGTCAGATAAGTGAGTAGGATGGAGCTGGCCGGGGCGGATTTCGTGAGGCACCTGGAGAACGTGGCGAGAGCTACAAGTGAGGTCTAGGCCATCCTCGGAGACCTAAGGAGGTAAAGGCGCCGATGGCCTTTTCTCACGGCAGTTGCTGATCGGTGAGGGTAACTCCAAGAAACGTGGAATTTCAGATGTTCTCCACAAAAAGTTCCTCTAGTGTAAATTGTGCTGTGCTCTATCACCTGCTTCCTCGAATCCACAATTAGTTCCCTGGTTTTGCTCATGTTCGGGGAGAAGGTACTGTTCTGACACCACTATGACAAGCTTCGCAGTGGAAATGGGGCTGGATCTGGGCACTCAGTCCTCAGTGTATGGGGAGGACAGCGCAGGGCTCAGCACGCTGCCCTGAGGGGTACAGTTGAGGGTCAGGGCGGAAGAGGTCCTCTTGTCTATTCTTACACGCTGTGATCTGCTGGTGAGTAATTCCAGCAGTCGGTTGTAGTGGGGGCAGAGTCTGGAGGTGACGGCCGCGTTGAACCCAAGCTGCGGTTCACTGGCAGCAGCCCCAGTGGAAAGCTGCCCCTTTCTGGGCTCCAGTGTGGTGTGAAGTGCGAGGGGAGAACGACGTTCCTCCAGGACGTTCCGAGGAGCAGATCCTCCTCTGTCATGTCTGTGTAAAGAGCGGCCCAGCGTTGCTGTGATGAGTCAGAAGCAGCCCTGGTCCCGAAGGAGGCGTCGGAGTCACAGCCTGGTCATGTGACGCCCTGCGGGCTGAGCCATGATGTCACGTTCTCTCAGAGGCCGCGTCCCCGACTCTCCGAAAACAATGCCTCCGTTTCCCCGCCGATCTCTCTGTCACATGACTCCCATAATTAGGCTGTGCTCCATCCTGGGGGTGGTAGCTACTATTCCTGGAGGATTTGGAGTCCTGATGTTGTTTCCCCGCCCGCTGCTACACGGACGGCCAGATGACTTCAGAGGGAGCCATGCTGCTTGTGTGGGATGAATGTGCCATGTTACACATCACTGGGGGGCATATTATCACCCCCAGCCCATCAGCTCCAACAAGGCCCACTGTCCTGTGATCACGAGACCCTCAAAGTAATCCAGAGGATTTACCCATCAGGGCATGGATATGACATCCAGCATTACTGCAATGCAGGACATCTTGCACTGTACTATTATTGCCTCCAGTATTACTGTACTGCGTGACATCTCATAAGAATCCTCAACACTTTCAAAGAGAGAAAACTGATGAAGATATGAATCCCGTGAAGGACACTCCCTCCAGCTTTTTGTTTGTTATTAATGGGCAGGTCAGTTTGGTTTAATGTGTTTATAGGTTAACGTCACTAGCGGCCACACAGAGATCACCAGCGTTCTGCTTCTCCTCAGTCTGCATGTCTGGCGGCATGATCCACAGCAGCGGGATTTTACTGAATAAGGAGTCGGGGGAGTGTGTTTATCTGGAGTCGGAGGAGACGGCGCGGAGAGAGCATTTCAGTTTAGCAACATCTCCTTTTCCAGTACTGCTGCATGTTAACGGGGCACAGAAGCACTCCATCTCTGTCACCTTCACCCCAATATGAGGGTTTGGAGAAGATCCAAACAGATCCACTCATGCCCGTATCTATCACCACCAAAGTCATGTCCTCGCTATTTTTTTCTGCAGTTTTTACCAGAATATTTAACTGAATTATGCACTGATCGAGGATAAAGCTGACAGACCGATCAGATGTCAGTGTAATTAAGTTGGATCAAGACATAAACACAAGCTAAAAATCACACTGTAGTCTTAATACATTTTCTTGAGGAGCATGCCTCTAAACCGGGCCAGCTACCGCTATTGACTTTATTAGAAAAATCCAGCCCACGGCCCTGATCCCACAGTATATGAAGAGAAGCACACGGAAGGTCAGATTAACGGTGTCCACCAAGTCTTGCCCAACAGACCTCTTCATAACACCGCAGGAAACTAATGACAGTAATGTGATTGTACCTGGCAGAAACATACAGACTGCGCTTCACCTGAACAACCATTGCACAATTCATATAAACTGCATTACGGAAGCACGTTATCCTTGAAAAACCAAGGGCAAGAGGTTCATAAATGAGCAAATGCTGACCCCTAGTGGCAGAACGAAGCAGGAACGCGTCTTTTTTATGTAAAACACAGTCCAGAAAATGGCCACGGAGGAAATACGAAATGCTTTTAAATCCCCTGGTTAAAGGTGTCTTCCGCTTGGCAGCGTGGTCCGGACGGGAAGCAGCTCCCAGACCCGCACTGGGGCTCCGACAGTGCTTCTGATTACCCAGGTTCGTGGTCTGTAAGGACATACGTTGCGCTGTGGCTCCTAATCCGACATGATTGCTTGAAATAAACTGAAATACGGGGAATGGCGGTCAGTGCGATTGAGCTCCTTGGGACGTTTAGCTGTGTCGGGTAACAGCGGGTTGTTTCACCTTGGACAATGACCTTTCTGTACGAACGTGTACTTCTGAAAGTATGCCTTTTATTTTAACCGGTGATGATCTGATTACGGGCTTTGAAGGGGCGATTGGGCTCCCCGATGACAGGCCAACAAGCAGCTTTTCGCTTCGTGCGCGCCATGACATGGGTCACAACTGGGGTGACATTTAACACACGCGGGTCGCGCTGATAAGCTGCACCAGAGGTCAGAGGCACGAAACGACGTCTAAATCTGGCTGGCATCCCGTGTGTCTTTGCTTGGTGGGAGGGATTTGAAATGAGTTTGATTTATTATGCTGTTGATAGCCCTGGCCGACTGACATAGCTCGTCCGTGACTCACTCCGCCTTTATGGTAGTAGAGTTTGGGCAGATCCATGCATCCCTGTGATGTTTATTAGTTAGTTATTACTACCCACGTGGTATTGAACTGTAAGCTTCTACCATGATATCCTAAAAACGTAAGCTATTTGGCTCCTGGAACATACCGATAAATCCGTTGAAAAGTATTTTGGGATTAGAGGAAACGGGGTCACCGCATATGTGCCCCAGCTGTCAGATCCAAAATCGTGTATGTACCGCGGTACACCGCGTGGTCTTTGTAGGGAACCTGTGCAAGTCAGTGTATTCCTAATTTAGTCCTCTTTCCTGTATTTTCACCTAGGTTTCAGTTTAATAACATGGTAATATATTATTCCACCTCACATTTAAGTCTGGGTTCCTCTGGGTATTCTAATTACTTCCCACAATCTAAAAACATGCAAAGGTGACCTGGACTTGCCAAATTGTCTATGTGTATGAGGGGTGTGCAAATCCAGCGATGGGTCGGTGCCCCGTCATGGGTCATTTCTGCCTGTTGCCCATTATTTCCAGCCACCAAGCCCCCGCAACCCGGAAACAGACAAGCAGTATATAGGATGAATAATGAATAAATAAATGAATTAATATTTAACCCTGTCTTCTTTCCACAGCTCCCAGAGTGCCGCCATGTTCTCTGGGCGACTCCTCAGGATCTCCCACAATGCACTGGGAAAGCCACACTACCGGGGCATGGCTGTGTACAGCAGTGAACTCTGGGATGAGATCAGGGGGAAGCTTAGCGTGTTCCCAGGTGGGTCGGTCAACCTGGTCAAGCAGGAGTCTGGGATCGCAGTGCTCACGGTCAACAACCCGGACCGCATGAACGCCTTTTCAGGTACCATGGTTAAAATGTCGCATGGGGACCATCCTTATAGTGTCCATTCAGCCATGGAATACTCTGACCTCTGGAGGTCACCGACTTGTTTCTTCAGGCACCATGATGCTGGAGTTGCAGGACCAGGTATCCCAGCTGGAGAACTGGAAGGAAGGGAAAGGACTCATTGTTCACGGGGCGGGCGGAACGTTCTGCTCCGGATCGGACCTGAACGCGGTCCGAGCCATATCTAATGCTCAGGTATGCCACCGGCTGATATCTCGGAAGATCTGCGTGAAGAGCTTCAGTACTGCTTTTACGGGGAAGGCTGTCCTCAGGTATGGGGACGTGGGACATCAGGGGAAGACCGCCAGGTGGAAGCTTATGGGTGTCAGACGCGTTTATCATGGGTTTCATGTCAGTCACCGCTGTTCTTTCAGGACGGGATGAAGATGTGTATGTTCATGCAGGACACGCTGACCAGACTGCAGAGGTAAGCGGCTACTTTGAGTTCCCCATCTCTGCCGGCCTGTTTTACAGCACTAACCACACACTTTACTATCATTTCATTGATTTATTCAGTAGACGTTATTGTTAGGAGGAAGACGCATGTGAGGATCAGGGTCAGCCAGTTTCCCTGGAGCAACAGAGGGTTCAGGGCACTGTTCAGAGGCCCGCCAGTCCATCACTCTGCCAACTCTGGGATTCAAACCGGCAACCTTCCAGTCATATGCACAGCATCTTAACCCACTGGCCCACACATCACCAGAATATACCTGTGTCCTATGTGAACCTTACACTGTACACCAGGACTAGTCCTCTGACTCCGAGCCCCGCTGATTTTCCAGCTTTCCTTTACCTATGAGCCAGGTGTGAAGCCTCTGACCGATCGGAATTAGAAATTGTCAAATTAAGTACCTGGGAGAACTGAAAACAAGGCCAGGATTTGGAATCGAGGTCCAGATTTGGAGAGGCTACACCTGTATCAGACTGCACGTGTGTCCTATGTGAGCCTCATGCACTGACTGAGCTGTTCCCTCAGTGCAGGCTGCCCCTCATCTCTGTCGCCCTTGTGGAGGGGAGAGCACTGGGGGGTGGGGCAGAGCTGACCACCGCCTGTGACTTTAGGTAGGTAAGGATCACCTGACCTTCTCTGTTCTGTTTCCCAACAGTTAACACTCCAATGTGATCATTGACAATGAACGTGATCATTGAAAAAAAGTTACCATTCTGCATTAAATACCCTTTGACTGCGGATTGAAGTAGCGTCTGGAAAGTTAAGTCCAGACTGAATGTTTAGACGAATGACGCTAAAACCTACTTTTAGACATAGCTCGCCAGATCAAATCAGTTTCTAGACCAGATGGGAATGTGGTCCCTCACAGAAGTTTTATTTTGATCAATGACTTGTTTTGCAATTATGTATTGATTTATTACATTAATTGAAGGACAGGTTTTAGTAGCATGATTTGAGGCAGTTGGAATGGTCAGAGGTAACATGTTTATGTTTCGTAAACAGGTTGATGACTCCAACCAGTGAGATCCAGTTCGTCCACAAGCATATGGGTTTGGTTCCAGGATGGGGAGGCGCGGCCAGGCTGGTGCGGATAGTGGGCAGCCAGGGAGCTCTGAAATTACTGGCTGCCGCACTGAAAGTGGACTCCGCCCTTGCAGAGAAGATCGGCCTGTCCGATGGGGTTGTGGCCGCAGGGGCGGGGACAGCGTTGGCGGAGGCAGAACGCTGGTTGAGTGACTTTACCAGGGGCCCTGCACCTGTGATCCAGGCCATTAAGAAGGTGGCGCTGTCTGGGCGAGAGCTCCCCCTGGAGGACGCACTGAGAGAAGAGAAGGAGGTGTTTGGAACTGTGTGGGGAGGAAGTGCCAACCTGGAGGCCTTGGCCCGCAAGTCCAAGCACAAGTGAGCAGAAGGAAGAGGATGAGAATGGAGGAGCCAGAACTGTGAGCCATTATCAAGGACCGACAAAAAAAATAAAACCACTTCAGAATTACGTACAGCAGTGGTTTGATGTGTACAGGGGTGTGTCACATGTGTTTGGAGTAAAGTGACCTCGTAGTACTCTAACAAGGTCATGTGACCAGCGTGTTCGTATATTTGATGAAGCCCTTTTGCTTATATGAAGGATGTATGCTAGCTAACGAGTGCGTTTTTGAGTTTTAATCTTCAGACTAAGTTCCTGGGGTCTCACTGAGTGACTGTAAGGAGTTGTGATCGATTTCAGTCACAGTCGCCGTCTTAGTCCCAAAACGGAGAGCTCCATCTGCTCTAACGGGGTCCTTGCCACTTCTTTTGCATCCCATTGAGACTGCTGCAGGTCACATGACGTCTGGGTGGGGGCTCTGCCGCTCCGACCCCCCCAGACATCTTCCCCTTCATCCGTACTTTGGTGTTTTTGTCACAGATTCACTTTTCCCCTCTGGAGAATGTTGCTGTGGCTGAACAAAATGGGTCAAGACTGCAGTCAGACGGCAGCCCCAAACCATGACGACACCCCCACGTCTGTCCAGTATTTTGACCTGTGACTCACCAGCAGATAAAAAGGAACAGCACTCATTTAGCCTAACTCACTGTTACACTAGTCATAAGACTAGAAGCGCTAACATTCCAAAGCTGGTTCCCTCACCAGTGCAGATGGGTTTGGTATGTCAACATACCAGTGGAATGCAGACAACAGCTTGTGTTCATGAAAAAGCACAGACTCCTACCCGAATACAGAGTCACTGGTCCATCGGAGGCTCGTAAAGACGGGGATATGTGACCTGAGGGCCCCGGGCCCCGTGTGGCTCCGCTGTTGCCGTGTGACCCGAATTACTCTAGGGAGTTACTCCGGTGCATTCTGGGTAGAAGCATAATCACCCTTTAATCTGGATTTGCTATTCCGATGGTGAGATGCAATGCAGTCTGCTGCGGAATGGTGACGGGAGCGAAGATGAATGGGGAAGTAACAGCGTGCCCTTCGAAAGAAGCAGCCAGGCCCGGCGGCGGACGAGCAGCCAACTCCATTCACACTACATATGAAATGAGTGTTTCAGGGCTGAGAATTAACCGTGGGCTGACAGACATTTCATTTTTAACCTACAAACGCATAAAGAAAGCAAAATTAGAGGTTTTTTTTTTAACCATTTTAAATTTCCAGATGAAGAGGACATGATGAATCGTGCCAAGACATTAAGATGCTTCGATTAGACATAAGTTATCCAATATGGCAAATTTGCTGTTTGTTTTAGTCTGCGGACTGTCCTCAGAAATGACCAAAATTAAAATAGAACTTCACTTTGTTGGGCCAAGTCTTCAGCAATCACCATTCAAAGATACGTGCATCTCAGAATATAGACCAGCAGACTGAGAAACGCACAAAGTCAGCATCCAAAGACCACACTCTGCTTATGAAACTATTCAGAACATTTATTGGGGGGTTTAAAAGGGAGGTGAGCAGTTAACATCATGAGTGACAATTAGGGCCCTTAGAGGACAAACGGCCGGAAAATGAAATCCCAAAATCCAGTCAAACCTCAGCGTAAGGGGTGGTTCAAGCCAGTATAATATAGAATTCCAACAGGACTTCTGAGTGTCGGATTAGCAGAGGGGACGGTGGCCTGGAATCTGTTCACACCTCAGTCACTGTACACTGACCGTCCGGTCTTCTGGAGTTCTCACTGCCAGTGGAAGACTGGCCACCAGGGGGCGGCCTCTCTGCTTGGCTCCTCCTCACATGCCTTCTCTCCAAACTTGCCATCAGCAGCAGTCTCTGTCTGGGCCGCACGCCTTCCTCCTGCCCCTCCTCGCCTTCGTCCTCGGTGTCCGGGCCCCCCGGCCCCCGGGTCGGGGAGGTGGCGTCCTCGTCCCCCCCCTCCCCCTCTGCACTCCTGACTCGCTCTAGTTCCCCCGGCTCGGAGACCTGCAGCTGGGCAAGGGAGCTCTCCAGCGAGGAGCTTGCCTCGAGCCAGGATATGGCGGCGTCCTCAGGCTGGCCCCCCAGGGCGGTGGGAGGTCTTAGGGGTGCAGGTCCGGCCACGAGGGTGGCACCGTGAAGGCCCGTGGTGTCCGCTCCGTCGGCGGAGCTCCCGCGCGAGCCCTCGGCGTCCAGCCGCAGCCCGGCCACGCCCTTCTTGGGGATGTCGGCGGCGTCGCGTTTCATCCTGCGGCGCCGCCCCTGCTCATTACGCCGGTACTGCACCATGTTCTCCAGGTCCGCCACGTACAGGAAGCCGGCGATCAGCATCTCCGTGCTCTTCTTGCCCTTGGCGTACGCGTCCTCCAGCTCGCGGCTGCTGCGCTCGTCATACTGCCACCAGCCGTTGCGGCCCTCGTAGTACCAGGCGTGCTCGCTGCGGCCCTGGCCCGCACCCTTCAGCTCCTCCGGCGACAGGAGCGTCGGCCGCTCCAGGAAGTCCTCGGGGACCTCCTGCCTGCAGAGGGCGCAGCGCTTGCTCTGCCAGGAGGCGCCCTTGACGCACAGGAAGCAGAAGATGTGCTTGCAGGGCAGCCGCACCGGGTGGATGCAAGTCTGCAGGCAGATGGCGCACTCGGGGACTGGCAGGATGGGGGCACCTGGGCAAACCTCGCTTCCACCTTTCTGGCCGGAGGGCAGCGTGTTCATGGTGAGGTCAACTTCACTGCAGCCAGCCATCCTGCGGAAGGGCAGAGGCAGGGTGACACAGGGCCCTGGGCAGGGACACTGCACTAGCACACTGTAATGGGCAGGGAGGCAGCGGAGAGTGCTGGCCCCGATAGATAAAGGATCCAGATAAAGCCAAGCGGTAGTGGAATCTACGGCATTGCAGGCAACGGAGCATCACTGGGGAGACTGAAAATGAATGCAGTCACACTGGAAATCTGGAGATACTCACTGTATAGTCGGTCTTTACAGGGGTATCATCGGTGGGTCTGAGTGCCTCTTGAGATTTCTGTAACTAAAGCAAGAAAGAGTCAAACACCAGACACCAAACACTAGAACAGATCTTACGCTAAAAAACAGTTACAGCTGGAGCAGGGGTGAATGGTGTCAACGTTTCTCTTCGGGTGAATTCAACGTGAGAGCCGGATCCGTGTTTACAAAACAGCTTACATGTAGTTCCCTTAATGACGCATTAGCCGTCATGCTAACCACTAGTCGCAGAGCAAGGCTAAGGTATTATCTTTCATGCTAAACCGTCAAGACCGGAACAAACACGAATACACTGCCGTAGAGGAGAGCTGCACATCGGCCTAGAAACACACAAAACCAAACACGAATATTTATATCGCCCTTGTTATGACCCAGAATAACAGCTAAGCGAAGGCTGTGTGGTGCTTCGAATGCACAGTAATAACTATGCTATACTAACCCCTTAGCGCCAGAAACAATAGTAAAGATTACGATAATAATTACTGTGCTTCTTACAACAATTATACATCGCTGTCGCACGTACACAGACCTGTCAAAACAGCCAGCCGGGCAACACTGGGATCAGGCGACCATACCAACAACCCTTACCGAGGAAGACACCGCGGAGCCCGGGCCGAACCACCCTCTTGCGCGACGTCTGACGTCACGGCGCTGCGACGTCCCAGCGGAGTCGCTCGCGCGCTTCTATGTTATGTGCGTTTAGTGGCTTACTAATAATTACCACGAAGTTGTTCAAGGGTGAAATGGTTTATTTTCTTCAGTACAAATGGGCTTTATAACCTTATAATATAGTTTGCGTAACACGATTGAATATTTAATGACGGTTGAAACACCTGGGAGTGCCTTAGGTGGAGTTTATTTCAGGTGAGATGAAGGACAGCGGACTATTTGATAATTAAAATGCCTAGTTTGTATCATGATCCAGAAAGTTTTTAACGTGAATCACAGAAGATTGAGGACTTATGTGGGTCGATCAGTTAAGGTTCAACTTAATATGAATGGTGATCCTTCATTATGTGGGGATGGGCATGCATACAGTATCTACATCACTATCTGTCTGGACAGTGCTTGTTTCGACGTAGAAGTGATTGTGCCCTTGTCTGACGGGGTTGACAGCTCTCACGCATCTGCCGTGACACTCACGGCAAATCTATATTATTCCATTATTATATATAAGATTAGCTACGTCAAAAGAGTTGGCGCAGTTTCTAACCCGACGGACTATTTATAAAGTAATAAAACTGTTACATGCATGTAAATGTGTGTGCAGACGTGTTTCGAATTGAAATTTTCACTCCAGCCAGCTGGCAATTATTGGTTAGCACTGGCTTTGTTAGCGTTTCTGACCGAGTGGCTGAATATGTAAGCATTCCAAAACACAATGTTGCACACGGTCAATAAAGAATCATGATCTTGAGTTTATGGGCACTCGAATGTTCATGTTATTTTTTTTTTGGAGATAAAATTAATCTAGTGTGTCAAGGCGCTCAGTATTGTGCGATTGGAACCATTTGGAAAGCGATTATTTAGCTTTTTGTCAGTCAGCGCTGTCAGCCGGCAGTGGGCTTTTACCGTGGCAGCTTGTTCCAGTCCCGTGAAATTGGGAACAGATTAATGACGTTCAGCTGGCTCTTATGTGGATGCCTGGGTTTCGGTTTTTCATTGGTCTGGCCTTGGAGTTCTACCAGTTACACTTATCATGACCATCTCATTACAACACCTGGCAGCAGATCTGGTGGATTGGATGCTGCCCAGGGGATGGTACGTGAGTTAATTTCTTAATGGTTTATTGGTGTCAGTTCCTGTTGCTTCGCATTTAAAGGAAATGTGTTTTCCTGTTGCTGTCCAGGTATGTTTCTCATAAAAGGACAGTGATGTTTTTGATGGGAGGGGCTTGGGCAGAACGGTAGGCGATTTCCAGCCAGCTGGTGCATGGAGATCTTTCTCGGCAGTTCCAGCTCACCTGGTGGCCGCACCCTGCTGGGAGATGCCTGGTAAGGAGGTGGGATGCGTTCCGGTGGATAGAGGAGTGGTGGAAGGAGTGAAGTTCCCGGTGTTTTAGGAGGGCTGTGGTGCACTCGGGACATGTGACGCTATTCTCTGCCTGCTCATTGGCTGATGCCCTTGAGCGGCGTTTCCCCAATCCGGTCCTTGGGGACCCACAGACGGTTCACGTTTTTTGCTCCCTCCCAGCTCCCATGTGGGCTGTTTGACGGGGAGCTGTGGGTCCCCGAGGACCGGACTGGGGAAGCGCTGCTTAAGGTGGAGCGCAAGCATCAGAAGGATGCAGGATGGAGGACCTGCAGCATCAGGTACACAGAAGACAGCCGCACTCTTATAAAGGATGAACTGCCATTTCCTGGCATGAAGGGATGAATCCCAGGGAGTGAGCATCTGGACCTGGTGCCGGTATGGGTGTGTTTGCAGCAAAGCAGATTCCAGTAAATTTGATTATATGATCAGGTGATTTGAATATCACCTTCTGCACTTGTATCATATGTTATATGTGCATTTCCGAGGTTCCTGATGAGTAAGGAGACCGGCCAAGGTCATGATTAGTAAAATGTTGGAAAACTTGTGGTGCCAAATATTAAAAGAAAACGGGTAACATAACCAAGTAAATTTTAAGCTTGATTTGAACCAGAATGCAAGATGAGGCTTTATTTGCAGTTTGAGAACAAAGTTTGGGTTCAGAACACAAGGGACTGCCAGCAATGTGACTATTCTGCCAAAGATGGGATCCGAACCAATAACCTCACAGGCAAAGTGAGGCCTTACCAGCTGAGCTATACACCATTGCCCAGTGGCAGCTGGCATCTGTGGTCTGATATGGCAGTGTGTCATCGGGAAGTCGGGCAGAGCCCTTGCCCCTGAAAAATTTTCCAAGGGCGTAGTGCAGTTGGCTCAGACTGAGGTCCAAGCCCAAGCTTGTATATGTGGGTACATGTTATTTAAATTGTGATACTCGTATGAAATTCCCAGCCTCGCACTTCTGACTCGTTGCCAAAATATTCTATTTGTGTAGTCAGTGCTCATTGCACGCAGTTGGCGATTTTAAACTGTGGCCAGATAAGATGTAAATTAAACTTCATCCATTTGTGTCTTTTTTTTGTGGCCAGTTCCTAAGCCCACATTCAAGTCACTCAGCTCCCCAAATGTATTTTCTGTTTTTATTTGTCCTGTTTCACTCGCCCTCTATGACACTGCCGGAGACATTCTAGACTTTCATCAAGTATGTGGGTGTCTGGCATGGAGATCAGATCTTTAAAAGCAGGAGGAGAGCGGCCTTTACCGACTTTTCCGAGGCTCCGCCATTCGGTTAATGGCAGGGCTGCTGCTAAATGAGTCCTTTTTAATTTTACGCCTGATCAAATAGCTGGGTCCCGAAGCTGTGTTATTATACTTTGGGGTAATAAAATTTTATTCATGCAGCAGTAGCTCCTGTACTTTCACGGATGCTCTCCGCTGACCCTGGAGAATTTAGGAAACACGAAGAGAGAGCGTTCCCATATCAGTGTTCATTTTAGTTCCCTGTTTCAAACAGCACCGTGGGTGAATGGTGACTGTAGTGTGTAGGAAGATCATAATGAGACTGTCCCTCTGGGAAGAGCTTTGGCTGGGGGGGGGGGCGGTCCTGCCAGTTAATGTCCGTCCCTCTGCATGAGACAGTCCCTTGGCAGAAGGGTGCATTTATCTGGAGGAATCATGACGTACTTTCTGGGTCACCCTGCTGGACCGCACGGCAGAACATCTGTCCTCATGGAGCTGCTGTGGGAGGAGATGGTTGGGCGGGAAGGATTTTGTGTCATCTGGCGTGGCGTTGTGTTACAATGGGCCCGGTAAAGGGACTGAATATGAGACAGGACTGTGTGCCGCAGAATTACTTTTAGGACCCCGGGCCGAAGCTGGCATCTGCCTGAGACGGGGAGGGGGCACCGCACTGATAAGTCAACTCCCCCCACCTGTGACGACCGTTCTCCCTCACTGACTCGTCCGCAGTCCCGACCGAAGTGAAATATGGCCAAGTGTGAATCGGTGGCCGAGGGGGACTTTGTGTGACCGATTCTTCTGCGTTCGGAAGCACGGCCTTCCTGGGTGAGGAGGTACGAGGGTCATGTGACCAGCCCGGGATCATTAATTCTGCCTGTCCCTCGTTCCTTGAATCAACGGGCGTGTCCTATTTTATTCCAGCCCCCAGTAACCTAGATGAAGCCAAAGCCAGACTCACCCTGAACACAGAGGCCTGTGCCTGTCGAACCAGCGTAAATGGGGTGCTGCCTGATCTATGACTCTTGAAATGAACCTGTTTCCTGCCCAGACCCCATCATATTCAGACATATCATAGAAATAAAGCCCATTAACCTTCAGCCACATGGCAATAACGAAAGATAGCATAAATAAATAATAATTTGTATTTTTTTTTTTTTTGCATATAGCTGTTACACAACACGTACGATGTATTTATACAAATATATAACAGTGATGTTGTATTTACTTAGTCTTGTCCAATGAAATTTACTTACATTCTCCAAAGGATTCTGGCTGATTGGTAGAACTTATACTGCGGGACTTTACACTGTGTGTTGTGTTATTGTGTTGTGTACAGCTTGACGTGGCTTTGCAGTATATCAGTACAGTTGACCGGTGTAAAAAAAACGACAACCCGAAAAACATATAAATTAGGTAAAATCAGGTTTGTGTTTCTAAATGATGGGGCACTGGAGGATGCGAATGAGGGCAGTCTTAGTGTGACGTTGCAGATCGCATGCAGATCAGGAACGGAAACTGCAGGGTGGGGGGGGGTTCACATGAGAAGGGGGCCCTGAGGGTGAAGTGTTCGTGATTGGCTGTGATGCCCGGACTGCACGCGTAACTCCAGGATGGGGGTGTGGCTGGTGTAACACGGTGTGCTCGTGCTTCGAAGATACCAGGTCACACAGTGGACACATGATGCAGACACATTTGCGCAGCCCTTAAATCACCTCAGTGGACAACTTCAGTGTGTGTAGATATGCTGTGTTCATGATATTAAAGCTTACTTTTCGATGGCTTTTCTGGTGGCTCTTTTGATAAACTCTGACCGGATGACATGGAGAAAACGGGGCTGCCTCTTAGTGCAACAGGACAAAGTTAAGTTTTTTTTTTTTTTTTCCGTAATCATTTTATACCTGCCAAAATAAGATTGGCTATCTATGTATTCAATATTTAAAAAGATAAATAATGATGTAAGATGGTGGCATATGAGTAGTCATTTATCTTTGTAAATATGACTTTGTCATATTAGCCAGTTTAGGAAAATATGGAATACTTCTGACAAAAGTGTTACCTGGGTGGGGTGGGCATCCATTCATCAGTGTTGGTTGGAGCTCGGGGAGAATGCAGGGGGCTCTCGCATATGTCATAGAGATGTGCCCTAATGACCTGGTGAATGTGCATCAGTGTTGAAACCAATGATGAATTCATATCTTATAACATCAAAGTAATAAAAACAGTAACCATTACATACATAAGACTGAACAGCCGGGAGTGACCATACTTCTCCGCTTCAGAAGTCATCTGGATCCTCCAAGAGTCTGGCCAGCACCTCCTGAGTGAAGCTGGGGAATGTCGTGTCTCGCCCCCAGCCAAAAAGAAAGAGCTGCTCACCATTTGCAGTACGTCATTAAAAGTATCAAATCCGACAGGACAGAATCTTATCGTAGCAATAAAACGCAAACTCGTAGACAAAGAAATACGAGTCCTGGTAACCTCCGAGTCACCTTTCCGGCCGACGCGGGCTCAGAGGCGTCACAGTCCAGATTCAGATCGTTTCCATGGCGTCGGGGTAAGCGGAGTGTAAAGCGTCTCCCTGGGAAACGGCGAGGATGAAAGGCACACTGGAGGCTGCTGTCTTCTCATGCTGTCTGCTCCCTTTCACAGTTCAGTCATCAAGAGTCTCCTTAACAGCTTTTCCCGGTCAAGGTCCATCCTCAGGGCTTCAGCACTGAGAGAGAGAGAGAAACGTAGCATGAAACTCAACGAGATGTCACTCTTGCGTGGGCCTTAGGGCATACTCCTGGAGGCCTGTGTGCGCCTCTCTCCTGGGGCAGGCCTCAGGGAATCTCTAGGGCAGTGTCTCCTAATCCGGTCCTCGGGGACCCTCAGATAGTCCACGTTTTTGCTCCCTCCGAGTTCCCTGCCAGACAGTGACTGGGAGTTGGGAGAGAGCAAAAACGTGGACCGGCTGTGGGTCGGCAAGGATCAGATTGGGGAAACGCTGCTCGAGGGAATGTTTCAGACTAGGAGGCTAAGGCAGCTGTCTTGTAACACCTATTACAGAATATGAAAAAATGCAATACAAAACTCCTGGGCTGTGATCACTGCTTCACAGGGTGAGGAACAGCAGCCGATTGCAGACACAGCTTATTTAAGCCGTAAGAAAGGTGGGAAATCTGATCCAGGATCAGACCCATTGTTGACCCCGGGCAGTTTCACACAATGGCTATGTTGTTGTGCTACAAAAAAGGCTGACCCTGTCGTGGGAATCTGAGTCTTTATAGCCACTGCAGGTTCAAAGCACTGCCAGGAAACTGAGCAGGTGAGTGGTAACTCTGCAAATAACAGAGCTGACAATCACAGTACAATCATGTGCAAGACATGATGGTGCCATTGAACAGCAATCAGCAGTGGATTTGAGTCCAAGATGTCATTTCCTGGTTAAAATAATTAGGAATACTTGAGCACTGTCAAGGATACCTTATGAGTAATGCAGAATGTGCCTTATAAGAGACGTGTACGTGATCTCTTATGAGGATGCGGCAGGTCCCTTTAGGCTGTCCTGGTAGATGCCCGAATCTGTGAGCAAAACGTGGGCAGGGCAGAGGCAGCCTTTGAAAGCAGCTCTTATGCGGTCTGAAGGGATCTTAACCATTACATGAGCAAGTCATGTAGGGAGCTTAAGCCCTCCATATCCGAGGCATGGAGGATAAGCGGAAAAGCTAAGGAAGGGAACGTACCTTGCACATGACACAGCAGAGAGGCAAGGAAAGAACCTTACATGAGAAAGGCATGACTAGAAAATGAAGAATGTATGAGATGTGTTAAGACCAGAGCAACCTCTGATTTGTACCAGAAGGGAATGCTAAAGAGCTAACGTCGGAAGGCCAGCGGGAGAAGGAAGGAGCCGGGACAGTGTTTGGTTTGGGACAGGCTACCTTTCGCCGAGGGGGACCAGACCAGGGGAACGTCTCATAACATCGGAGAAGAAAACAATCAGTCAGACGGAGCAAATGGGAAGGAGGCCAATCTGCAGAGACGACAGGGGCTGACAGAAGGTGCTGTGAGCCAAAAGCGAGGCTGAATGGGAGGGAGAAGAGGGATGGACTCAGAGCAGCTTGGTGTGTGGAGAAGAAGGGAAGCTGAGAAGGACCAGCCCGAGAGGTGGCAGCGGAGGGTGCTGGGCAGGGCGCCCCCCTCTGGCAGGGTGAAAGCCAAACAGGAACTGCTACACTGCGCCGTCACGCGGTATTCACTAGCCTGTACATACTGTGGTGTAGGGGGCTGAGCTCTGGGAGGGTCGTCTCCATTTCTCCCAGCGCTCCCTGAGGCTGGGCACTGGTGCAAGACACTCCCAGACCAGTATGACTTGCAAAAAGAGGGATTGAGGGAGCTTTAGTGTCACAGAACTACGAGGAGCCATAAAGAGGCAGGGCGACAGAATCCAAACAGAATTTCAGCAAAACGGGAGACGGCAGTCATTCGCCACAGCCAGTTTCATGGTGAACATCTTCAGAGGTTAAAGCTCACAAAAAGCTGAAACTGAATCTGCCTGAACAGGGATACTGTATTTAATGCTCTTGTCCCTCTATAAATGCTTTCAGGTTTCATTTAATTTCAAGACGAATAATGGAATGAAGCTCCTCAACGTTACTCGCTAAATCGGCATTTCTGAGTAATGCAATTCATTAGATAGAAAAATTGACTCGGCTCTCAATTTAAAGAGTGATGGCATCTTGCACAGGTTACCTGTCGGATTGAGTGGTTCCACAGGGTACCAGCTGAGGAACAGGCCCTTGTGAGAACGGTGGAGGCTTGGAAGGAGACACCAGATGGTGACAGCACTGCACCCCCAGTTCTAACAGTGCGAGATCGGCCTACAAAAAAGGTACTCTCGTTATTGACACAACTGATATCCATTAAAAGCCACTAAACAGACAAATGGAAACAGGGCATCCACTTCCTGCAGCAAGTATATCTTTCATCTGCATTTTATTTAGCATTCTCTTTTATCCAAAGTGATTGGGGGGGCGGGGTCACACAGTCCCTGAAGCAGATGGGGTTGAGGGCCTCGCTCAGGGGCCCAACAGTGAAATCACTCTGCCCTTCCTGACCTGGCAACCTTTCCGATCACAGGCACGGTGTCCCAACCTTTCTTCAGGTAGAGGAGTGCAAGTCTTCAGTTTCTTGTGTGGTTCATTCCAGCTGACCATAAAGTCCCAATGCAAATAGGCCTCTATTTGAGGGCCAGAGTGAGACTAACAGTAATGCTCACCTCCCATTGGCTGTTACCCATATACACTGTCCGGCCAACAAAAAAGTCGCCATTTGAATTTATATCAGCAAACACTTAAGAGCCAATGACTGGATCATTATTACAGCTCAGCAATGTTATGCAGCAATAAAGTGAAGTCTGCTGAGTACCTGAATCTACTGAATGGCCAGGTTACACCTCCATCCATCAACAATGGATTTTTTTCTTCCCTGTTGACATGGGCATAGAATGCCAAGATTCAAGGGGTTCGAATTGTCAAAGAGTGGTTCAGGGAGCATGAGTAATCATTTTCACGCATGACTTGGTCCTTAACCTCATTGGAGGTCTTTGGGATGTGCTGAAGGAGGCTCTATGGAGCGGTTCAACTCACTTATCACTACAGGATCTCGGTGAGAAATGAATGCAAATCTGGATAAAAGCAAAGGGTGAGATGTTGCATAAGCTTGTGGAATCAATGCCATGACAAATGTGAGCCATAATCAAAGCTAAAGACTGTCCAATGAAAAATTCAAATGTTGACCTTCTTATTGGCTGGACAGTGTATAATACGTGCATAAGATTCAATGGACGCAATGCAAACACTTGACTACAGTACTACTACCCGAAATATGATTACGTACAATCAGCTGAAACAACTCTTCATCAGTGGGTCTGGAAACCTCGGGGTCAGACAAATATTTCCTGATTTAGATATTTGTATATTTAATGTATGTAGATTTGTACCTCCTAATGTACTACTACTGATACTAAGAAATTTACAACAGGGATCAGCACCTTGGAAAGTCCTGACAGGGGTAAAGACCATTCTGTCTGCTGTGTACTAATGGAAGCTATTTTTGCAGAGATTTGTATGCATGCATGGGGATGATTTGTAGTGTTTTAAATAAATATTAACCTTTAAATGCCACCATGTGTGTCCGATTTAAACCTCACAGAACGGTGTGTTCATGTTTATACTATTTTTCATATTAATTGTAATTCATAATATCTCTTTGAATTGTTTTAACAGATCACTGTTTCTCCAGGATTGAGCAGCTCTGCTTTGAAGATAGAATCATAGTGATTAAATCATAATAATTAAATTACTTCTAAAGCACAAGCAAACAATGAAATTAAACCCCGAAACGGTTGCCTTCTGCTCACCAGCCACACCTGGCTACACTTGGCGGGACTTCAAGCCAATGAACGCCTTACTTAATAAATTCATTTAGAAAGACGCAAGTTACAGCGCCACATGGTGTTTCACAGATGGTTCTGGAAGATGGGAAAGGCCTTAATTGGCTTGCAATGACAACTACCACCGTATCAAGTTCGAAGGTTACTGACACAGCCTAGTAAATGATGTCTTCTGAACAAAGGTTTACCTTGGGGTATATGGGTGGCTGGATCTGGATGTCCAATGAGCTCTCGGATGTGGTTTTTCCAGCGCTGCTCTGGGAGGAAATGGCAGCAAGGGCTGCTGGGAGGTCATCTTCGTCACTATGGTTACTGCAGTTGGAATAGAGCAGCAAGGCCCCTGTTTTCAGTGCCGTAACTGTGACCATTGAAGGTGTAAACCTGGAGTAGGGTGTCCCGTTAAAGCGACGGCATTGAAGCGATGAGCATCACGCTCGCCTGCAGGTTTCATTACTGCCCTAAGCTATGGTTTTCTCCATCGTGAAATTGCATCACCTCACCTTGTCCTTCTGGTTCGTCTATATTCGGAAAAGCAGGAGCAGACAGCTGTTCTGCTGCCCCTCAAGTACCAGTCAGACCAGACAGTATTTTAAGGGATCTGAGAATGTAGTCTGACAGTTTGATTGCTTTTTGCCCGAAACAAGTCATCATATGTCAGCTGCGTTGACGAGAAGCATTTCTCTGTGACATCGGTCACAGCCTTGCGATGACATCTAACCATGGGGCGCTTATCCCCCACCCCCCCCCCCCCCCCACCTACCCTCTCCCCCCCCCCCCCCCCTCCCTCCTCGACATCCAACCAACTTTTCTTCCGTCTGGCGCATTACCATTTCTCGTCGCTCTGAAC
>JAABNY020000136.1:13572383-13596643 GCA_015164015.2 Brevimyrus niger
CCGCCCCCATAAAGCTAACACGACATCAAGTTATGTGAGCTTAAGAGATCAGCATCTTTTTGCCGGGGTGGGAGGCATGCTGGGTCGCTATGCTCATAACTGAAAGTGAAGAATGATGGATCAATAACAATGATAGTTTAAAGGACTCAACTCACAAACTGTACTGTCTGACGAGTCTCTTCCTCCGTTCCGACCTGATGGGTGGCTTTTCGGTTGTTAGGCTGGAAGAGACTGAATCCTGGGATGACGACGGAAACCTGCTGGACGGGACAGAGACACGCAGCTGGGACGCCTAGCATTCCTTATGCTGCAGGAAGATGCTTCTCCTGGTCAGGCTGATGTACTCACTGCAGATTAGCAGGTGTAAATGCAATGTCTATGGTAATGTCTGCATGAACCTGTTTATTCACTTTTTAACATATTGATTCCATGTGATTGCCACACATTAACTGTCGAATATCGGTGTCACATATTAATTTGTTTGCACACAGCGCGTATTACAAACAGAACTGGCTGAAAACATTGTGAGCGTGCCGAATTATAAGATAACACCCCGAAACTTGGAAAGCTAAAGACTGATCAATTGCCTATGCAGTCAGATTAGATCCTAACTCTTCCCAAACTGTTTAAGATCAGTTAAGATCAAGGTGAAACCAGCATCATCAGTCCAACTGGATCCTCATTTATTTCCATCAGCCTCGTGAGGTTTTCATTCATTATTTCGTTTAGTATATTTGGAACTTGAATTCATAATTTCATTCAATGTGTTTGGTCATTATTCACATTTGTTTATTGCGTGTATACATGTATGTGTATGCATGTTTGCACTGAAGGGGCTGCTCTTAATCTAATTATACACGTGTATAGTGACAATAAAGGCATTCAATTCAACTCAATTCAATTCCATACCATCACACGCAGACATTAAGTTTGAATCCTACCAAACAACGCTTACAATTCTGAACGATTGTTTGCTAAGCATAATCCAATGCAGTATTCTACAGAGAAAGAGGTGTCGCTAATTAATTTGTGCCTCTCCTGCACATTAACTGCTACCTGACTCACGCGGAAGACTGGCTGCCACAGTTTCAAACAGACGTCTGCCTGGCCTAACTTCCAGAAGCATCTTCTTTCTGTTAATTGGATACGGATGTACCAACCTGCCGTTGTGCTCGTGGCCCGAGGAGCTGCCCCTGCGGTCACCCTCGTTCATGACCTGCACGCGCAAAGGACAGGATCTAAAAACACGTCCCTCTGAACTTTAGGCGACTTCAAAGCCCTCCAGAACTGCATTCCTTTGATGTCCCGGCAGGGGGGACGGGTGGAACAGACTACATCATATGCCGGGGTTCCAAAGGGGAGGTGCTCGAGGTGCAACTGCGAACAGCCAGGTGGACGACGACCCGCTGTAAGGAAACACCTGGTGCGGTGTGGAGAGGCACATCTCCATGCGGCGCTCCCCAGAGCGACGCGCACATGCGGGGGGAGAAGCTGTAACCGGTCCAGGCGTGAGTCATCCCACCGGACCTGCGGGGTTTAAGTGTCAGCAGCCGCAGGGTGACGCCGTGAGGAATACTCACTCTGAAGGCGGTGTCCATCTGCACCTTGAGGATGTTACACTGGAGGTGCTCTGGGAGGCCTGCCGTTAAAGCGGGGGAGTGCAGGCTCTTCTCCGACAGCTGCTTTTCCTCCATCTGGCCAGCGGGCAAGGACCCATTAGACATTGTAGGACGGCGGCGTTATGAGGATGCCATGCTGGGGTGGGCACTTGGGTATGTTGGGACGATTCAGTTAAACCAATAATGATTGGTTGAATCTGTCTACCTGTAGCCACGCCCCTGCTTTAGGACTCTGCTGCTGCCAAGCCGGTCAATTCATCAGAAAACATGCTTACGCTCCTCTCGGGGGGTGCGGGGGGGCATTAGTCCATCACATAAACAGTAATACACTCTAATATGTCAGACATACTGTCATGTGCCTCAATTCACACCTTCTAGAAGGAAATGAGTCAAGCGGCATCACACATTTATGTCATTCGAAATAAATCAGCGCATATCCATTTAAGGTGTGTCCTAAGCACGTCAGTGCCGTAGCATTGCTAACGTTCAAGTCTCCTCAACTGTAGCTTTAAATGTTTATCCATGTAACGACCACAATATACCGTGTCAGACTGACAATATGTCCAGTCGCCTCATACATATCTAGTGAATTTTACTTCCAGAATAAGCAATTTAAAAAGTGGGAAAAACTGCCTGTACTTTTGTTGTTCCCCTGCTGTCTTTCATTTGGACGGTTGTGTAAGTATTAAGTGACATTTCATTACACTATGGCTTCTACACAGAAGTACCACTTGAGGAAAAAAACAGAATTAGTTACAGTAGCTAGTGTGTTGCCAACTAAGACTGCCAAAAACAACACTAAACAAATAATATAATTACTTCTGATGAAATTTAAAGCAAGAAATACTCTAATTCTTTTCAAAGAAGAGATTTTTTCCCCCAGTTATCTTTCCATGACTCACCATACAGTATGTTTTAGGTCCTTACAATGTCCCACATTTGTAATAGCAAATAAGCAAATTTTATTATAGGAAATGAAAACTGCATTACTCTTGATCCAAAACTCAAGGGTGAATAATGTATCAATTGCTGTGAGTAATAACGAGCGGCACTGGTGGCATTTTACATATTTCACTGCGTCATCATCCACCGCGCGCCATTACAGGGCAGCTACCACTTTCAGCGACGCCCCGCAGCTTCGGGCCACCTGGAGGACCTCGGTTAGCTCAGTGCTTCCCTTGTGTCACAGCCGACAGGGGATTGAATCGTGCGGCAAACAGAGAAGGGTGACAGATGTCCCAGAGAAATCCGCTCTGGCACAAATATCATTCTCTCACCACCAGCTGAGCTGCTTTCTGTTGTTCGGCACCTTACCTTTAACATACTGATGTTTAATATTTTCTTCTGTTATATATTGTTTTATATGTTTTATATATGTATGTCTAGGGGCGGGACCAAAGGGTCACTGGCCTCAGTTGAGAGCTGATTGATCGCAAGAGTCCACCCTCCCTTGTCACTCACTGATTAAAAAGCGCATCATTCGGCAACAATAAGTCAGGCCCTCTGTGTGAATTGTGGGTCCTCTTATGCCCCCCACCTTAGAATAAGCAGGTTAATATTTATACCCTAAGAAACTCCCCTGTGTCCGTCTTAATGACATCGGCACGGTCCCTGTCCTGTCCAGACACGGGGGTCTGGCTGTCTCAGACCACCTGAAGCCCCCAGGACCCCTACATGTCCAGGCCGCACAACTGCATTCCTGCATTGAATCGGGTCAGGGGTAGGGAGCGGCTCAGTGGTTTATTGCCTGTGATCAGAAGGTCGCCAGTTCAAGTCCCATTTTCTTCACGGGCACATCCCGACGGGTGTGTGCGCTTATTCTACCCCCCACAGTAAGACCCAGCTGTGGCCTCAGGGCAAAACCAGCTATAATGAAATGACAAGGCTCAGCCCATGAGCCTGCAAAGCAGTGTGAAGGCATGTACACCCTCATGGTTTCGCACTGATCATTTTTATGTTTCACGTTAATAAGTTGCCTGCGGTGCCTGCATATCACCTCCTACTTCTGACCGCAGAATAAACTCAGATTCAGCTCATCTGCAATCCCATTAGATTCGAGTCATCTCAAGTAATCAAACTGAAATTTGGCCCAGCCTGGGCTCAGTTACTGGCCAGCCAATCAGACAACTCGTCGTTTTGAAGGATGTCCAGGACATGGTGTGATTTTTTTTTTTTGTGTGCAATTTTTTTTTAGCATATATAAACAAGACGAATGATCTTTTGAATCCTTTTAGTTTCCTTGATGCTGGGAATTCTCTCACGATTCTAAGGATTATGTCGTTCTTCTGAAGTTTACTGATAAATTGACTCTTGCTTTTTGGTCCCTGATGCTTTAGCTTCTCCTTCACTTGTTCGAAAAAGTTCTGAAGCCAGAACTGTCCCCAGCAAAAGAAGTGAAATACCTGACAATGAAATGTACTGTGCAGTTATAAATCAGATAGGACACTTCAGGATTTATACAGGAGCATTGCTATTTAAATGATTCACATGGGGGGCAGTTGGTATCACAGATTGAATCCTGGGCACAGTCAGCCCAACCCCTAAATCTGATTAACCTAAGCTATCGTTTGTCATCTCACTTCCCACTAGCTGATCAGATTCCCCACCTCCTCCCCGGTGGTCACTTGGCCCTAAGAAGTCACTTAGTTCACGTATGCCTTGGACTGGCCCTGCCTGGGCAATAATAATCTTTGGGCTCATTAAAATATCTCTTAGTATTGTTGTCAAGTTTACGTTTGCATTTCTAAGTTGTTAGGATGCCGGTACAGCTTTATACTGATGGACTTTCAAGAGTCTGCGTGGATGAGGTCTGAGGTCTTCATGGATGAGGATTGTGTGGATGAGGTCTGCTGCTGTGGCCCGGGTGGATGAGGTCTGCATGATAGAAGTTTGTGTGGAGGATGTCTGCAAGGATGAGGTCTGTGTATGTGGTCTGTGTGGATGAAGTCTGCATGGATGAAGCCTGTGAGGATGAGGTTTAAGTGAATGAGGTTGTGGATGTGGTCTGCATAGATTAAGTCTGCATGAATGAGATTTGTGTGGATAGAATCTGTGTGGATGTGGTCCGCGTGGATGAGGTCTTTGTGGATGTGGTCTGCGTGGATGAAGTCTTCCTGGATGTGGCCTGTGTGGATGAGGTCTGCGTAGATGAGATCTGCGTGAATGTGTTCCGCGTGGATGAGGTCTGCATGCTCTCACCTTACTGTCTATGTTGATGTGCAGTGATGGCCAGGGGCCTGGCGACCTGCCTGACTCCAGCTCCGTCTGCTTAAGCTGCTCATCATCCAGGTCATCTGGCTTGCACTGCGTCACCGGTCTTAACACTGTAATATACAGAGTCACTGCAGCACAGGTCTTAGCACTATAAATTACTGGATCACTGAGTCACAGGACTTAACACTGTAATATACAGAGTCACTGAGTCACAGGTATTATAACACTGTAATACGCAAGTTCACTGAGTCATGGGACTTAACATTATAATATACAGGGTCCCTGAGTCACAGGTCTTAATACTATAATATACAGAGTCATTGAGTTACATGAACACTGTAATACACAAAGACACAAATATTAACACTGTAACACAGAGTTCCTGAGTCATCAGTCTTAACATTGTAACAAAAGGAGTCTCTCTTTCACTGTTCCTAATAGCACTGGCTTATCTTGGGTGGTTCCCTGCAGTAATTCATCTAATCATTTTGCCCTGAATGTATTTGGAAAAAACAGAACTGGATTATCACCAAAAAAAGTCTTATTCATTATTACATTTAGACTCGAATGGTACATAATTTAATCACAGATTTCAAAGCATATTAATATCAATGCCTTGCACCAGTCATCTGAGAAAATGCTATGAGATAACACTTGTAAAGGGAACAGCTACGCTGAGTTTCTGTATTCACGTCTGCATGGGGAGCCGTAACGAGATCACAACATAGCTAATTATGGAAGTAGATGGCACCTCTGCGGGATCTTCCCTCAGATCGCTTAAATATGGGGCTCGTAATTTTTAATTGCTTTTCTCTTTTACGAAAGCAGAAGATGAATCCTGAGGCTGGTGGTGTGTGTTGCTTCCTCAGTAGTAATACAGGAAGTCGCTTGGATCAGTGACTGTTGTAGCTTCCTGTAATGAAGCTTTAGAGCTCATTAGGGCTGTGGAGCGGAGATCAATGGACACTTAAGATCTAAATATGGATATGGGAATTGGATTGAGGCTGAGATTCCGGGGGAGCCTTCCCAAGGACTCACTGTGCGATTTCGGCATGCCGCACAGGCTCTCGGCGCTCTCGAACCCAGGCTGGTGGTGGGGGCAGCGCCTGATGCCCTTGGAGGAGTACGGGGAGCCCTCGTTCTCTTCCATGCTGTACTGCTGAAGCTCCGGCTTGTTAGGCGAGACTCCCACCATGGGGTAACTGAGGAAAGAGAGGACGGGAGACTACAGCAGCAGAGTCGAGGACTCCCAACACACGATAACGACGAGCTAAGGTGAAGGAAAAAAAAAAAAAGGGATATAACGAAGGAAAGACGCACAAAAAGAGTAGAGCTCGTCACGTATTCTCGGTAGACCAATGGGACGATACTTCAGGGGGGGGGAGGGTGATGAAGCTGGCTTGGTGTATGTAAAAAGTGGAATTCCCATGATGCTTTGTAGTCAGATTAGCCAATGACAAGGTTTTAAATTGTTATCGTTGGCTAATATGTTTCAAATGATATGGGTGACAGGGGAGGGGACACTCTGGGGGCCAATCAGCGCTCAGCTAGGGCCAGTGTTACTCAGACTGTGACAGATTATTATTATGGCGTCCACGGAAAATTAACCTGGCAGCATTTGTCTCCTGTAATGAAGGCCGATCATCTCCATGCCAACAGCCTCCAGGAAGCGACAGCCCATAGGCTCCCCTCTCCTGATGGGTATCTCCTGCGTGTCCAGGCCTGTTCCTGCGACTCCATGAAGAACCGCTCCGCGCTCGCCCCACTCCTTCCTTTAATTAAGTCAATGGCACCTCAACAGGAAGATGTCCACTGGGACTCTTTTTAATTATGGTGCCGTTGTGCAGCCCTAACAGGTTGTTTTATTGCACAGTGCTTACTCGCATGGAAAGGAGTGAGACTCTGCACTGCGGACAATCCAACCTGCACCCTGGCGCTCAAATGGTGGGCTGTGAACGCGGCTAAATGGCTGGGGATTGAGCCGCTGCCTAAAAGGTGACGGGTCAGATGCCAGCGAGGTGGCCTCGGGGCCACCAAGAGCCGTCGTCGGCAGAATTCGCCACACCTCAAGGACTTTCGCGTCTTTCACCGTCGGCGGAGGAGAACTTCACAAGCTGGTCCCACAGACACAAGACAATAAAAGCTGGCATAGCTCCAGGCCGATCCAGAAGGTTCTCCATGTGGTCCAGGGCCAGCGGATCAGGCAGCGCCGGTGCAGCCCTGAAGGGCTCCGGGACTTTATAGCGCCGCAGCGAATCGCCGTCCGCATGTCCTGATACGGCATCTCTGTGCTAAGCAGGTCTGTCTTTCAGAACCAGCACAGTGTCACTCAACACTGCAGGAGAGGAATCCTCGATCTCTCATAATTATGTTCTCACTACCGTCCTTATTGTATTTCTGCACGTTTATACAGGTGTATCTAAAATAAAAGGGCAATCATACAGGCAGACAATGATTTATTATTCTTAATCTTCCCTTCATACCGTGCCCATGACAAAGATACATGCCAGTCCTGAAATACCAGAGAAGTGTGCCCCCCCCCCCCCCCCTTTGATTTCACACATCCACCCACCATGGCCTATGATGACGGAAGTCATACCTTAATTACTCATTTGCGCTACATGTGACCTGGTGCTATAAAGGGAACGTGGCTGGTATTATGGACCTCAGCAGTAGCCATACTTAGCTCTGATCTGGGTCATGTGATGGGGGAGGGCGTAACGAAGTGCTTCACAGGAGCAATGGGGAGCCGCCTCAATCACCACCACTGCGTAGCCCCCACCTGCATGGTGTGACGGCAGCCATTCTGCACCGGTACGCTCACCACACAGTAGCAATGGTGGTGAGGAAGCAGGAGAAAATTCACCAGTTAGATACAAGGGGATGATTAGGAGGCCAGATTTGATAGGGCTACAGTGGGCAACCCTAACCAGGACTCTTTTGAAAGAGGCTCATGGATCTTTTATATCCTCAGAGGGTGCACTGGGGCACTGGGATCCACAAAGACCACTGGTTGGCCACGCCCCCACCTCCCCCAGCAGGAGCCCAGCCTTCCTAGTTGGTCTCCTAGTTGGTCTCCCATCCAAGTACCATCCAAGTACCATCCAAGGCCCAAACCTGCTCAGCTTCAGGTGGTTCATCTAGTCTGAAGAGCAGATGGTACGGCTGCTGACACCTCAAGAAAATTGGGAATGTGGACGTCGCCAGTAGCCGTAGTGAGCGCTGATCTCGACCTCATGAAAGACTTAGGCAGTTTGCTGGTACAAATGTTCCTCGAATGCAATAACATGATGCACTCGACGTAAACAGAATAATAAAAACAGAATAAATCAACAAACACCAGAAGATACAGACAACAGACACGATGACAGTGTCACATGCGGGTCGTGTCAAACACAAGTGCTTTAAACACAGCAGGTGGCTTTAACTCTTTCATTGTGTGTGTGAGCGGTGACATGGTGATGGCGTGGGCTGGACAAGCCCCATGACCTCACAGGCTGCCAGGCCAGCATTACCCACAATGCTCTTGGTTGTGAGACACACCCCCACCGACTGGTCTCGCACGTCCCACGTGTTCATCTCCAGCTCCAAGTACATGAAGGCCCCCTGCTCTTAATGTGCGAGACCAGACCCGTGGAGCAAAAAAAATGAAGATACGGCAGAGGGTGAAGTTTTTCTGCTTTTATAAAACAAAATTGTACAGTTCAGAGTGTATATTGCAATTACTCCTTTAAAAGTTCCCTGTAAAACATTCAAATATTAAGGCGCGACGTTTGTAGTACAAATACTGATCAGTATGAAGAGAGACACAGACTGTTATTGGGCTGTCCCAGGTGTGACCGAGTGGGATCTCAGCCGGGTCTCGACCTGCCGGTCTAGGTGCTGCGCCTAGTGGGCGGGGCTCTCACAGAGCCGTCATGACTTTGTCATCGTAAACAATGCTGACCACTCCCTCCTCTTTCTGGCTGCTGCGTTCGGGGACGGGGCGGCTGTGGGGGTCCCTGCCGATGACGCGTGGAGGTTTGCTGACTGTGTCCGTGGTATGAGGTGGCCTGGACCACAGGAATGGATTAGTCACGGTGCGTCTCCAGAGAGTCCCGCGTCTAACTAAGAGCCCCAGAAGGGTTGGGTTTGCATCGGGAGTGGAAAGGACAGCAGAGTAAAGGGAAGTCGTGCAAAGGAAAGTTTCCCCAGGAGAACTGAATATGGAGCCATGCGGGAGGAGGAGGAGGAGGAGGAAGATAAGGAGGCCCGGATTCCTGCGTGACGCTGGTGTGGCATGGGGACGCACTCGTCACTTTAGGTCCGTCGTCAAAGCATAATGACGGTCTGCTCACCTTGGCCTGATGGGGGCAGTACAGGCTGATATCACCAGCATACTAATGAAGGACAGTGGACCTGGACGCAAAGCCCGATTAATGAGCTATCAGTTCTGAAGGATACGTGATGGTGTTATTAATGGGTTAAATGCTTTACAAAACGTACACCTATTTGTACAGGATGTCGCTTACATAATGTCAGGCGAATAAAGACTATAAAGGGGCGGGGCCACAGGGACACTGGCACAAAGCTGATTGGCCCCCAGAATGCCCCCTCTCCTGTCACTCTCCAGTTCAAAACATATCTTTGTTTTATGATGAGGTTGGGCCTTCCGATACGAGTTATGGCCCCTCTTTTGCCCCCTCACCTTAAATAATCCCAGAATCACTCCTACTGGTAGGTGATTGGTACAGGGCAGCAGCCCTCTAGCCAATCACACGACAGCACGAGGCTCGCAGGTGCCAGATGATCTCAGCTCCCTGAAGCTGACACAGACACACCCAAGAGGCATCCCATGGGGGCCCCCATCACCACACGGCTGCCCTCCGGAAAAGACGGCGCTCGTGAAGCGCGACGGAGCCGCATTCGCACGACTGGAGTGGAGGGTCTGCGGTTTCTGCCCTCTTTAAGTCTGTATGAAAACCTGACTGTTTGATTCAAAGCGAAAGTGTCCTAGAAAAAAAACTGGAATTATTAAAGAACTAAAGCACAATCCCATTGGGGATTAATGCACAAAAGGGTGTGCTCTTCAGTAAATAAGCAGCTCAGGTGAAATGTGCTGTGTTATAGCTCCAGTGATTGATGTTTTGTAATTGAATATGATGTCATATTGCGCACGCATACACACACACACACACACACACACACACACACACACATGTTGGACTACCTATCTAAATGGGGACCTTCCATTAATTTCTATGGGAAAATCCCAATACCCTTATACCAATCACGACACCCTTGACCCCAACCCTAACCTTAACATAAGGAAGTGTGTTTTGGCACTTGTACTTTTTCAAATGCATTCACAAAAGTTTTACAAAATTGACGTTTTCCAAATGGGGGGGGCTGAACAATGTCCCCAAAATAAGAAAGAATCAGGTTTTACCACACTTTAGGGACACACAGACACACACATAGACACTCACACATACACACACACTTAGACTGCAGTGTGTACTTACAGCCTTGGCTGCAGAGTATACAAACCCCCCCAAGTGTTACTAAAGCTGTACTGTATTTGGGGCAAAAATCTGCTCACGCCCTGCTTCTCCTCTCAGACCTCCATCCCTGCAGTTAATACTGCCCTCCCCGGCGCTATCCGGACCAAGCGCTCCACAGCGCCCCCCCCCCAACACATGCCAGGCGGCCCTCTGCGTTAACACCCCGCAAGCTCGGATTCCGGGTCGCCGTGGAAACGCGGAGCAGAGATGCGCCGTGAGTGCGGCAGCGGGACCCCCGACCCGTACTGGGGCAGAGCTGGGTGTGCAGCAGCGAAGCAAAGAAGCGCAGTCAGAGACTCCCGAGAAGCCCAAAGGGGGAGCAGCTACAGACTGAAAATGAGAGCTAAGCTGAGGAACCCCCATCTTTGATCATGATCACATGACCCAGGGGGTGCCTTACCTGGGCGGGGGCGTGTGGGCAGGGTGCTGGGCATATTTGGGATGCGTCAGGTGCCAGGGCTCCTGGGCCACCGGGATATTGTGCTGGTACTGCGGGAAACAAAGCAGAACAAGGGCATTGTGGGAAGGTGACGAAACAGCCTCCAGGGGGCAGTGCTGTGCGGCACACGACCCACCTGGCTGACATTTCCAATTAACTACTGACTGAAAATAAGCCCCACAGTCGCACTGGGGATTTTACAGTAAGGGCACATTGACCAAACTGAATGTGCCCTAAGGCAAGTGGAGAAATCAAATAAATAAATATTGACTTCCGCTTAAATATGCTTATTCTTCACACGCCGTTCCCAGGGCACAAAGACTAGGTGTTTACCTGGTAGAGCGTGGGGTCAGGACTCGTCTGGGAGCTATTGGACATGAGGAGAACACAGTCAGACTCAGGGCAACATAAGACACAGTACGTTGTGGGTAACAGAGGTGGAGATTCCGGGTCCAGAGAGTACAAATCCAGATCAAGATTTCATTTCAACCAACCAGCTGAGCACTCTGTGACTCTTTATACTCAACTGGTTGGTTGAGAGAAAACCTTGGTCTGGATTTGTACTCTCTGGATGTGGAATCTCCACTTTTAGCGGGTAACAGTTAAGATCAGGCACCTATTAAGTTATACCCCACACACCAAACATTATGAATATTTTACACCGCATTAAGCTTTCTTTATCAAGATATAAATATTACAGCCACAATTCAGATATTGTTATTAACTCTGTGTCCTCTGTTACAATCACAAATGTTGTTAGTACTGTGGTGTAGATTTTGTGGTTAATCCACATGGGTCAGTGTAAACTGTAGCTGTGAGACAATGGTTACATAAATAAGCAGAGTCCCCTCGCGTCTCCGGGGAGGACCGCAGTGAACCTCAGCCCTTACCTTAGGTGAGCCGCTTTGGCTGGATTCAAGGCTGTGGGCAGAGGAGACAGCCGTGAATGTGAGGCGAAGGGAACCAACGAGCAGAATCCAGGACACATGACGTGAACTCACTGCAGGCTCCACAGAGAGGACAGACAGAGTGCTGATAGGCGCTACCCATTAACAAGGGGTTAAACGTGAACGGTTCTAGTAAATACAAACCGGGAATCAGACCAAAATTATACACAGTGTGTAGTATCTGCTTCAAGTATACAGAATATTTTTGGTTATGCTATAGTTCATGACCCCCAGCCCCCCCTGCCATGAGAATCCTATAGTGAAGATGTATAGCATGTGGAAGGTGGGCGGCAGAAGAAGGGGCACATTTAATTCATAGCCAATGATATATTTTGAATTGTTGACTGATGGGAGAGGGGGCCAATCAGCTTTCAGCTGGGGGCTAAAGCACAGGGGAAAGTCACTTGACACAGCCTGCTGAACGTTCTTGATATGGGCATGCACTTTTCCCCCACGTGGGGGCTCCCCTTTGGTGGTGACAGGAAGAAGCAGCCTACACGGGGGGGTGGGGGGGGGGGGGCTCACCTTTCACCATGGACTGCCTTCGAGACGGGTAGCGCTTGCTGGGCCGCCTCTCGAAGGTGCTGGCCCTCCTTCCCCTGCTGATGTGGGTCGCCTGGTATTCTGTCCTCCCGCTGCAAGGAAACACAGGCAGCCCAAGCTAAGTAGTGCTCCGTCGTCATTGCAGGCATGTGCGCAGCAAAGCGGGGTGACGTTCCTGCTGGATCCCATGATGCGACATTTATGACGGGACAGACATTGCAGCGCGAACGACAGCATTATGGAATCATTTACGCAGTGTGAGCAATTATCAATTATTTACCAGGAATGAAGACAGAGGGAAGACTACTGTCAAACTACAGCACAGAACAAAACACACGACATAAATGACATGACATGACATCAGAGGCAGACATTTCAGGTCCAGAAAGTAAAAAAATCCAAACCAGGATTTTGTTTCAACCAACCAGTTTAGTACAATGTGATTGTGACTCTATAGTCAACTGGTTGAAACAAAATCCTGGGTTGGATTTTTTACTTTCTGGACCTGAAATAAACATTCCACTTTAAACACACAATGAACAGACGCACTGCATGATACTGGGAAATGAGTTGCTATCAATACTTAAAGTGGCAGTGCAGAGAGAACTACAGTGTAGATGTATAGCATTGTAAACAGTGCACAGATGTACCCATTTGCTGCACAACTCATGGGGACACACTGTGGCATGGTGCACATGCAGAGCTGGGCTGTTTGCTCACTGAAAAGGGCATAGCTGCTGTAATTTGTTCTGGAGTTTAACCAGCAGGGGCGCCATTGTAGAATTTAACCTGAATCACTCCGGGAAAACACCCAGATGCCCGCAGAATTAATGGCTAAAAACTAATTAAATTAAATTCCTTGTACTCCAGTGGCTCTGAACGTTTTTCTTGTGTGTGTGTGTGTGTGTGTGTGTGTGTGTGTGTGTGTGTGTGTGTGTGTGAAGGGGGGTGGTGGTGTTGTAGAGGCTTTTTAGCTCATTCTTTAAATAACTAACAATCTCAATGTGGATAATTAGCCCAGCCGGGGTGCTGCCCTATGATTGGAGCAGTCAGGGCCGAAGCAGTGGTGTCAGCCAATCGGATGGCGGCAAGCCTCACCTAAAGCGGAAGCGGGAGCCCAGGCGCACAAAGTCGCTGCGGCTCGGCTTGCTGTGTGCGGGCTGCCGCAGACGAAAGAAGGCGTGGCTTTCCACGGCGCACTTCCACATGTGCTTGCAGATGCGGGCATTCTCCAGCCGGAACACGAAGGTGTGCTCCTGCTCCCGGCCCTGGGCACAAAGGGAGGCGGCAGTCAGACACGGGCGCGGGGGTGATTGGAGACCCCAGTAAGCAGTATAAAGATCCCCCTGGGTCCTAGTGTCCCTGGTATAGCTGTAGTGATGTCACATCTTGATGGACGAATTAAAATGAATGAGAACACATGATTTCAACTAATTAGGACACATTTTAGGGGGACGGAAGCCCCCCGAAAACATTTCTATCGACGTCCCAGATAACTGCTCACCAAAGCTCGGCAGGATGCCCAGCCCACCTTAAAGGACGGCTAACAGTGTCCGTTTAAGGAGGGGGCCCGGCATAAGAAGCCCAGCTTGGTTGCCCCCTGCTTGGTTGCCCCCTGCTTGGTAAGGCGAGGGGCCAGGACTAACTGCCACTGGGAATTAAACGGTTTAACGGCGAGTCCCCAGTATCCGACTTTACTACTTACAAGCGAAAAGGCCTTTAGACACATGAAGTCGGTTGACTTCTTCAATTCCAGTCCAAATTTCCATGGAAAAAGCAGGGGGCTCCCCTCAGGACGTACCAGCATACCACAAAGCGGGCCAGTGGGTATGTACACAAGACCATAGGGCCCGAGTTCAGAGGCAAGGAGGGTATCTTGAGAAGGTCCTGACCCGCCTCAGGACACCTTCCACCGTATAAATGGGTAAAAGTTCACAAACATCCTCTATGTGTGGAAGCCCCCCCCAGAGAGAAACCTAAATTGAGACCCCGGTGGAGCCCCCTCGTGCCCCCATCCCAGCGCTCTCCTCTGTAATCAGTTATATATTTCACTGCCAGAAGCCGTACTGTACTCTACCCATTTATCTCATAAATAATTATGGGACATGCAGATTAGATTCCCGCTTATTTGATTAGCTTGATTAATTGAGTTGTGCCGAGAAACTCCAGAGATTTTCCATGAGCAGAACTGGGAAGCCCCCCCACCCCCCCCGAACCTGAGAACCCAACAGACATTAACATTCAGCACTACACTTCAGATGTGGCTCTGCTCAATCCGGTGATGAAAATCCGGGCAACATAACTACATCCATGAGAAAAAATCTAACTGGGCTTTTTTACCCGACGCCGCGCCGATAGATACATTGCTGTTCGTACAGACCAGTACATACAACCCAACCGTGAACGGGGAACGTTAACAGTGAACAGTTTGTGAACTTCCATCCCTCCAGATGGGAGCAGGCTGAGACCCGTGAGGTTCATCCACACGCTGAACGTCGTCAAGGTGAAACGCTTCACTTTACCTCCTCGTCATCCTCCACGACCACCAGGGTCAGCCGGCTCTTCTTGAAGTCCAGCCTGATGATTTTAGGCCTTTGGAGGAACGCATCAAAAGACAAAACACTGTTGTAAGTGTCCCTGCAGCGGGAGGCTGAAGCTCACAGTGACATCATCACTCTGCCCAACTCCTGTCTACCTAATAAGCATAAACCGCGTCACTCGTGCTTGTGCGTGTCCTTGGCCCCCCGGCTCGACGCCGTTCTGCTGCCAGGCGCAAATGCTGCTTCTAAACAAAAAGAGGTTGTTCCCGAAGATCATGCCGATGTTTATTAAGTTGGCAGTTAACGTCACCTACCAGAAGAACAGGCCAATTTTTTCTGACCCCTCGAACACGAGTATCCCCGTTGGGGTTAGGCCGAGGGCGTAGTCGCACCCGTCCCTGCCCTGTCCAGGAAAGGATGAGAGGCAGAGGGAGAAGGAGAGAGGGGGAGAGAGAGAGAGAGTGTTGATAGGCTTAGTCCTATCTAGGGTTGCCACCCATGCCTTATAATACGGGGTCGTCCCACATTGGAAAATAAACTGCTGTGTGCCGTATTATACAGGACAGGTGGTGCCCCTAGTCCTACAATGTGGTCACACCCACACCACCCTGTCTGACCAACCACAGCCGGTAATGTTAACCTGCTGAAACTCCCCTACTGCAGTGTTTTCCCCAACCCAGTCCTCTCAGCTCCCAGCCAATCGGGAACACCGAATACCCGGGACAGGTGAGCTGGGTGCTGAGGTGAAGCAAAAACGTGGACTGTCCGGGGTTCCCCCAGGGACCGGGTTGGGGAAACGCTGAACTACAGTATAAGCGCTGACTAGGATGCAATAGGCTTTACAAGTTGTTCGTGCACTTCAGCTCGGAATGTCAACCCACTCAAACTCACTCAAACTAATCAAGATGGCCGCTGACAGGCATCTGCATTACACTGATATTTGCATATTTACTGGCATATCCATCACATCCCTTGTGTTTACTCCTCTCCGTTGTGTATCTTTGTCTTGTATTTATGCTCTGTCTGTGTTTTGCCCTAATCATTACTTGTCTATTGTCACGGCGTCTTGAGCAGTAACAAGCTGAGGCAGCCAACATTAACACCGGCTTCGGCTGTGCGGCCGTAAGGATTCAGGAGTCTGATTTACCCAGCAGCCTGTTCTCCTCGACTGCCGCCCACCCAGATGACTGTAACTCACTGTGGGATCAAAGCTGTGCTTCCTGATAGGCCCACCAAACCGGAGAAGGACTCGCATACACACAGAGGGGCGGAAAATGTGATACGCGGCACTGCGGTTTTGTCCGTCTCACAAACCTTCACAAAATGCATGTCCACTCCATACATCTCCAGCCACTTGCACTTGTTCAGAAAGCACATCTCCGCCTGGGAGGGAATCTTCCCCCTGTAAGACGCGACACACACGCGCGTTCAAGCGGGAAACTCAGCAGACCGGCTGCTAAAGACAGAATACGAAATGGTTAAAGTGTTTATGTGGAGAAGAAAATGCCGAAATGTGTCATTATAAAATATTGGTAACAGCAGTGTGATAATGGCCCCTTTCCCTAGTGATGAAGGGCTGTAAAAGGCTCTCCCACTGCGAAGGCTAATCGCCCTGCACTCCGTTGCTAAAGATAGAAACAGTATGCTGTTGTCTCAATACCCGTTAGCGTTCGCTAACCGCCTGCTACCACACTTTGCCGGAACTCACTCGGTCTAATCATTCACAAAAGTTAACGATCGTCATCCATCATTAAACTGTTCCTTTTATACCACGGCATGTTGGTGATTTGCACTAGGACGTCTTGTCAGTGATATATGGACCATCATCCACTACTGTTTACAGGAGCTATCTGCATTCATGTATGTGAAGTGACAACAGCGACTCGACTGGAAATGCGGGTTTGCAGGGCGGGAGGCAGAGGGCTTTCCGACTCGCTGCCCATCAGGAACACGGGCATGACAGATGTGTGATTAAACCGGTCCTCCTCTTCATCTGGGAGATGGGGACGCCCACCCCCACCCCCACCTCATGCCATCGATGGAGGGTTTATGGGAGGATGCTTAATCATGAGCCCAGACAGGATTTCCCGTTTCACAGACCATGTGACGTGCGGCCAGCCCCTTTTGACAAATGGCGGTGCAGATTTCTGCATCATTACTATGGACTGTGATCATAATGCTGTTTCTGCGCCATCCGTGGGCATTCTGATGCTGCAGGGTCCCTCAGCGAACACACAGCACCCCTAATCACCACCCTGAAGTCTGTCCGTCTAAAAAACTCCACTCAGGATAACCACAGAGTTAAAGACGATCACTCTTCCTTAACACTCCTCCTTTTCACACACTCAAACCATTACATTCCCCCCCCACTGATTTAAAATGTAAAAATATTTTTTAATTATCCACTCTTCTTTTAGCAGTAATTGAAATCATTGACAAATAACAAACCCAATGCCATAAATCCACTTCATCAGACAGAAAAACACATACAGACGCTCCTCTACTTATGAACGAGTTACGTTCCGAATGGCCGTTCATGACTTGCGAAGTCTTTATTCAACATCATCCGCAAGTATAAAGAACTAGGATGCTGGGAATTTGCACGCTACGCTGCTGCACAGCGGTTTAAGCAACCAGAAGTCATACTATGCGGAACTGGCATGCAGAAAAAGATGTTGCGGACAGGAAACGGGAGCCCAATGAACGCAACTGGGACTTACGGTCCTCTTTGTTCGTATGTCCGAAAATTCGTAGGCTGAAAGTTCGCAAGTAGAGGAGCGTCTATTTCAACTTCGCACCTGTTGAACACCTGCATTCAGTCTGCAGGTGTATTTATGAGACGCTGTGCTGCAGGTTCCTGTTACAGCACCAGCTACGGTACTAACATGACAAAAAGCGGTAGGGGTGTTGGATAAATGACCCTGAGCTCTAAACTGCATATGTGACTCAAAGGAGAGCATGATGGGATATGTGAAAAGAAGCCTTCCAATATAGTTGTGCAATTTTTTTTCAGCAAATAAAGCATCAATTCCCTTAAATCCACAGGGCGGGGGCATCACCAGGCACTGGATCTTAATGGTAAATGTCACACTGGGGTGTGGGGTGTAAATGGTCACTAACCCTAACCCTGCACTGGATTCCACACACCGACCCCACTGCTAATCTAACCAGTGATATTCATGAGGCTGCCTCCACAGCAGGATAGCGTTGAGGTCACATGATCAGGAAACGCCACGACGGTGCGAAGACAGACGGCCACATTCCCAGCGTAACACTGAACAGCGTTCCCCCCCCCCCTCCGGCCAGCTCACCTGCATTCCACCCATTTCTGAAAAATGGCAGCCTCCATTGCTTCGGTCTGCTTGGGAATGAAGCGGAACTCGGACACCAGCTCCGGGGAGTGCTCCATGGGGTCGCAGTCTCCCAGCTCACCTGCGGGGGGCAGCACAGCGAAGACGCTGACCGCGGCTGGCGTGACGCGGCATCGGAGTCCGGCGGCCCCTCGAACCTCAGCTTGTATCAAATGAGACAGTCTGGTGCTTGATTCATTCTGTTGTTTCGGCAGTGCCATCCGAACCCCAATCACATGTTGGCTATATTGTTATTAAGATTCAACCTCCATTAATTAAAGGGCCACTGACAGCATGGACTGTCATGGGGGGAGGAGGTGGGGGTGTGGCCTATAGGTTAGCCCATCCTGTGGATCCGAATGACCCAATGCAGTGCAGTGATGGGGACACTGGGCTATAAAAAAAATTGGTGTCGCCCTTCAGGTGAAACATAAAACTGAGGTCTTAAATCATCCATGAGCCTCTTTCAAAAGAGTCCTGGTTAAAACTGCCCACTGTGACTCTATCTAATCATGCCCGGTATCTAACTGGCGAATTCTCCGCTGCCTCTTTACCACACTGCACACATACCGGTGCAGAATGGCTGCTGTTACATCATCCAGGTGGGGGCTACACAGTGGTGGGGGTTAAAGTGGCTCCCCATTGCATCCGCAAAGTCTTGAAAAGAGCTATATAAATGTAAAAGTCATTCTTGTCCACTTGTTTACTTTTTGAAAATTTCAGATAGGCCTATATCTTTTCGTTTTTTTTGTTATATAAAAAAAACAATTCTATAATTGGGTCTTATATTAATAATGTGTTTTTGGTTTGCATTAAATTGCCTGTAGGTAACTTTTTTGTGATTGGTCAGCACCACATCATTAATAACGCTCCGAAAGGCATGTCTGACAGCAGGAACATGCACCCTCCGTCATGGAGCGTGAGTGGATAACAAATGTCTTGTGCGTGGGATCACGTGGCCGGTTGCTGGTTCGAGGGCACGGGGCCACCTGCTGGCAGTGACGAGGTACTTACTCTGCAGACAAAGGGCAGCGAGCTCCACGGCAATGTCATACGGGCATTTCAACCTAGAAACACAGCAGGACCCCAACATAAACATACCGTTACGTTTCACGCATACAAAATGACCTTTCCGAAGTGGAAACCGGGAACCATTATAAAAAAGCACAACGCGGCCCGTTTGACACACAGCAGTCCTGAAACAGACCGTGCTGCCAGTGTAACAAACTGTGTCAGTCACTCCTAAACCCTAAAATTAGAAAATGCATTTGTGTAGTCTTAATCTCTCGTCAAACAGATCGTACCACCGGGGAGCAGATGGCCTAAAAACTCCCCAAAATCTTAATCTTCTGGAGAAAAAAAAAAAGGTTTAGACCGTTTCTGTCTTTATGGAAGCTAAACCCAAGGTGAAAGATCAGCTTTAAACAAAAGGGGTGATAATTTAAGGCAGTGTTTTTCAGCCCGCTCCTCAGGGACGCCTCGGACGGTTCACGTTTTTTTGCCTCCCGCCCAGCTCCCTGCCAGACAGTGCACGACGACGGCGGCCGTCTGGGTCTCCCCAAGGACTGACTTCATAAACACTGATTTGAGGACCGAGCGTAAGGAGGGACAGGCGTCTGACTCACTTCCCCGACAGGATGTCCTGCCTGAGCTGCAGCACAAACAGGTACCTGCAAGCCAACAGGAAGGAGCCGTTAGAGAAAAAAAATCTTGATGTACCCACAATGCAACATGTTGTTTTTGTTTGGCTGTCCTCCCCGGAAGGGTCCCTCACCTGGTGAACTCCTCGCGAAGGTTATTGGGCTCCGATGAGTAAAACTTCACCCGGAAATAGAGAGTGAAGGGGGGACCTGCTTGGAGTAAAGGAACACCATATCTTAAATGCCACTGAATTCAACCCCCACTTGGAAAACATACGAGAAGAACATCATATGTCCGCCATTTGCCTTTAAAGTGTTCAATTTAGTTGACCCAGTGCTGTTTATTCCGTTCTCTAAAATACATTCACAAAATCACCGGTCTTCTTTTTCAAATGGGCTTCCACGATGCTGTGGGGTAGCATTTCTATATTCTTCACAAAACCGTGTGTTTTTAAAGTCTTGGGCCAAAGCATGCTGGGAAGACTGACATTGTGTGGCCTTGGGGCAAAGCATTCTGGGAAGCGTGGCATTGTGTGGCCTTGGGGCAAAGCATTCTGGGAAGCGTGGCACTGTGTGGCCTTGGGGCAAATCACGCTGGGATGGCATTGCTTGTCCTTGGGGAGAAGCAGTGTAACCATGAGCAGGGAAGGCGTAAAAACAGAGGGAACAAAGGCAGGGAGCGGTTAATTAGCAAAGACACTCCAAACAGACAGTAGTCAGGGTGACAAACATGTAACTAGAGCAGAACTAACTAGCAAAATGCAAATGATGGTTTTCTAGGAACTCGCCCGACTGGTCCAGCCAGCATGCAAACCCGAGATTTCTGGTAGTCTGGAACACAAAGAGGATCCTGGCTGAGGTTTTCTGCTGGTCTGCGAGTCTCTCATACGTTTGATGCACGACTCTCGTCTCCGTAAAATTCAGAAAAAGTCATACATGGGCAGAAAAGTTCAACCTTCTTAAAAGGGAGGATCCCCCCCCCCCGCCACACACGCACGCCCCTCTTGCAGCTGACCCCCTTCCTGCCGGTTCAGCTGCTGAAACGTGATGAGACTGGCGCACTCCCAGACACGTGAAGGACACTGCAGCACAGCCCGGTCTGCAGGGGGGGGGGGGGCGGTGGCTTTGTTAGCCCCACGCAGGACGGCGTCCTGGAGAGTGGGGGCCGTCTGACCCACTTCAGGGGGAGGCAGACCAGCGACACCTAGCACTGGTGGGCGACCCACGACCGATGGTCACCTGGGAGGGGTGGGTTTTCGCACAGAGCAACAACAGGTGGGCGGGATGCGCGAGAAAACTCCGCTGCCCAGCCGCACGGCCTACGGCGCGTCACGGATCAGGAGCGTCACAACATCGGAATGCGGTGCGTCGGAGCGACGTGACAATGTCACCACGCGGCGCAGCCTGCTTCGCCTCTTCCTGCTTAGACCAGGGAGCGTTCCGTGTTTCACCGGAGGGTGGCTGGCTTCTCCGGAAAAGTCACATCTACCGGCTCGACTGGGAGGCTTGTGTCTGTGAAACAGGCTGTCCCATCCAGCACGGCTCCTTATAGATGAACCTTTTCTGTCAGGACATCCTGACACATAAACCTCCATAAGGCGCTGGGGAGGGTGGGGGGGGGGGGGGGCGCACGGGCCCTGAACACCCACTCCGTCATTAATTTTGTCAAAGTTAACAGTCTATTGCCACCTGCTAAGAAAGTGTTAAAAAAACAAATCTAAGACCTGCTGTCTCCCATTCAGACAGTTTAAATGACGAAGTAAATCCCTGTGGTTATCGCACTGCTTCCCAATGGCAAATAAGTCCGAATCATGAAACGGAACCATACTGGACCTACTCATAACTTCTGTGAGACGGGAAGGAATGGGACCCGTTAGTCACGTGGAAAGGTCACATGGATAGGTCACATGGAAAGGTCACATGACCATGACTCAGCAGCCCCCCCCCCCCCGGGGACACAGCATATACGACAGCTGCTGAAGGGACTGGCACTGTTTAGCAAACACCTTTATCCGAAAAGCAGGTTCAGACAATCACTGAAGCCATTAGGGGTTACGGTTCTCATTCAAGGGTCAAATGTTAAAATCACTCTGCCGACTCTGGGATTTGAACCAGCGACCTTCTGATCCTCCTCGGTGAGACTCCTCTGGCTGCCAGCCGAGCTTCTCCGGCGATTCCCCCTTCCGTTTCATCCTGACGGTATGGTAGCATCCTCTCAGGACGCGTTACCTGCTATAAGGTGCTAAATCTCAGCCTGCGCTTGGAGTGTCATCGGGGGTCCCTGCTCCCCCCCTGTGCGTCTGATTTATCATCCAGACATGTCAGGCTCCTCTCACTCCCCCATCGCACTAAGAAGCTCTCGGGCGACTCTGGGATTGAATTTTAAGTCCCAATGGGGTCGCGTCCCTTTCTAACGACACGTGGGCTGCATTTTAACCCCGAGCGACATGCCAGACTCACCGGGTCCCTTCACCTTGATCTGATGAGCAACCAGATACCCATCTTTGGTGTTCATTTGTGAAATAACAGCACAATAAAAAGGGGCCTTTTTGTGACACTGTGCTAGAACCCCCCCCCCCCCCCCCGACCACCACCAAAATGCATACACAGCCCCCCCCATCCCTGATACTTACTTCTAATTTGTTTCCTGATGGATTTGGTTGTGTCCAGCCAGTGCTGAAAAAGACAGACAAAGGCAGACAGAAAGATTCAAGTACAAAACTGCAAAAATTAATAACACGTTTTCTCGCGTTTTATTCCACATTCAAACGCAGACCTCGTTCACGGAGCACGGCTCCCTAACCGCGTCAGATTCATGAGTTTCATTAGTCCGCCGAGCTCAGCCCTATGAGAGAATTTCATAAAGTCTGAAATACTCGATCGCAGATGTACCACACAGTACGGACACTGCGCTGCCATGACAACCGCCGCTCCGGAATCAGATTTAAAATGCATCCCTCATCCTCCATAGCAACGTGGACACACAGCTACAGCTCCAGAATCAGATTTAAAATGCGTTTCACATCCTCCATAGCAACCTGGACAGTCTCCGAAATGAGATTAAAGACACTCAACCCAACCTTTAGTTTACATGCTAGCATCTTGCCTGAAAGCACCACCAGAGTGGTGAGGATTTGTACTGTTTAATGGTGAGATTAAGCCCAAGTTCCCATTTAGCTGCCGCATCACATGGCCACCGGCATCAGTGTGGCTTTGCCTAGGCATTCATTACTGCATACCAGCTCCTCTGATGCGTCATACAAGGTCAGTAAAAACACAGGTGTAAACAGTGGCTGTCAGATACCGCGAGGCAGAAATGCAGGCTTCTGTCCCGGGGGCTGATTAACTGTCAAAATGTAAGATCCTTCTACATGAGATACGCTGAACCTGCCTTCTCAAACCCCCCAACACTCAACGGCGTTTATCGTTTCCCATGCATCTGAAAGACGACCAAAGCTGCTTTTGCTTTGCTGAATTCAAGCTGGGTCGGAAATCACCCAGAATCCCCTCCCCTTGGTTATGAATACCGGTTTTGTCTCAGACCAAGAGCTGCCGTGTCACATGTCTGAGAAACACTGCACTTACTGAAATCTGTTCCGAGTCCATGAACTGCAGACCAAAATAATCAGCCTCCACCAGGTCCAAGTGATACATGATCTGGTCAAAGAGGTCCTGGCCTTTCGCCTTTTTCTGGAAAAGAGACACAGGCACAAGTATTAAACCCTGAATAATTATAGTCTTATAAATAGGTAGCCAGAAAGCACTGTACAGGTTATCACAGGAAACATAAAAATTAGGATCAAGTTTTTAAAAATGATAATGTAATGTAAAATATCCATAACTGAACTGACTACCTAAAAATATTTAACGATAGCAGGAGAATTTAATTCACACGTAATCTTTGAAGAGAAAGTAGGTCTTTCCTGTTCAGAAAACAAATTCAAGAACATTTAGAGCAACAAAGTGCCTTCATAGTTGCTGATATATCGGCCTCTAGTGGTGAAAAAATGTTACTGATGCCTGGAACAACCAACCGGTCGAGAGAGTGAAGGGAAGAAATGATTAATATCAGGAACAGGAAAGCTGCAGAGTCAGAACGCATTCCAAAGCCTTCGGGGGCCACGGAGCCGGGCGACACGCCGCAGGACGGCAGCCAAGCGGCTACGGGCACGACACAGACGGGTGTCAGCAAGGCCCCAGCGAAGAGACCACACAGGGTATTCAGCTGGAGTAAGTTACGCCCCACGTCTCTCCCAATGTGGCAGATTTCAGGCTCCCTCAGTCAGAGCCTTAGAGATCACTGGCATCTCCACTCACACAGCTGGGCATTTACTGCAGTTATTCACACCCCCATGGCCCCCCCCCCCCCCCCCCCCCCCCCCCCCCCCCCCCCCCCCCCCCCCCCCCCCCCCCCCCCCCCCCCCCC